>BSBK01003598.1:1052500-1382500 GCA_027943335.1 Chamaecyparis obtusa
TTAGTGAAATCACTATCACTGATAGTCTCTAGTTTACATCCCAGATAACTTCTAACATTCTCTAGATGTAAAACTCTATCTGGTACGAATGATAAAGCTAACCTAGGATCATCTTCCAAGGGTTCTACTAGTTCCCTTTTCACCTTAGGTCTATTCTTATCTCTGACATTGTGATCAAAGAAACATTCATGATTTCCTCTAATTCCTTAACTGATTTAAAGATCTGCCAAGTAAAATACCTCGATTCCACGATTTAGGGCTTACGTAGATTCAACACAAAAATTCTTCACCAAATCCTTGCAAAACACTTCCAATCACTGCTCTTTGATCTCCTTAACATTTGTATTTGCTTTGATGATCAAATAATATGGTTCGTGACCTTTTATCATTTCAATCTCACTTAGATCTGACATCGCATTCAATTCTTTTGCCACTTCTTTCCAAAAAGCTGATTCTGTTAACCTGCAAAACTTAAAACTTCTTGTGATCTCGCAAAACATAATATTTTTCTTTGTGCTCTTAACCATAGCATTAGAACATCATATAATACCTTGCATTAACTGCACAAGACTCAATTCATCATATATCAATTTCTACACTACTCTAAGTTCTTATTTTACTATAATTTTCATGAATTAAGTACTTTGAGATGGGTTAGGTAAAGATTCATTCTTACCATTTAATACTTCACCTTTCTGACCGCCTTCAGTGCTGAATATGTCTCCTTGATCTGTGTTTTTAACAAACTCCACTTCATCTGAATTACTACAACATCCTTTCTGACTGTTGCTTGCATCTTCATTTCTTCTTGCATGACTTCTGGGGTTAGGATTGGTATGATAAACTCTATTGTTCATTCTGCAAAACCTTGTTGTATGTCCAATCTTGTTACATATCTGACAAACTATTCCATTGTTTCCATATCTTGATCTAGGCTGATTGATCTGTGATCTGCAATTTCTAGCAATGTGTCCAACCTTGTTGCATCTATAAGATACTACTCCATTTCTTTTGTTCATATCTTCAGTAGGTTTATTATCTGCATGGTTAGTATTTCTAAACATTCTACTACTATTGTTGTTCTCAAAAAATTTAGATTTTATACATTCAATAGCTCTATGTCCAAAACCATGACAATTATAACAATAACCATTAACAGGTTTAAATTGCTTATCTGTGCAATCTCTCTTCATATGACCAACAGTATTACAAGCAAAACATCTACCTTTGAATTCTCTTTGCATACCTTTAGGTGATTCCTCTTGCTTAGGTCGTCCTTCTTCCTTAGGTGTATCTTCATATTTGTTAATCTCATCAGACTTCTTCTCATCTATGCTTTCAGATATTTTCAAATTTGGTTCCTTGCTTTCTTCATTTACTTCAAAAGTGTTGAATCCAAGACCAGTTTTATCATAGAATGGTTTTTGATAAGATATTTGTTCATCAATCTTCTCATTAGTTGAATATAGTCTTTCAAGTTGCTGCTTAGATTGAGTCAGTTCTCCTTTCACAATTGTATTGTATTTCTCAAGTTCAGCATACTGTAAATTAACTTTCTCAAGTTCAGATGTTACTTTACCAAGTTTAGATTTTAGCCCTTCATTTTCAAGCTTAAGATTTTCATTCTCAGATTTAAAATTTGCTTCATTCTTGCCATTTCCATCTTTCAGACTTAGCTTCAGATTTGCTATCTTCAGTTCATGTTTAAGGATCTCATTTTCTTTTTCTAGGTTGTCATCACAATCTTCAATGTGAATTTCAAATTTCAGATCTTCCAACTTGTTTTTCATTTTCTCAATGAGGTTTTTTGCATCATCATATTTTTCTTTCAGGGTATCTCTTTCTTCAGTAAGCATATCAATCTGTTCAAGAGCTTCTTCAAGATTCTTCTGTAGCTGATCCATATCCATAGAGATCTTACTCAAGTTGCTAGGCTTTCCTTGAATGATTCTTTTCCGAGTAACTAAGCTCTGATACCAATTGTTAGAAATAGGGAATACTGAGAGGGCGGGGGGGGTGAATCAGTATTCTACAAACTTTTACTTTTGCCCAATTATGGATATAACATATTATCTTAATGCATGCATAACATAGAAGGCTAAACAACATGCATAGCAATAAAACAAAAGAACTCATAACACATTATTTGTTCTCGAGGAAACCCTGGCCAAGGGAAAACCCCGGTGGGGATGGTACCCACAAAGATCCACTAATCAAAAGTATCATGTTAAGGATGTTGACCCTATTAGGAGTCTATTACATGCATATAGTGTCTCAATCCTGATTAAGGGACTATAGGCCTTGTTAGAAGCCTCAACCATGTTAGGAGTTGGCAGTACAAAATGTGATTACCAGATGAGCCCACTACCTAAACAAGTAATATACAATATTCACTAATTACAAAAATTAGGTCAAGGTACATAACCTTATACTGCTTGCATCAATATCTCTTCGCTGCTCTTTCACTTTCACTATTACATTCACATGTTCATTACTTTTCGTTACAATTACATCTTTACATATCTTTATACAAGTTATTAAGATTAATAACTTTCCAGGCGGCTATCATATTACAAAATATCTTTATCCAAGGGCTAACATCTAGGATGTTGTCCCTTTATATTGTTAAGTCATTATTTTGATAAACAAAATAATCCCTTAACTCTTTATCAATTTTGTCTTCATATTCTATCCTGTCGGCTTAACACTATCTTTAGTAAAACTGTCATAACTTCTTTTGTACATGTCGTACTGACTTGCGCTCTGAGGTGAGTCTTCAATAGTCACCATAGTGTCTATGTTCAAGTGTGCAAGCACTAAACTTACTCCAATCAACATCGCCAATCAAAATTGTCTTCAGATTCACTAGCAAAAACACACTGTCTCATACTTAGATAATTTTGCATTGCGCTCTGACATACTAGCTCTCTAACTTGTGTGATCTTCAAGTAGATCATATGTTGCCATAATGACAACATCTATGTAACCAACTTAGCCAAATTGCCAACACTAAAAACCCTAGTTATAGGTTTAGGCATTTTGTAATTGGAAAAATATTTAAACCCATGATTTGATTATAATAAGGGTTGGGAATCATTTGAGAAGACACAAACAATAAGTGGTGCTTCAATCTCAATGTGAATTTGTTGCCGAATTTGTAAATTTGAAATAAAAATATAGATTCAAAGCCATTTATTTGTTGTTGATTTTTCTCAATCAATTTGGTAGATGGTAGTGATCTTTGAATGAGTGATTTACTATGATTGATAAATTGGTTAGATCATATTGCTTTGTGGATGCTAATGAGGAATTTGTCTCACATGTGCAAATGGGTAATGTCTTTGTGATGTGAAGAATTATAAGAAATCATTTGTCATTTTAATTTCTTTTGGTGATTACATTATTTTTATATGAGTTGTGGTTTTCTAATTCATGGTTGCATAATTTTAATGATTTGATCTAACTGTCTACAATAGCAAGTTCTCATTTGATGGGTCATTATCCAAAGTAGTTTTAGAAGTTATTTTCTTTATTTCTTGTGTACCCTCATCTCTTTTGTAATTTATTTTTGATGCAATGTTTATTTAGGTTAGAAATTAGTTTCTTTTGAGATTTGATTTGTCACAAGTATTATCCTTAAATATTTGGAAATAAAAAGTTGTGACAACAAAAGGAATTTAATTTTAGTAAATCTATATATTTTTACTTATTTCCCAGCAAAGACCCTCTTGTGAATAGTCACATCGTTCCAACTAACCTATCAACATAGTTGAGAACTAGCCTCCCAAAACCTTGGAGTGGTTTATCTCACTTTTTAAGAGAGGATATTCATTTTTTACTCTCCTACCATTGTTTGTTCTAATATTATGATCAACAATGCAAAGATCATCCAAATAAATATGTCCTTAGTTGATAATTAAATGAGCCTCCCTAGATCAATATGTTTTTTATTGGTAAACACTTTTGATTGGAGCTATGAACCAGTGAGGCCACATTTTTGAGGGACCTCGTCCTCATATTTGATTGGCATTTCTAATCTTACCATTCTATTACAAGCTCAAATTTCTAGGTATTAACTCCTCATAACACTCTAAATGATTAGGGTGCCATCTCACAGTTTGGAATGACACAATATCTTATCTCTCCTAAGACCCAAGTGAAAATCCTTATCTCTTTGTTATTTTCCTCCTTATCCCTCCATGTAGTTGGGGCCAATCACCTTATACCTCTTGTGTGTGTCTTCTTACACATTTGTCGCATCAAGCCAAACCACCAAGTTGGCTAAAGGCTAGTCACCATCATGCATTGGACTATGCATGCCTTACCCTCCAATTAACACAAACACCTTATGACTTCCTACGGTCAATATTCCACATTGGCAAGATTGTTGTATCACTTGTGTAGTTGAGACACTAACCGCCAGTCACAGAAAAGCTATCCAATGTTGAGTGAACATAGTAACACGTGCATGAACGCCCAGGACAAAGAGACCATTGCCATTGGACATTGTGTTGAAAGAAGAAAATCGATGAGAGTCAAACACGGGATCACCCTATCAACAAGGCTCGCAACAACCATCGTGCTATAGGGTGAACCCCTCCCTAGATCAATATGTCAATAGAGAATTAGTTGTCTTATTATGCATGTGCATTAAGTTATTTGCACCAACATATTATGCATAATGAAGACTAATCAAGTAGGAGGTGTAAAGTTGAGACCATAACTGAAGTTTGATCATATCGAATCAAATTTCTCAAAGTGATTTGCCAAGCTTTCCAAATAGAATGGAATGCTGCAAACGAGCAAGTCTTAAAAGAGGATCAAAAGGATCTTACCATTCCAATTTGCCATGTCCCATGAGTGACCAAGAATGGAAGAATGGATACGAAATTAGAGAACATATTTCTAGGGGGCCTCCCCATCCAAAGCATGAACAATCCATTTAGTGTTATGAAAAATACCTTGGGTGTAAGGATCAATGACCCCCAAGCCACCTTTGTCTTTTGGTTGAATGCAATGACACCAAGAAGTAGAAGGATGACCTTTCTTGTTGCCCTGCTTGGACCAAATAAAATTCTTGATCATTCATGTCAATTTCATAGCTTTCAAAATTTTGAATCTATAGTTGTTCAACCATTTTTCCATTCAAATTTTAGATAAGATAGGCTGGAGAAAAATTCACCATAATTAATATGTTTAATGGTGAAGGGAAACTTACTCATCTCCAATGGATTTATTCTGATTGATCCTTAAAAAATAAAAAGAGTATTGTCATGCCCAAAATTAGGGCAAAACACACACACCATTTTTTTTTAAAAGAGTCACAAAACAAGGCAACATATGGAAGTATAAGAACAAAACATCAACCAAAGTACCCATCTCACAAGGGGAGTTCGAGGCATGCGCTGGCTTACCGTCATCCCTTATACGTCCAATGAATTAGGCTAAAAAAAAATCCATTAACTAGGTCTAAACAATGAGGTAATGAGGGAAGAATTCCCTAAGTCAACCGCTCAAATATTAAGACAATAATTCTATATTAAAAGATTTAAGTAATAAAGATAAGCTTGCCTAGATGAATTTTAAAAAGAATTTAATATAACACGTAATAATTTAAATCACTATAACAGTGTCATAATTATTAATTAATAATATTTGTTACGGATTTTCATCATACCTAGTTCCACCTAGGAATTATAGATTTAATTAATCCCCTAAAGAATTAATGGTCACGATAAAATAAAAGAACTTTATAATATCAAAGAATCATTAATTTAATAATTAAATAATAAAAAGAAGATACAATTATAAATGTTTAATGACACTAGCTAAAATAAATAATTACTTAAATGATTAAAAGGATCTAATATCTACACACAAAAATAATAATCTAGAAATACATATTTAGACAACACCTTAGCCCAAAAAAAATCAAATCATATCCCAAAATTATAAGGATCTAAAAAAGGGCAAATAATAAATATTGATTCTTAAAAAATAAAAAAGAGTATTTTGTAGTAAAAGAATGAGTAGAGATAATATGACATTTTAATGGAGTGCTAGCAAATTTTTATCAATTATATAAATAATTTAAAATTTGATAATTTAATTATTTTATTTGAAGAATAAAGGTTTGATAAAATTTTGAGTTTTCTAATGAAGATCTAGGATAATTTATGTGTATATGACATGTGTGTATATTTTTGCATATCTTTTTAAGCCATCACATATTAGTTAGGTATTTGTCACATATTGCAAACATAAATTGTTGGAGATCCAATATATCACATATCACTAAAAAATTTCCTTTTTTAACCCATTTCAATATAGTGTTGAAAAATAGAATAATTATTTTTTGTTCTCTTTCAAGATACATTTTGATCCCTTGTTTGGACCATGTGCTTTAATACATGTAAAAGACAATTCTTGATACTTTTACAATTGAAATTGACATCCAAAAGTGTCATTTTCACTAGCTTTTACATAAATAAATGAAATTTTGTCTTAACTTCACAAAATGAAAATCAATAATAAAAATTAATTTATTTTAGTAACATTTAAAAAATAAAAAATTCAAGAATTAAAAATTAATAGTATTTCAATGGACCCTTGGTCTATTGGTCAAGTTGAAAAGTTCTTAATGCACCGAGTAGGAATCAAGTCTTGCTGAGCACAAGACTCTTGACATCCTAAAAGGTGAAGTTAAGACATCCCAAGAATTGAAAGCGTGACCCTAGACAAATTTAATAAAATAAATACCCCTCGATCTTATCGCAAAATATTTTTCAATTTCTAATATAAAATATTGATGAGAGAACACACAAATTTATTACACCTTACTTCTTTACCTACTCTCTATTTTTATTTACTTGCTAGACATAAACAATCCAATAAAATGTCATTTTCATCTCCATATAGTAGGCTCTCCTTCGGTAAATTGGTCGCCAACCTCCCTTTTTGTACCTACAGTTTGTATAGACAAATGGCTAAAAAGCTTATGAAACTGGTCAATACTCGGCTCTAAGAAAGGGCAAGAAAAGAATAATTCTATTTTTCAACAGTAAATTGAGTTACTTCATAAAAGGAAAACTTTATAACGATACGCGTCATTTTGGATCTCTAGCGATTTATGTCCGCAACATGCGACAAATCAGTAACCAGCACGTGACGGCTTAAAAAAAATCCCCAAACCCATTACTTATCATTTTTGCTCCGGTCCGCTCAAGCACATTCAGGGTTAACTTTTTTCCTTTTACATATATCGTTTGTTTTGATCTGCATTTCTGATTCCACGGTCGGCCCGATCCATAAATTGGCAGATTCTTCCAAGGGGATTACCGTATCGGTTCTACGGCTCTGTAGAACACAGGTAAGAATCTGATTCACATAGATTTTCTTTTTCTTTTTCGGTAAATGATTTTTTTTTATTTCAGTGCTTAATTTGTCGACGAAATTGTTGTCTGAACGGCTCGCTATGGGTCTTGTTTTCTGCGTTTAAGCATCTTGATGCGTCTCGCGAAAGAATTGGGATTTTTTGCGAGCTGGAAGGGAAGAGATCGGGATTTGATGTTTTGTCTAGTTTTAATTTTGTATGATTGATGTCTAAAGTCGGTGAAGATCGCATATATTTTCATAGAGAATGGTGAAAGTTTTTGTTCTGTGTGTAATCTATTGATGGTATCGTTTTTTGACCGGCGTGGCTCTGGATCTATGTTGTGCATCCTCATCTGGCTCTGGCTCTGGTTCATTTGTGAGCTTTTTTTGGGGGAAAAGTGGGGCTTCACCTGTTGTGGGTTTTGTCTCCGTAGTTGATTAGATTCGATATTTTAAATTGGTGAAAGTTGCATTTCTTTTCATTTGTTAGAATTTTGTCGAGAGTTAATGTTTGGGGATTGGACGAGTCTCTATAATTGTAGATCTCTATTTCGATAAGATAGTTTTGACATCATTCTCTAGGTTCTTTTAAGGGATATTATCTTTTGGACGAGAAAATAATCATTTTTTTTCTCTTTTCACCCCTGGTACTTGATTCTGAAGATAAATTCAGAGAAGATTTCAATTATTGCATTTTCTTAATCTTTTTAATGTTTAAATTTAGAAATTTGTTTATTAAGGGTTTAATCTGTAAGGTAATTGATTTTGGGGTTAAAATATAGTGCGACTTGGGTTTAAAATCGAGGATTCTGTAAAGTTATGATGTTTGGCAGGCTGCTGCTGATTATGTTTTCTTAGTTGAAAGTTCATGATTATATTTGTCATAGTGTTTGATTTTAGTATTTTTCTATCAGCCATTTCGTCTATCTTTTAAATATCCATTGCATTTGATGGTGTTGTTGATATATGAATTTTAAGGTTCAGTGCACATAATAGAGAACAGTCAGTATTATGTGACCGAATGGTAAAATTTAGACAACCAGATAAACGATATGTATTGTTCCTAGACGCTTAAGATCTAGCGAAATATCTCAAATTACCATATGTTATTAAAGACAGATTGTCTTTCGTTGGAAGATTGCATACCTTTTCCCATGTCTTGAGAAACGATCCTATCTATCATAGGGAGATACTCTTGCATAATCTAAGTGAGTAGTGCCACTCAGGTTGAAACATTCTTTTTGGCAGGAGTTCGCAAAATCTCATCCCCTAATATGCTTAAATGTGCCAAATTTTGAAGACTTTATGTCCAAAATTAATGGAAACGTGTGTTTGTTGGTAGCTAGTTTTGGAGTTTGCATTAAGCTAACTTGCTAAGAATATGCCGATTGTTGTTTCGACTGGTATACTTTGTCTTGATTGTGTTTTCCTGTTTTCTTGATTCAGCCTTTGATGATTATGGTATCTTCTAAGAAATAAATTTACGGCATTTTTTCTCATGTTTACGAAGTTATTATGTTGTATGTTTCTTTGATATAATCTCATGCAATCTACTACCTTAGATCAGGCAGTGCATAATGAATTAGAAGGCAGTGAATTTGGGGCTGAATGGTAAATTTAGGAAGAAAAGCAAATGGACGGCAGTGTCCCCTGCTAATTAAGATCCATCTAAATTGAACCGATTATCAAAAGCTCTCCTTAATAAATAATCTATCTGCAGGAACATGGCATTTGTATAGTCTAACTGAATGTTGTTATTAATGGGTCAGCAGTTTTTGATTAAAATTTTCTAATCTTTCCCTCGAGTATGGAAATGATCTGATCTACCAGGAAGATGCACCTGGCATAATTTAGGCGAATGGTGTCATTCATGGTTAAGTATTTTTTGCTAGAAAGTAACAAACCTTTTCGGGAGTCATCAAATGATACAGTTTACAATGTATTTGTCGACTTTTTTGTTAACTTCTGGAAGTCCTTTTTGACAAAATTAATTAATTTTTACTAGTTTCTTGATGTAGGAGGGTTTGTTGCTCCTGAAAGAAGGTTTTGTGCAGTGACACCTGAAAAAATATGGGAGTTGAGATTGTGGGATCTGATAATGTTAAAGATCAAACAATCTCAAAATCGGTGAATGTTGATGGGGAGAAAACTCAAAAACTTGAAATTAACGACATGAAATCATTTTCTGGTTTTGAGGCAGCTGAAACACCTACTGGCGCAAATGGATCCCTGAAAGTTCAGGATCAAAAGCAGGAAACTGTTGTAGACAATGGGATACCCGTAAATGTTAAAGATGAGTGGCCTGCCCCAACGGAAGTTCACCAGTTTTATATGGTGAAGTCTCGATCGTATGATGATCCACAGCTGAAGTCAAAACTTGACCAGGCTGACAAAGACCTGCATAAGAAAAGTCAAGCTCGTTACCAGATAACTGAAGCGTTAAGAGCTAAAAGGGTCTGTTTTTAGTTCTTTCTCTTTGCGCCATTATTAGTTTTAGCAATGTTTATTTTCTGTAAAAAGTGATTCAACTATTGAATCCCACTCGAGCAATAGGAAAATGTAAAATGATGGATGCGACAATTTTTCTAGACTGTTATATAATTAGCCACAAATTAAAACCAATTAAAATGCACGTGCAGAGTGAGAAGGCTGAGCTTATTGAGAAATTGAAACCTTTGACAAGTACTGAAAAAGTTTATAGGAAATCACTGGAAGAGAAGAAAAGAGAGTTGGAGCCCCTCCAGACAGCCTTGGGTAAATTCAGGAATGCAAATGTTGCATCAAGAGAGAGAGGTCAGGGTTTGTGCTCTTCCGAAGAGGAGCTTAATAGAAGGGTATGTTTTTACTTTGTTAAACATCTGTTTTGCTGTTATTTGTTAGTACCATTATTTTGGTGCTTAATGTTTACATCCTGTGCTAGAAATTTAGATACAAAGTAGATTTAGAGAGATGCCAACTTTTTGTGTTGAGTGCTACTAAAGCATCACATTCTTTTTTCTTTATTGACCTGGTTGTAGTTTTTCTTCTTTTTTGTCTTAAACAGATACAAAATTTAAAGTTTAGAATAGAGCACGATAACAATACGTTGCCAGAGGAGAAGCAGATGATTAGAGAAATAAAACAACTTGAAAATACGAGAGAGAAGGTTATCGCTCATGAAGCAATGCAGGCTAAACTTCAGGACTCCATGGGAGAGAAAGAGCTTATTCAGGACCAATTCAAAGTATGTGTTATCTGTATATTGATATTCTTGTGTGCATGAAATGCTTGATTTTGAACAGGCTTGGTTTTCTTATGCATTTTGCTTGTTTCTGTTATGGTCTATAAACTTTAAAAAAAATAATTCCGCACTATAAATCAGAACAACAAAATGCTATATTAAAATATTTTTCCTTATTTGCAGGTTTTGGGAGAAGATTTAGATGCATTGAGAAAGGAGCAACAAGGTGCCTGGAATAGGATTAAACCCCTGGAAGAAGAGTTAAAGGTGATTGTTGAAAAATTAAACTCATTACAAGAAGAGTTAACTGTTGCAACTGGAAAGAAAGAGAAGGCTGCTGATATAGTTCTCCAACTGAAAAAAGAGCGTGATGCTGCGGTATGTTGAGTAATTTGCCGAAGGAATTTGACATCAATTGAGCAGTTCGATCTTGTAATTTTACTTGTCATAATTTAAGATTGGTTCCTTTCAAGGGTATAAGGTTTAAGGTCCTTAGTGGTCTCAAGCACATTTTTCCCTGTGCTACATGGGGCCATGTCCCAGTAACGGGACACTCCTTTTTAGGACTGGACAGCCTGCACCATTTGGTGCATAAACATAGAAAAAGGTAACATTTAAATTTGTTTTTTTAGCTTAAGCCCCCCAAAATTTTTGAAGCGATGTAAATTACCTCATTGTATTACTTTTCAAAATTTCAGCTTTTTAAAGTTATTTAATAGCTGTGCCCTTACCATGCCCAAAATCTGTCAAAGTCTTTTGCTTTCCTTGAAACTGTGTCACTGTGTTGGCCCCACCCCCTTCTTGGAAACTTTGAAGAACACCGGTTTCTTCAAAGTTGTATTTATAGAATATTAAGGGGTCAGATATATTCTTGTTCTAAATCTCTTCTTATTTGTCTTATTTCCGCAAGTATAGTAATTGTGTCTATTTGTATCTTTAACATATATAAGTCAATTGACTCTATTGGCTACTGCAAGCTTTGTTATAGGGATCACATATTTATGTAATGTCTTATTAGACCAACATAAGGCCTTTTTCTAATAATTTTTCATATTTTTTGAACTTTCAGAATAAACCTTATTATCAATATCGTGCTGTGCTAAACGTAGCTAAAGATTTGGCTTCTAAGAAGGACACTGCACGATTAGAGGAATTTTCTCAGGATGAGGTAGAAATTTATTTTCCCAGATTCAGTACCGAGATTGAAGACTGCAACTATTTTTCACTTACTGCAAATTGAATGATGCATCTACAGGTTGAGAAGTTTATGTCTCTCTGGAAGAGCAGCTCAACATTTAGGGAAGATTATATAAAGAAAACATCTCCCTTTCTTTACAATCGACAGCTAAGCAAAGATGGCAGGACTCCAAACCCTGATGAAAAGTTTACTGTTACAGCTGGAGGGGAAGGTCTGGCATCAAATTTTAGCCGGGAGAATCAAAAGAAAGAAACTGTGATTTTAAAGGCATCTAATTTTTTGGCAGAAAATGGCCTTCCTAGTTCAAATGGAGATTCAAAAGAAAATATTCAAATAGCTGGGTCTGGCAAGGGTAAAGTGTCTACAAAGCAAAGTCATACATATGAATCTGAAACTTCTGTAGAATCAGATGTGGTTCCCAATGACAAACCTACAACTCACGATGAAGAGGATGCAGTCATTATGAAGGAAAAGAAGAGAGAAGAAGAAATTGCTAAAGCAAAACTAGCTCAGGAAAGGAAGAAGAGGCAGGCTGAAAAGGCGCAAGCTAAGGCTGCAGTAAAAGCCCAGAAGGAAGCTGAGAAAAAAATGAAGGTGTGTGATAACTTTGCATTGGGTTTCATATTTTAATACATCAGTCGAACTGATTTTTTTCTCCAATATTGTTTCTAAATGTTGGTTTTATTCACATGAATCTTAGTGTTGCTCATTTTAGATGCATAAAATACTAGTTATACCAATGAAGTCATGTTTTTTTGGGCATAATTATTGCCAAGATAGTCTTCATCTTGTGGGTTTGGCATTGTGTTAATGAAAAATGTATACTTGGCGTACATTGTAGTCTTGAATTTTAACTTCTTAAGATATTTGAGTAAACCCCAATACTTTATACAACTTGAAATCCCAGAAATGTTTGTGCTGGCAATATGCCAGAAGTAAATATTGGTCTTCAGATGCATATGCACTAATTTTCTACCTTCACGTATCTGAAGAATTCTTTTATCCTTGTTGCTCATATAACATTGAACGCTACCTTTGGAATTTCGTAGTCTCCAAAAGTGGGTTGTTTTATCAAAGTCTGCATTTACGTGTTTAGAAAGATATTACAATATGCTATTTAAATATTTTTTGTTTGCCCCAATGAGTACTTAAATTCTCTTTGTTTTCAAGCTCTGATACACTTTACTTTTATCTGGATTGTTTTTGGCTGTTTGTCACACTGGAATTGCTATGATATTTGCCATTTCATTTTCTGCTCACTCTGCTGAAATTTGTACCTGTCATAATGTTATCACACATGTATGTTCTTAAATCCCTTGGGATATATGTCCAGTAGTTTGTAACTCATAACTTGCTTTGCACCTGCTGGAAATACTCAGCATATGTTTTCCTTTCAAGCTTAATCATACAGCATATATCGTTTAGTCCCTTGTTGTTTT
Source organism: Chamaecyparis obtusa (assembly GCA_027943335.1). Classification (NCBI taxonomy): domain Eukaryota; kingdom Viridiplantae; phylum Streptophyta; class Pinopsida; order Cupressales; family Cupressaceae; genus Chamaecyparis; species Chamaecyparis obtusa. Next base: position 1,065,732 of record BSBK01003598.1, read on the forward strand.
GTTAAGCACGTGTCAGCTTTTGCTCATATGAAATTTGGTGTTTATAGGAACGTGAAAAAAGAACTAGGAAGAGAGCATCAGCTACACAGACTGTAGAGTCTGAAGTAGCAGCAAATATTGAGGCCGAGGCTGCAAATGATGCTGATGAGCCCGAACCAAAAATATCTGAAGAAACAGAACAACAGAAAGAAGTTGAAGCCACTAACAAAATCAGGTCAAGAAAGAGAGACTTCACAAGCAAGTCAAAAGTAAAGGTTTCTTTTCCCAAGTCTGCTCTGAAAAAGAAGCAATCTTTTCCTATCTGGCTCTGGGCAGGCTTAGCTGTTCTAATGATGTTTCTGCTCTGTGCAATTGGTTATTATTATGCTCTATAATTTGAGCTTTTATTTTGGAGAGAGTTGAAATTACATTTCGTAGATTTAAATCACCAGAATATGAAAGGAGATATATCTGTAGTTTGTACCACGAGGAACCTAGATTTAAATAAAACAATTTTGAGCTCTCATTCTTTTGGAGATCCCATAAGAAAAACATTTGCAGAATGTTGGCAGTTCTTTGATTTGGATAATAATTCTCTCCATACCTGGAGAGGAGGGTTTTAGTTTCTCTGAAGATCATTGGCTGTTTACTCAAATAGTTCCATGTATGGATAGCTTGGATAATATATTTGTCTTACCTTAAGCATATAATTGTATGGATAGCTTGGATAATATATTTGTCTTACCTTAAGCATAAATAAACATTTTTAATTTATGTTTTGATTTTTTCTTTCTTATTTAAGCAGTAAACCGAGTTCCATATGGGATATGCAAAATCCGTTGTCCAGGTGAGAACTTAGAAACTTGCATTGAAAGGTCTATGGCTTGTCAGTGCTTTCCCTACAAACCTGACCTGGATTTTTATATTGCAATTTTTCCCAAGATCAATAGAGGAGTTTTTAGGAAGTACACAAGTAAAATAGGTATACGAGAATTTTTACGAGTGCTTTTACCACAACTCTTATACATGGGAAACAACTAGCTTTTTTAGTTTTACGTTAACATAGATGCTAGAGGTACTTGAAATTTCTGTTCAAAAGGACAGGAACTTTGAAGCTGTATCGACAAATGTTCATAAGAGCACAGGACATAGGAGATGTTAATGCCCCATCGTGAGGTAAATAAAGTATCTGTTTATTTTTTTTCAAATCTGACTTGGAGGAATCAACCAATCTAGCTCCAAATGTGTATAACATGGTTTATTTTGATTCGTCATCTTCCCTCAAAACGGAAGGTTCTAACAACTAAATCCAGCAAGAGTGCGAAGTCCAATGATTTATGCTATGAAAACTAAAAATCCCTAATTTTCATATCCTTGGATGTGCTTATTTTCTTTCTCCCAGGGAAATACATTGCCAAGATAAATGTGCTTTGTTGTACATTGTCATAATCTTAGTGGTGGAATCATCAATCTCATTGCCTGTTGAAGAATACTTGTGTTCCAGTTGTAATATATGTTAGTCTTCCATGTTTGAACCATGTACTACATACCAACAATGTCTCAGTAGTGAAAACACATGACTTCTGAAGTATGTACCAGGAGGTTGTGTAAATCATCATTTTATGTTGCAATTTTATTTTATTGAAGTTGCACAATCACACAATCACCCCCATGTCTTTGGCTTCTTAGTGAGAGACATACCTTATAAATTTATGACTCACATTTTGAGTTGAAGTTTGTTTGGATTGAACCAAAGACTTGAGGGTGAGATGAAAGCATACAATTGAGCGTGTGTATATATGATCACTGATCACCAAAAACATGAGGGTGAGATGAAAGCATACAATGAGCGCCTGCCTACATATGTATGTGTATCGTATGCGTACACAACAAATCCCAAATGGTGCATGAATAGATTACACGAGCAATACACATGTTGGAGTTCAATAACCATATTCATTTATGTCAGATAATCACCAAATAATCACTAAATAATTAATATATAATTATGAATCAAATCTGCCATTACAATATGTTGCTGCTCTAAATACAAATGCTTGTTAGAAAATAAAATGAAAGCTTTCAACATAAATACTTAAAACACAAGGCTGAAAGTGTGATATCCAAGAACGATTAAATTAGTGCCTATTTGAAAAGCAACTAAGTACCTCAAAATATAGTAGTAGGTCACAAATTTCGGGAATGAATAAATTATTTCCAATTTGAAAAGCAACCAAGCACCTCAAAATATAGTTGCAGTTGGGCACAAATTTCAAACACTCCGCTTTCTTTGTGAATGGCAAAGAATGCAATTATAATATTGACGAGACCCTTTTTCCAAATAGATGCACTTCTTATGAAACAATGTCTTCTCATACCCTTCTTTCTCATGAAACACTGTTTGCTCATGAAGAAGTTGTGTCTTGCGGTTTAACATAATTTATTCACAAAAAGTGTGCTCATTATTATTATTTTTTGTTATTTTTCACTACTTTTTGGTAAAAAAAACCATGACCCATTGTTATTTATTATTTCATTTTGCTGCTAGAAAATCACATTAAAATATTTTTATATAAATGTAACAATTGAAGATGGGGTTCATATAAGCCAATTACTTAATAGGAAACGTGGATGGTGAACACATTACCAATTTACATATTTTCACATACGCTTTTAATATATTTCTAAATCCCCAATGCTTTCGTTTGAAGACTGCTTTCTTAATTATTTTTTGTTTGTTTGTGCATCCTCTCACTCATCTATAGCTTTATACTCTGTTTTGATACCTTATCTTTGATATCTCTGTTCTTCCTCATTGCCCCAATTCAATAAGTTGGCTCCCCGTCTTTTGCTTTTGTTTTCTCCACTCTAATTGAGAACATTCTTATCTCACCAACTCTATGTGATTTTATTATTTGAGTGAATTGGACTTTGACATGAAAAACGACCTATTTGAATCCTTGAAGTTAAAGTAACATCAGATTGCTTAGTGATTGTATTAATAGAATCCATTCTTGCTTGTGTGCATATCCCTTCACCCTACCAACCATGCCTTCCTTATTGTCTCAATTTCCCTTCTATTCTATTTCTTCCTCTTTGACCCCATTCCATGAGTTAGTACGATCTTTTACTGAGAAAAATTACAATCTCTAGTTGGTAAATTATGTTATGTGTTTTCATTCTTGCATAGCTAATTCAATGCAGCCTTGGGCATTTATCAGTTTTTTCAATACATTTGACATCAAACCACTTTATCTGTAATTGTGTATATTTCTTCCTTTTTCCAATCACTTTCTTCCCTAGTCTTAATTCCCTTGACTTAGTATTCCTCTTTCTTCCTCCCTAATATACTAGGTTTTAGCAACTAGTGTTCACCGAAAATAAATAGATACAAATTTTTAATCTTGCATAGCTAATTCAATGCAGCCTTGGGTATATATCAATTCTTTCTATACGTTTGACATCAAATCACTTTATTTGTACTTATGTTTATATTTCTTCCTTTTGCCAATCCCTTTCTTCCTTAGTCTTAATTCCTTTAACTTACTAATCCTCTTTCTTCCTCCCTAATATCCTCAGGTTTAATAATTAGTCTTCACCCAAAATAAATAGATACAAATCACCTTCAACAAACATTATAGAATTTTAATCATCTTCAACAAATATTATAGAATATTAATCACCTTCAATAAATATTATAGAATTATATGATGTATGTAAACAAAATCTCAACATAGAATGCTCATAAAAATTTAGATCAACACAAGGAAAATTGATATGATCCTTTGTAAACATAACATGAAGATTGGAATTGAACTTTTGTAAGAAAACTATTTACATAGTACTCTTTTAGATAATACTCCACAAATCTTGAAGCCCTTGGATGAAAACTTGTCTTGATGAGGTCTAAGACTCTAGAAAATGGTAGTTAGGGAAGGAAAAAGCTTAGGTATGTCTATTGTAGGTTAGATTACAATTATAGGTCTAGAATGACTGAGTTCTCTTATAAGGGTCATTAGCAAAGCCTTCTCTAGGTTTTGATGCGTTGGTGATGCTATAGTGTATGATGATGTAATAAAATCTTGCACCTTCATTCCTAGCGAAGGGGACATAATTTACATGCTAAGTTTACTTAGGTATAGTGTACCTTGGGGTCAAGTTCTCTAGACCTCGCTTCACTTTGAGACTCACCATCCTACCTAGGGTTTGTAAGGGCATGGGCTCCCTTGCCATGCTCGAGAGACAATGCTTCAGACATCACTTCCAGGACACTTCGTACAAGTTGTCCCTCCCGGACTCCTTGGTCTGACCGACGGTTCTTTATGGCTCGGTGGTTTGGGGGCCCTCTCTCCTTGATTCTGACTAGGCTTCCATCGAGCATGTCCAAACCCTTTTTTTTCGACATATTATCAGAGTCGTCGACTCACCCCCCATAGTATTGTTCTGGCCGAGTTTGGGGCCCATCCCTTTAGGTAGGCTGCCATTTTCGACCTAATTTGGTTTCTTCATCATCTTCATGGTTTTGCTGACTCTATGGATGACCGGTGTAGATATTCTTACTTGGCTTATTGCTCCTCTATCTCTGTGGTGGATTCTGTGCCAACCTCCCGGGCCAGCTGCTGGTTCGCGCAAGCCTCGTTTTTGTTGAGCTCGATTGGGATTGATATTGACCACCTCCCCCCCTTCCAGTTCTCTCTCGATGCTCCCACCCACCTCCTCCCCTCATAGCAGGAGTTGAACCAGCATGTTAGACTTGACATTTATAGACAGTATATCACCACGACTTGGTGTAACCCTTATGGCGGGTTACGCCTGAAGATGGCCTTTTATGCCAATCACTTTTTGGTTATCAAAGATGGTATTGTTGTGCCACCTAGCTACTTGTCTCAGTGTTGGTGTCATGCCTTACGTATTTCTTTGGGCTCCTTCAAGGTTGGCTCCCACCGGCCTCAGATTCAGATAGATCACCACATGGACAAAGAGGACCAGACTTGTCACTTGTGTACCTTGGGCACGACCGAGACGGAGATCCATTTCATTTTTCACTATCCCACCTACTACGAGATTCGTGGGAGATTCTATTGCTTATTTAGGGATTGCAACTCCCTCGCGGCCTTCTTCAGGTACACGGACCAGAGATGCCTTGCACTGTACCTCAAGGAGACTATAAAGCTCCGCGACCACACCTTACAGCTCTTATTCCCTTAGAGAGTGACCTCGGTTCAGCTTATCACCACTTTCTTCTCTCCCCCGTCTCCTGCACGTGGGACAAAGCGGCCTTCCAGTGCCACCATCGCCAGTCACTCTAGATAGGTGAGACCTCGTAGTTGTTATACTCGTCAGCGGCACCCTCCCAGCTTTTCTCGATGGCGGTTTAGGGCACCTTCTCGCCCTAGTCCGTACCCTTCGATGCTTGGCTTCTTTTTACCGAGGAAGGACCCTTAGTCCTTTCCTTGCTCTTGTGCTCCTTGCTTCTTCTTGTATCTCTTTTTTTCCCTGTTTGCTTTCTTTCCTTGGCACTGCTTGGTGCTATTGTTGTTGGCGGTCTTTTATTTTGTATACTCATCAGTCCCATAGACCCTTAGTGGTCTCTTGTTGGACATTAATAAATTTATCTTATCTTATCTTATCTTATTAGATCATTAGTTGTCATAAAGTTCCCTTATGTCATTTATAATTTAATATTATTCTTAGGATCATGTTAGTTATCCTAGGTGGCATTCTAGAAGATAGCTTATAATAGGGTCGTGTCTTATTTTTAACTTTTAGATTATAGACATTTATTATTATGCATTGGACATTCAATGTTTGTATAAGGATAGTTGTCCTTACAACATTACACCCTTCTTATATTTTTAAGATGGTTGTACATTGTAATATACTAATTGAACCTCATTTCTAGATTTTTCACATGAATTAAATTTCATTGTTCATGCAAACTTATGTTGCAACATTGTCTTGTGGAAGATATCTTTCTTGGATGACCCTTTGAAATTGGTAGTTTCATTATGATTTCATTATCAATTCGTAAAGCCCTTCTCATACTAAAGAATTGAGTTATTGCTAAAATTGAGATTATTATTTTAGGTTGATTTTGGCTAGCATTGGAGGGAATTTGAGCTCGTCATTGAGTCTAAGGCATTGATGAAAGTTAGAATTGGCTCGTATTTCATCCAAATTTGACCCTTTTTGCCAAACTCTCAAAGTTTTAAAGACGGTCTAGTTATTGATTGAAGATGCTCTAGTTGTCAATTCAGGAGGTAGCTAATCGTTTGAAGTAGCTTGGACCAAATCTGACTCTACCATTGCACCCAAAAGGCTTGAAAATCACAAAAATGCCTTATCAATTCATCCATTTTTGACACTTTTTATTGGAGGCCACAAAAGTTGTTTTTGTTCCCTGGTATGATTCATACATTTCATATGGCTCATGCCTAGGCATTGCATTAACATTGAACCGAAAAATGCGATTTGTTTTGCCTCCATTACCACATTTGTAACTTTTTTTGCCCACTAGGCTATTTTTTGTATTTTGTTTTGCTTATATTGGCATATACATGAACTTTCTTTGGCTTGTAACAGGTTTTCTACATTCTAGTTGTCATAACCCTTGGTATGATTCTCGATTGATGATGTTTGATTTTTTTAATTTCTATTTCACTTAATGCTCAATCAAACATTAATCATTAGTGGTGTGTATTTAGATTTAGCAGGGTTTATTGTCTTTTTGATGGCTAATCAAATATTGGGGTATAATTTTGTTATTGGATTGCAAGAATTAATTTATTGGTGATTGGACTTTACTACCCCCAACACATCAAAATTGATAGGAGTGAATTTCATATTGGTGGGCATACATATTTATGGGGGACCTTTATTTGGTTCTATACAAGGTTTGACCCATCCCATCGCCTTGGGTTGTACACTTTTCACTAGCTCTTCTCTCTCTTCACTATGGCTTTGGTTGGCATTTCCACCTACCATAGATTGAGTTTATCAATTGCCAAGTCTTCCGATCATTGCTAGGATCCTTGTGCCCATCTAGTAGTTCATGTGCCAGTGTCAACTAGTCAACTAGGCTCTAACACTTGCTTGTGCATGGTTTATGTAATGCAACTTGGTGGTTTTGTGAGAACTTATTTCTATAAAAGCGACCACAAGAGTAGATGTTGAGGTTAGCTAGGTTAGCATTTGTGAAGGTTGGAAACATAGCATGAAATGTGTAGTTACATGCTTGTTCACATGGAGTGTTTGTTGATGACTAGAGTTTTGAAGGCTCTCATAGATGTATTATAATGTTGCATTGCTAAAGAATATATGGATGACAAATGCTTTTGAGGGTTAAATATTTTTCCATCATGAGAGTTTTTTAGAGCATTTCTAATGTAACATTTCATGGGTGTGTTGTCTTGCATGTAGGTCCTGAGCATTTATTTAATTGATTTATAATGTGTTATGTGAAAATTGTAAGTTTATGGTTGGAAGTTTTCTTAGAAGTGGTATCAAAGCCGTATTTTTGGTGTTATAACACTAGGGAGTTGAATCTATGAAATACATGAGATAATGAGATACATGGAAAGATATGAGAGTTTTGTAGGTTGTTTATTGTAAATTTAAAAGCTTGGGGTTTGTTGTTATTATGTGTTGTTTGTAGATTTAGGGTTTCAGATTTTTTTAATTGTCATAGAACGAACAATTTTATTTGAAAATAAAAAAGCAAAAAAAAGATTTCCTAAAATAACCCATTGAGCCTAAAGATGAAAATAATTTTTTTTTTAAAATTTTTTTTTACCACGAGTTCGTTGAAGTTTCTACAAAAAGAAAAAATTATAAAAAATATTAGGAGGGGTTGCGCCCTTGTCCCCCCAACCCCATCCCCCATGGCCCCTACCCCAACTTCCCTATGTTTTACCACTGATAACCATGCAAACACACGGTTATCAATCCTAACAATAATGCATATGCAAGTTGTTGATCTTGGTCATCCTTTGTATGCAGCTTCTTGGGCTACCGATATAGCGAGGCCCCCTTCCCGTGGGGGAATACTTGGGAAAGGATAACTCCATGAAATAATTGCGTCTAAATTTTTATTTAAATTTTTTAATGCTGCCACAAATTTTTTAATAAATTTTGTTGAAAGTTTTCCCTTTTTAATGTTTTGTTTGTAAAACATTAAATAACATTCTTCAAACATTATTGATTATTAAATTACCACACAATTTATTTGTTAGGCTTTAATGAATGGGTTTGGGCATACTCTAATCCTATTTTAGAAAAAAATGCAAATTATAAATCAAGGCATATGGGAAAAAAAATTGAAATCCATGTACACCATTTTATTTGAACATAGTCTAATAGGTTGATTTTCTTTTGAAGAGGCAATAAATTTTTTTGTCATGATGTCGTCCATTTTTCAACTTCTTCTACTCATTGGAATGCTAGTTCCAAGCACTAGGGTGATGGTACATATTTTGTTTCATGATTTTGTCATTTTGATTGACTTAGAAGCCAGATGTTCTCCTTTACATTGTTTTGGTCATAACTTTTGCATAGAGTTAGACTTTTTATTTGAAATAGGTAATAAAGAGCATGTTCAGCTGACTTTTTATTGGTGTTGTTAATTTATTAGTGTGATGTGTATAGATAGTTGTGTACTTATGTGTTCCTATGTTTGTGCCTAAAATTCAAGCTATGCGTGTAAGCACATCTAGACGAGTTGAGAGACAAACCCTTAAGGGACTACATGTTTTTATGAGATATTTATGATGATATAGATGATTATCAGATTTGGTGCATCTTGATACATGTTTACAGGTATTTTCAAAGTTTGAGCTTTGATGGTGACTAGTACACATGTTGTCCTTAGTTTGAGAACATGGTTGGACATGGTTTGAGACTTGGAGTCTCATGTAGGTGATAGTTGAGTGAATGTACAATGTTGGTGATGATTATGGTGTTATGGTTATGGAGGTACATATTTTGCATTGACGTGGCATCATCATGCTTGTGGTGATTGATGGTGATGATGTTAAGAGGTTTATTTTGTTGATGCTTATTTGGTGCCTTGACAATGATACATGATTTTGGACATGTTTGGCAAATCAGATCGGATGTTGATTTGTTGTTTGGGTCATTTGGTCTACAGGATTATTCTCTTTGATATCTCAGCTTGTAGTTTACTATTGTGATGATGAGTTTCCATGTTTTAGTGTCTAGATCGACAAGCTATGCAACAAATGGTGGGGTGTTTCAGATGTGATTGTTTATATCCACCAGATTTTATTCATTGTTGTTCTAGACTTCGTTAGTTGGCCTTGCCTGTGGTCATTAGTGTATTGGTAGGTTTGTTTTGAGATGAGAGAATAAATGATGTTTATGGTACTTGGATAATTGGTGTTGGAAATCGTAACATGTGGTTTATCATGTAATTTATAAAAATATGACACATTCTTGATTCTCCATTTCATGATTTCTTGGTTTTTGTTAAAGTTTTAGGATCATTGCAAATGTAATAGCACTATCTCATTGTATGTGTTTTCCAAATGCAACAATCTCTTGCATTTATATTGAGAATGAACCAAGAAGAGACATGTCCCTTCATGAGACATGTCTATTCATTAATATGTAATTAATATAATGACAATTATATATATATATATATATATATATATATATATATATATATATATATATATATATATATATATATATATATATATATATATATATATATATATATATATATATATATATCTTCACTAGTATTGACTCATAGTGTTTATTCGACTGAAGCTACAAAACATCAGCACTCCCTCTTAGCTAGGGAGGATAAATCAACACTTAAGACACTTTACAACATCAATCATATGATGTAAGAAATAAAGGCATCATCCTCAAGATGTAATCAATAGAAACATAGTCTCAATATGTGGATTGCCTCCAATGACAATTCTATCCACAAGTTCTTGAGTATTGGCCTATTAGAATGTCAACACATGACATTCACCAAATACTCTAAGTATTGGCCTATCAGAACATCAACATATGATATTCACCAAGTACTCAATAAGGTATTGGCCTGCAAAATATCAACACATGATATTCACCAAATACCTATCATATATCTATACAAACAACTCATAGACCGTCAATGACATCTAACACTTAGTTGTTGATTTACAATATATATCTATGCAAACAACTTATAGACCATCAATTTAATGACATCTAACACTTAGTTGTTGCTTTACAAGATGTATCTATACAAGCAACTTATAGACCGTCAATTTAATGACATCTAACACTTAGTTGTTGATTTACAAGATATATTTATGCAAACAACTCATAGACTGTCAACTTAATGGCATCTAACACTTAGTTGTTTCATTAACTCATCATGATATGTTTCAACATTATAAATAATGTATATCACGATTTAAGTTATTGTAAGATCATCACCTTCCAATAACTTCTGCAAATACAAGTGATAATCATTTGGAAGTTGTCACTTCCTCATGATTTACACAGGGGTAGGCCAATTAAAAACAATCATGATTCATTAGTATAATAATCAATTATATCAAGTTTACCTCAGAAGTGTTTCACCTTCAATAGTGAACTCCCTCTCAATCAATATGATCAAGATTGTCACAAGTTGACTGAACCATCTGCTCCCTCTGAAGCTCAAGTTTATCAACTTCTTAAACTCTTTTGAAATGTCAGACTCCCGTTGCATCTAGTCTCAATCATCAATTTGTTGGCAAGCATCAAGTTCTTTCTCCCTTGAATGCAATTATCTTGTACTTTTGTCCTGAAGGTATGTCAGAGAGAGGTTACAAATAGCTCACTAAACTATCTCGACCGGAAATACCAATGATAGAAGCATACAAGATTTTACTAACCAATAGTATAGCATGAATTACAAACTTAAAAATTATGTGCATTAATAAAACATGAAATACTTATCTTTTATAAATTTCAAGTATTTCATTCTGTAACGTGAGCCCATATAGAAAATATCATGCAAATTCATAGAATGATGTCATTGTTCTCAAACATTACTATAATTCTTCACATGAACTATATTTAATATCCAAAGGTTCTATACACTATCACCTTCAATCTTATTAGATCTCCCTTCAAGTGGTTAGAGTTTTAAAGAAGGAACCTCGCTCTTTTTCAGATTTTTTTTTTCATAGACCCATACATAGTTGGTCATAACTTTTGAACCTATTTTTTCTCTTCAATCGCTCTAGTGAGATTCTTATAAATTTGTTTATCATCAACATATCCGAAATGTAGAAAAACCCAACGGTGCATTTGGGAGATATGGTCTTTGTACTGAGACTATATTTTCTGAGACAATGACACATTCACCATCAACAAACTACTCTCTTACATTTGCAACTTGGCTCTGATACCATGTTAAAGTTTTAGGATCATTGCAAATGTAATAGCACTATCTCATTGTATGTGTTTTCCAAATGCAACAATCTCTTGCATTTATATTGAGAATGAGCCAAGAAGAGACATGTCCCTTCATGAGACATGTCTATTCATTAATATGTAATTAATATAATGACAATTATTAGTATTATCATACATACATACATACATACATACATACATACATACATTCACCATCAACAAACTACTCTCTTACATTTTCAACTTGGCTCTGATACCATGTTAAAGTTTTAGGATCATTGCAAATGTAATAGCACTATCTCATTGTATGTGTTTTCCAAATGCAACAATCTCTTGCATTTATATTGAGAATGAGCCAAGAAGAGACATGTCCCTTCATGAGACATGTCTATTCATTAATATGTAATTAATATAATGACAATTATTAGTACATACATACATACATACATACATACATACATATATATGTATGTATGTATGTATGTATGTATATATATATATCTTCACTAGTATTGACTCATAGTGTTTATTCGACTGAAGCTACAAAACATCAACAGTTTTTAATGATTGTACTTTTTAGTGGGTGATTTTGACAATGGTGTGTTGGTAGTGCAGGATTGATTCCCAATTGGCGATTGTATGCATCTTCTTGGTTTGGAGAGATTAGTTTCACTTGATGTTACAAACATATATGTTGTGTGTGTGTAGGCCTAGAGGATCTTCATTTAGGAGATTGTTGTCATGATTCTATGCGTGACTCAATATCATGATTTAGTGGGAGTTGTAAACAGCGATGTGGTTTCACCATTGGATGGTGGATGATCTTTCATAGTGTTGTAGATGTTGGAGGACACCTTAAATCCTATTGCTACAGAAAGATCTTTCACATTTGTTGGTTCACTAGTAGGGGATTGTTAATTTTATGATGATTGAAGATGTTGATAACTTAGAGGACTCACAAAGTTCTTCGTTGAGGTGATGTTTTATGATTTCATTTGATATGTTATCATGGTTGCTATTATGTCATAGTTTACTCTTGATACACGTTTAGAGTTGTAGCATGATATGATTATTTGATTTGTTCATATGGAGCATGTTATCTCCTTAGAGGAGATGGTTTGGATCATGTTGTTATGTTTATGATCCCAATTCCTAGTTTGGATGTGCCATTGATCTTTGTTTGGTTTTTTTGTATTGAGTACATGATCATTTTCTTGATATTTCATGATGGTGTTATGTTGCATTTGGAGTTTAGCATGGATTGATTGGCTATAGGTACATATGGATACTTGAAGACTTAGGTGATGTTGATATTCTTTTGTGATTAGAGATAATGTTGAGATGGTCGATTATTTCAACAAGAAGACTGAGGAGCATTCACCAAGTATGGAATTGAGAGGAGATTGTTCTTAGAGCGAACCGTGATGACTTGGATATCTTGGTTGAGCATTCTTATTCCCCACTCATGGTCTACTCAGTGGTTTACGACTTGAGAGTTATTGCCCATTGTTCATTTTAGATGCATTATGTTTATGCTTATATTTCATAGATATGGATCTTGAGCTATGGAGATTGTTAGTTCTAGAGGAGTCAGTTTGAGAGATGTTTGATATTACTTATCTACTTATGCATTTGAATTATTATTGTGATGCCATTCATTGAAGATTGAGTTTGGGAGATGGTTTATTTGGCTTATTCCCTTGGGATTGGGAATGGTATTGGTTTGATCTTCTTGGTTATGAGAGACTTACATCCCTCTCAGCATTATATGATATATGTTTGTTTGGCCTAAGAGGCTAAACATGTTTGCATGTTGTTATGGATTTTCATCTGAGGTTTTATTGAGAGACCGTTCTTAACAAATTTGGCATTTAGAGGTTTATGTAAAAGGACATGCTACAATTTCTTATTTGCAGTGTTTCTATCTTTGGTCTTGATTATTTTCATAGATGTTCAATTTCAAATTACATTGGATTTGAGGTTGGTTGGAGCAATATGATCACTAATTTTTGTTTTTGTGTTGTCATGTGAGAGATGACATAAAGGTTCCTTATCTCTTTCTTTTGTTGATTTTGGAGAACATACAAGAGCATTGGAGACTTGTTGTGAGAGTTGTACTTGTAGGTTATTGATTCACATGTTATGCATATCATTGTGAATGTTTCTTGATACTATATTGTTATGGTTGCACTTTCTATATAGTGCTAATAGTGGATCTTTGAGATATATTGATTATTTTTAGATTTGACAATACTTATGTAGTGGGAGCTTCTAGGTGTGTATATGGAAGGTATTGCACTCGGAGCTTGTAGTTGCATGTTATAGGTTGTATATGTTGACAATATGAGATTTATTTGATGTGTTTTGTATACCTTGGAGGTATTGATAGTTGGATGTATTATCACTTGCTATGGGTATTATTTCAGCTATGGATATTGGTTCTAGACAACTACAAATGCATATTGATATCTTCGGATAGAATGTTTGTGTTTGGAATATCAGTTGAGACAAGACTTATGCTTCGTTGTAACAGATTTTGAAGCTTTGTCTTTGGGTGTCATCTCATGTATGTCAAGTGATAATGGCATAATGGAGGGTGAGAGCATTCATTTACAAGATGGTGCTCACTTTGTTTCTTGTTGCAGGTATCTTGGTGGAGTACAAGGAGCACTTTGATTCATGATAGTATTTGTAGCTAGAGGAATTGTGCCCTTGTTCAGATTTGTGATAACTTATTTTCCCTTGTGAAATGTATACAAGTGGGAGAACATTGAGAAAATAGGCGTTGTACACCTTGCATAATAATTTTTATAATTTTTATATTTTATTTATTATGTATGTCACATCTAGGAGCACTGAGATAGACATGCAATATGTAGAAATTTATTTGGAATATTATTGGGGTCACTTGATGTTTCCTTTTTTATCAGTAAAAGGCCAAAGACAAATTATTGTATTAATTAAACCTAATTACATCTCAACTCACTAGGGGCACCAGAAGGAAATAGTTGAGTGGAGAAAACCTTCGGTCTTGTGGCAAGATAGAATATGAAGATATATCGATTTACAAATGACACGTATCACATATATAGGGTAATGCATGGGAGCTCAGTGACCTAATCTACAAATTGTGACAGAATTAGCAAAACACTACATTACATAATTTCTTATGATACCATTTGGTTGCAGTAACTGAATAGGAAACATGATGAACTCCAATCCCTTCATCCCTAAATCATCTCCAATTCTCTTGAATGACTCATAGTCTGTAGACGCACCATAGGCTATACCCGCACAGAAACCAATTAAACCAATCAAACCCTTCTAGTGAAATCAGGAACTAAGCCAATTTCGCTAACATCTCAGAGAATCCCATATTTGAAGTCACTGCCCAATATGTCTAAGCGTTGTATATTATGTCCAAGAACGAAAAAGATTGATCCCAAACCAATGGATATCTCACTATATCTCCATAGAACCCCAAATCCGCTGGTAGGAACATTAACATGCTCAAAGATTTCGGTTCATTCTGATGAGAACCCTTACCCATCCTTCCTGGAAAGATTACTCTCCAATAGGAGACCAAATTTCTATCAGATGAATGAAGGTGACGCCTTATCATGCTTCATATGTTATGGGTGCCCATGCCCCAGACATACCAGGAGAGAAATTTCATTTCTTTCCAAGGGAGGCCTCTCCTCCCTTGGAACATTCCAAGAATTTTCTTATACTAGTAAAAATATTTCCTTTGCATCTTGCTCTCTTAACTCCTTCAACAATTTTATGCCTCTGTGACTCCCTTGCATTCTCAGGTTTCGATAGATTTAATGCTTTTATTGTGGACTAAGAAATATGACTTACTTCGAGGATATCTGGTTCATCTTCTAAATAATTCTCCTCTATCTCTCCATTCAATTTGTTAATAATTTCCTTAGTATTAATGTTTAGAGGGCTTGATAATTTCTTGATCATGTTGTCCATACTTCCACAATAGGGTGAGAGGTTGCCCGCCAATTTGACTCCCCTTGGTGATCGAATCCATCAATCTCCTTATCGGATTCAAATTCCTTAGGTTTAGTTCCACAAATGGCACCCTCCTTTAATTGCCAAACCAATTTTTCTTTTTCTCTCATCACACAATTGGTTTCATTATGATATCTTGATTTGCAACTTCCACAATAGAATTTATCCTCAATTTTTATATGTTGGGTCCATCTTCGAACATTAGCCATTAGGGTAATGGATACGAGTATTTTCCTAACCACGACTATCTAGAGCCTGATGCATTTCCCAAAATTACCCTCCAGAATGACCATGTCCAGGTTAATTAGGGTACCTAATGTGTGCGCTATCTTCTCCAAGCATTCTCCCACCCAAAATTCAATTGGCAGGTTATAGAGCCGGTACCAAATTGGTTTTTCGTATGGGTGCAATGCAATTGGATCAAAATTGTGAACCCATGACTGAATGTATAATGGAGCATCTTCCATTTTCCTAACCCCTCCTAACATGATTTGTTATTTTTCTTCTAAATTTGCGAAAATCATGATGAAAAAATTCATGGGCAAAAGTTTGATGATAACCTCTATCTGCCACGCAATCTGAATCCATTCTTTAATTTGTTCTCTGCTAGGTTTTGATCCAATATAGCAACATATGATGGCTAATATTCTTAGAATCTCTAAATCTTCGTTTACTTCTATGGAGACATCAATGGTAAATTCGTCTTCACTAACCTCCTTGTGTGAATTTTGCATATATTTGTAATCTACTCTTTTATTATTTGCCATCTTTTTTAATATTGGGGCCACTTAATTTTGTAATGTGACATTGTAATATTTTATTGTAGTTATTTAATATTAGGGAAAGTAAATTATTAAAGCATCTAATATTAAATGTGGGGTCAAAGGTTAGGTAACACGTGATTTATGTAATACCCCTTCGTGTTTTTGTGAGAGCTTGTTCCTATAAAAGAAACCAGAAGGGTAGTTGATGTTAGCCAAGTTAGCATTTATCTAGGTTGGAAGCTTAGCATGGGATGTGTAGTTACATTCTTGTTCTCATGGAGTGCTTGTTGATGGCTGGGGTTTCAAAGACTTTCATAGATGTATTGTAATGTTGCATTGCCAAATAATACATGGATGATAGATGCTTTTGGAGGCTAGGTTTTTTTCACTCATAAGGGTTTTCATAGGGTATACCTTTTGTCACATTTTATGAGTATGTTGTCTCTTCTCTTCCATGTAAATTCAAAGTACTTATTTGATTGATTTATCATGTGAGTTATGTGGAAATTGTCATATGGTTGCAAGTTTCCTTACCCCATAGGGTTTTTTTGTCTTTTTCTGCACTAGGATTAGTGGGTGACTAGGGGCTCTTTGCCCTAGGGGACCTTATTTTCCCCCTTGATTTTTCACTATGCTTTATGTAGATGTTTATTTCTGACGGAGCATAAGTTGGCCACATAATTTTAGACCTTTATAAACCATATATCACTAGAAATGTGGTTCCTACAACTCCACCATGGTGCAAGTTATTGTACCTAATTTTGTTGTTTGTCAACATTTTTGTAGCTTGAAATCGTTCCTTCCTTTTCGACTCTTGAGCTTATAACATTTTTCCACAATCTTTTATTTTCATGATTTTTGTGACATTGGAAACGTATTGGGAAGCTCTATCATGTAGTCCATGCACTTTTCAAGATTCTACCCCAAGAACTATATGTTGAGTTTGTGCAATTTATGGCATTTTCTTGATTACTTGGACATCTTGATGGTTAGAGAGGTAATAGTTGTTGTGGGAGCTTTACTATTAATTTATTATCACATTTTGGAGGCTTCAAATTAGTTTCTATTAATTATTTGGTTATTTTTGTCAATCGACATTTTGTGGCTCACATGGCTCAATCAATATTTGAGGAACTTACTACTCATAATTATCACATATGGAAGGTGAGAATGAAAATATGTCATTGGTCTGGTGGATTATGGTGTACCTTGAATGAGGAACAACCTACCTTTAGCAAGGAGCATGAGAAGCTTGCACATAAGAACATATGTGATTAGGCGGTGAGCTTGATTTCTATGCATGTTCCAAATTCCTTATTCTTCCACATTAAGGAGTACACTACACCGATAGAGGCATTTATTAAGCAGATAAGGATCCCTTTGGTTCAATTAGGGATGTAAGAGTTTTGTAATTAGATGAAAAATGACATCTCTTTCATTTGATTTATTTCCTACTATTGAGTGTTATTTAATTAAGTTCAAAGCTTTGAGATCTCAATTAGTGGGTTGTGGAAAAGAGAAGAGTGATAAGAAATGCATACCCTTGAGTTTGTCTATACATTTACTAGTGTCTTCATATTTCTCAACTTCCTTTTATGCCACTATGGATGAGTTAGGTTATTCATTTTCCATGCCATCATTTGAGACATTTTGTGAGAGGTTAACTAGGGAAGAATAAAACTTCATTACAATGATTCCACTCATAGGTTTCAAGCAATGATTGCTACAAAACCTAAGAGGAAAGGGAAGAAGAAGACCAAACTATGACATAATCTAGTGAGACTTCCAACACCATTCTAAAAATGTTCTTACTAAGGAGAGACCCAAATGTACCTTTTGTAAGGGAAATGAGAATACTAAAGAAAATGGTTACAAGGAGACTTATTAACACTAGTACAATTGGCACCTATTTTCGACGGACAATTGGTCGAATTTTCTACCAATATTGGTTGAATTATCGACCAATGGTTTGGTCTCTATTTTTTGAGTTGAATGTTCGACATATTGTTGTTAACGTAGAAAGTTATACGCGAATCTTGGTCAAAATTCACATTTGCTATTAGGAATTCATCAGGTCAAATTATCGACCAAAGTAGGTCAAAATCTTTAGACCTTTCGACCTTACTTGGTCAAAATATTTAGACCGTCCGACCAGGATGCCAAACCCACGACGATAAATTTTGACAGAAATTGGTCGAAATTTAGACCAATCTTTGTGAGGGTTTCGACCAAAGATCGTCGAAAGTTTGACTAATAATGGAATGTTAAAAAAAACAACTGAAGACAAATATTTGGAGTAATCACCAACGACATCCTGCTTGGTGATTAGTGTAGATATTTATCTTCAGGTGTTACTTTACATTAATATATATCGTTGTGTATTTTGTTATGTTACTTTACTATTTTTTTTAACGGTAATTGGTAATTTTATTAATCATAACGGGTTAGAACCTGGCCCAAACCAAGGATAGCTACATTCAAGAGAGCTATCTCCCCAAATATTCGGTAAACCCACATCAATCACACAAGCTTCAGAAGAAAGAAAGAAAGCACCTCCATAGTTTTCTCTAAACTCCACCCTTTTTCTGAGAACGAAGGATCATGTCAAAATATTTCTTTTCATTTTTCCTTTTTCTCCCTTTTACAGTTTCCCACCCATCCTCCAATTTGGCTACCTTATTTTACCAATCCCCGAGATTATCCCCTAAAATACAACCCACACCCAAGCCAAACTTCCCATGTTGATGCATATGATCATCTAATCGCTCATCCACCTTGTCTCAACACCCAACAGGTCCTTTCTTTTCTCTTCCCTCTGGTGTGGCTGCTACCTTTCTAGCACTTTGCCCATCATCCAAACCATCCACCAGGATGCAACCTTGGACATAATTTGTCCAATTTGGATAGTAAGTCTAATTTAATTTGTTCATGGACTGAGACCTTAAATTATTGAGCTTCTCTTTGTTTCGAGAATAGTTTAACATTCTCTACTTAACAGGGCCAACCACGTGAAGGTGGAAGCTCATCTAGCCCCTCCTAGGAGCCTCTTATGACCCTTTACGACATTATAAGACCTCTAAGATGTATTCTTAGGGATCGTAAAGGGTCATAAGGGGTCCTGGGACACAACAACTAAGAAACATAAATGTAGGCATCATGGTCACAATTTTTTGGAGACAACGTAATTGAGTGGTATACCCAGACGATGCAAAGAAACTACTACTCCTCTGGTTCCAAGTTGACACTGCGGGATCCAAAAACCATAGATAAGGAATAAATTTAGAGAGGAGAGGAGGGCCATAATGACCAAAATAATATAGGAAAACCCTCAAGTTAAATGAGGCAACTGCAAACATTTTAATAGATTTTCATTATTAAATAATGAAATTTGCATATACTAGTGTTCTAAGCCCCCTCATTACATGATTTATTATTGCAAGCCCCCTATGACTTACGCGTCTAGAAAATGAAACTACAACCTATTGGGATTGAGACAAACCTTATAAAACAACAACAGCTAAGAAGAATCACTTGCCAACATCTGTTGAATACATCTGTTGGAGGACCTTGTATTCATGAGCAGATGTTGGCAAGCAATCCTTCTTAGTTGTTGTTTTATAAGGTTTGTCTCAATCCCAATAGGTTGTAGTTTCATTTTCTAGATGCGCAAGTCAGAAGGGGATTACAATAATAAATCATGTAATGAGGGGGCTTAGAACACTAGTATATGCAAATTTCATTATTTAATAATAAAAATCTATTAAAATGTTTGCAGTTGCCTCATTTAATTTGAGGTTTGTCCTGTATTATTTTGGTCTTTATGGCCCTCCTCTGCTCTCTAAATTTATTCCTTATCTATGGTCTTTGGATCCCATAGTGTCAACTTGGAACCAGAGGAGTAGAAGTTGCTTTGCATCATCTGGGTATACAACTCAATTATGTTGTCTCCAAAAAAATGTGACCATGATGCCTACATTTATGTTTCCCAGTTGTTGTGATATCTACATTTATGTTTCTAATCTATCATATTTATGTGCATGTTTTTTATGTACCTGGGAAGACATCTTTCTAGCCCGGGCCTGGATCCTTCGGCAATAACTTCATAATAATGAAGTAGATGACAAATGAGCAATTAGCTTCCCAAGAAAAATCCTATAAATGAACTATGTGTACCCCAATTCTTGTGCCCTCTGTGCGTACCCAAACGATATATTTGAAACAACAAGGGTAAATTTAGCCTTACCCTTGTTGTTTCAAATATATCCTTTGGGTACATGCAGAGGGCACGTGAATTGGGGTACACACAGTTCATTTATGAGATTTTTCTTAGGAAGCTAATTGCTCAGCTCTCATCTGCTTCATTTATTATCAAGCTAATTGTCGGAGGATCCAAGCCCAGGCTAGAAAGATGTCTTCCCATTCTGTTTAAGCCATATTCCTTATTCTTGTCAAACTTCCTTGGTACGGTAGGCCTATACTCTGCAGTACTCTTCTTTGATCTGTGTTCGACGATAAGAATCTTCTTCTTCTTCCTAATTGCAGCCAGAGCTTTCTTTTCATCAGGATTCAACTCCACTTCCCCCATCTCATCATCCTAGTCACCCTCAATTGCCATCCTAAGCCCTTCTTCCCTCTCCAGTTCTTCAAGCCTTTGCAAGATATTTGGATCAATAAAGTTTGCAACATTGTGTCCATCCATGATCTTAGGAATATCATCTTCTTTCCACTCTTCATTTGCCAAAATATATCACTTCTTCAAGCTTGTAGAGTAAATTCCAGCCCCATCATTTTCATTCTCAATATCCTTCTCCAGCTTCATGGCCTCCTTGGCAGCACGCACCCTGGCATCCAAAACAACTTGAGGAATACAAGGGGGCCTCTCTTTCCCATCTCGCAGCTTGGGCATTTCAACATGAATCCTATTGAGACAACTACTAATCTTCTTTGACTTCATCTTAATTTCCACTCTCTGCTCCAACAACCTCTTGCATACCGCATTCTTGACCGCAATCACCCCTTCTTCCTTCAAAGCACTCATAGAGAGTAGCGCGCCATCATCCCCCATCCTAATTCCCAAAGAACCCACCCATATTTTTCCCAACCTCAAATCTCATCTCCACAACCAATTTTGCATCCTCCTCCGGTAGTGTCTCTAGTGGTTGCAAATCAATCTTATTACAAACTACAATAAGAGGCTCATTGGCAAACAAAGGTTTTATGTTGTGAAACAAAGCTTCTTGTTGTGCAATACTATAACCACAAGACCCTAAAACATCAAGGAAAAACAAAACAACTGCTTTCAAATGAGCCAAGGCAATAATACTAAGCATCTCGATGGTGTTCCTATCCTCCAAGGGGTGGTCCAAAATACCAGGGGTATCAATAACCTGATACCTCAAGTACTTATAATCAGTATGCCCGACAAATAGAGATTTAGTAGTAAAAGCATAAGGTTGCACATCCACATCCGCCCTAGTAATCTTATTAATAAAAGAACTCTTGCCAACATTAGGGTACCCACAGATCAAAATAGTTCTAGTATTTGGGTCAATAGACATCAACCTTTCCATATACTGCCTCACCTGTTCGAGGTAAGACAAACTCGGTCCAATTCTCTTAATAATGGTACACATCCGTCCAAGTGCAGCAACCTTCAAAGATTTGCAGCGGTAAAGAGAATCCCCATATTTTATCAGCCTAACATAGTCTTTGGCCACTTTGGCAATGAGATTGCGAGCAGTATTGATCTGGCCCTTGGCCAGATTGTTCCTGAAAAAATTACAAAACTGAACCAATGACATGTTTACAACAAAAAAAAAATTACAAGACTGAATTTGGTGCAATGAGAGATTGGAAAAAGGAAGTGGGAAGGTGAACTTGTGTGGAATGGTTGTGGGAGTGACTTACAAAGTCAGAGAACTCTATTTGATCTTTGAGTAGGACTGATTCCTTGAGTTGATTCCAAGTTTCTTGTTGAATCCTCAAGTTGAGTTGGCCTATTTAAGGTGATAGTAGAGGGCTCTGCATCAACAATCTACATAATTAGACCTTTATTTTAAATGCATTTAACACAATTTTTTTTTACAAAACTGAACCAATGGCATGTTTACAACAAAGAAATAGATTGATAATAATATGCTGAAAATTCTATTATGTTTAATACACGCCAAAGGACCAGTAGGAGGGGAAGGAGAGAGAGAGAGAGAGAGAGGAATGACAAGGATATTGATGCTCTGCTTAGCCGTTACCTTAGAAAAATGAGCAAGAAACCAAAAAAGAAATGATTGTAATTAACATTTTTTGCTAATGAAATAACGTTATCTTAATGGATGTAATTTTGTACTAGTAAATATTGATGAATGATGTGTTAATGAATTTTTTACTAACACAAAATTCATGAATAATTCATTAACACATCATTCATCAACATTTACTAGTATAAAATTACATCTATTAAGACAATGTTCTTTCATTAGAAAAAAATATTAATTACAATCATTTCTTTTTTGGTTTCTTGCTCATTTTTCTAAGGTAACGGCTAAGCGGAGCATCAATATCCTCATCATTCCCCCCCCCCCCCCTCTCTCTCTCCCTCTCTCTCGTGCTAGGTCTGACTTATATAATCAAATGTCGATCCAAACTCTCTCAATTATTTAATTAGTCTATATTTATATAAAAAGATTATATCTTTATGTAGTAATGAATTAAATAAGATTTGAATAAGATGTGGGGGGAATATGTATTGTATTGAGAGATTCTTAATTACCTCATTCTAGTTTATAACTCATGAGAGTTATAACATGAGAGTTTATAACTCATGTACCTCATGCTAGTGTGCTTGGATTAGACTAGACATTATCCAACCGTCAGTAAGGGTTGTCACTGTTATTAATTGGTGTAAAAGGAGGACTGCATGTGTGTTATAACACTTTATATAAATACTCACTATTTGGATAGTGTCTAGTTTTGGATAATTTGGCAATTCTGAACTTGGGCATTTGATCTTCGAGCACTTTATATAATTTCAACATTCTGGACTTGGGCCTTTGATCTTCAAGCACTTTATATAAATACTCACTATTTGGATAATGTCTAGTCTAATGCAAAATAGTGTATACAAGGTATCCAAGCACTCTAGCATGAGGTACATGAGTTATGTTCATCTCACTAGATATAGATAAGCATTAATGCTCAATTGAATGATACGTTCCCATAAAAATGTGAACTCCTATTAATCTACAAACTCTCATGTTAAACAACTACAAAATAAAGTCAACATAGTTCCTTTAACACAACCAAAGTTAAAATTAAATTATCTCTATCCCTAAGATAAACTAAGTAGTCTTCATATATTTTATGTCAAATCTTCCTTCGTGCTAGTAGTTGGTGCAGGAGCACCAAGGTCACTGATGGATCCTTAGGTGGAGTTGAAACCAAATGGCCTTCAAAGGTCATTGAATCATGTAAGAAGAATATTCATGGTCATATGATATTGTTTTGATCATATATTGATCTTATTGTAATAAAATTTTGAATGTAAACCTTAATGGCAATGATAAGCCTAAAAGGTACCTAGGTGTCACTAGGAATAGATTATGGATTGATCCTAGGTGAAGTGAGACATCCACATGAAGTGGAGTGGGTGTGGTCGGATTGATGTATCAAGGAACAAATGGAATAACCAAGAAAACACTATACATTAAATCATGTGATTGATAGCAGATTGGGGCTCACCTGAGCCATAAACATGAAGAATTATTATAAAAAAAGATGTAAACCATATATATGCGCACTTGAGGCAAAGAGAAGTTACACAATATCCATATTAAAATATTAGTTACAATATGAAAATACTAAACTGACTAATTCCTGAGCTCATCTCCGCATATGGTCGCAACAAAGATATGCGATTACAATACAGAGAAGGCATCGTAAAAATATAATTTCGGCATTTGCCCTAGCCTGACACATTTTGCACTCAAATCCTTCATCACTGATAAGTGGAGATGGGCGGATAGATGTAGATGAGTTGTCATCGACCCAACTAAAGTATCTGCAACCATTATTTCCCTGTGATGCCCAATCTACATTAGTTCTTATAATATAATGAATAGTATTTACATTAGAAACATTAAATATATACACATTAGCAACCTTTTTTCTATTTGCATAGCACCAAAATTGTCGTCCAGGGTTGCTCTGTGTCTGTGAAGTCTTCAACACACACTGCCCACCACCACATTGATAGTTTGACACATTGACAAGAGCCATCAAGCCTATATCAATAATGCATCGCACCATCGTTACTACATTTATTACATAAATATTATAACATATAATCATATGATTATAATAATCATACATTCACCACTATTGTTCTATTATAGATTCAAGTACTTAAAAAATGTTTGCAATCAATGGTTTGAACAAAGATATCATTCTAGGGCAGCAAGGACTATTTAACTATACCTGAGCTAGAATTAGTCAACTTCAAGGCCTTCATAAAGAGGGTTTCCAATGTTGGAACAATCTGACTCTACCCAAGGTAGGATGCTTTGCTTGGTTAGCATTGAATAACAACACATTAACTAGTGAGCGATTACATAGACTAAACATAGCTCAACCTTTTAACTGTCTTCTATGTGATAATCATCAGGAAGATACATATCACCTATTCCTAAATTGTCAATTTGCACAGGAATGCTAGTTTTTTGTCCTCAAAAAGTTACAATATTCTACCCCACTTCCAAGCAAGCTTTGGGATCTATTTGATTCATGGCCACAATTATACTCTACATCCCTCTTCTCAGCAATTTGGAAGTGCCTTCCAGCATTAGTTGTTTGGGCAATATGGTGGGAGAGAAACAAAAGAATCTTTCGCAAAACTTTCTCTTCACTACAGGCAGTTACAAATCATCTAGAGAGGTCGATATCTGAAATAGTCAATGCCAGTCATAGTAAACTTATACACAATTTGGTCATGACCTCGTGGGATTCATCAATACTGTGAGAATGGAAACAAATTCATGTATCTTTTGGTTGGAGCTTGAAAACAACATCAAATAAGGTGCTTTTGAGAGACTTAGTCAAATGGATTCCACCATCTAAAGGTGTTAGTAAAATTAATTTTAATGGTTCCTCAAGAGGGAATCCAGGAAATTCAGGGGCTGGTGTATGCATTCGGGATCACCAAGGATTATTATTAGCAATAAAATGCTGCCCACTCCCAATTGGAACAAATAATATGGCAGAGGCTCAAGCATTATTTGAAGGATTAATAATGGCTAAAAATGGAGGATTTCGTCAGGTCCATATAGAAGGAGATTTGATGGTTATAATCTCAGCATGTCTCAATCGAATATCTCATAATTGGAGACTCACTTGCATTCTTCAGTGAATTTGGCAACTATTAGACTCATTTAAAGAAGTTCAGATTTCACATACTTTGCGGGAGGGCAATCAACTAACATATCACTTGGCAAACAAAGGTTGTGATGGACATGCGATAGTGTCATTTAATTATGAAGCAATGTTAAATCAGGATGCCAAGTTACATGACATTTATAACCTTGACAGGTCGATATAGGCAGGACTGCAGATGTGAGACTTGCCATTGTACAGATATGCAATTGGGGTCTATTGCTTGGCACGAGATAATGACAGCGCAACAGTAATCCACATGGCTGTATGGCTAAATTAGTGTGATAGAGCGGAATGTTGATATACCATGAGTGGGTAACTCTTAAGTACCAACTTCCCGCATTTCAATGCAATCACTGAGAAAAAAGTGCATTATTTAAGTTGTCATGTAATTTGATAATTAAAGGAAATGTGCGATTAAATGACACGCACCCTATTTTATAATGAGCCCAGTACATTTTATACTTCAGCTTCAGATTGCGGGAGATTTTCCATTAATTGGCACGAAACACAAATGTTCATTTGTGATCTACAAATACCCTTCTTCCCATAACATACACTCGCATTGCTTCTTGAGTATTACACAGTGTAGATTCTTTGTGGGTGTGCATTATGTTTCGAAAGGAGTTTCCCTCCTGCCAGACTTGCGGGCATTTACACGATGAGCTATTACCAAGGAATTATAGGGTATTCATCCTCCGCAGGCTTTTGAGCCCCCGCTCCCAAATAGAATTGATGGTCTGGAACTCGACCAAGTATTTATCACTAATTCAATGTTGCATTATAGGGCTATCTGCCGTGTTGTTGGTGAACACGTATTGTCTCCCAGAACCAAGATAGTGGTCTTTCCTTCTCAGCTAGTGTCGATCTTTCTCTCCAATTTAATGGACACGTTGCAGTCGGTGGAATTAGTAGTTTACATTTCCAATAAGGTCGTTCAGCCTCAATTTATTCATGGAGCACGGCTCATGTTGGCTCTTCAGAGGTATGACCTTTGGTAAAGTTATGCGTTGATTGGGGGACTATTTTTACATCATGATATAATGGCGAGCCATGAACACCTGATGGCATACGACAATTTCAAATGGGTGATGGAAAAGAAGAGTTTTCAAGTAGTAAATAATAATTTGCAGATTGTGGGTGCGGCTCTTGGGAAGCCCCTTGTGGATAAAATTTGATGTTTGGCACATTCAATTTTGGATCTTCTGCTATCGCCATTTCCTCTGGTTCAACCTCCGCCCTGCTACAAGGTGTCCTCTGGTAGGTCAAAATAGGTCCCTGACCTGAATGTACCAATTTCGCCTGGTCAATCTTCTAATATTCGCCCAGTGGATCAGAACACGCTCGATGGCTGGGAAGTTGAAAATGTCGTTGCTCTGCCTGCTGGATGGGAAAAGGCTTGGGGATCATCCTCACCTATGGACGAATGATTGTTTAGGTGATAAGTTGTACATCTGACACATTGCATAGGCATTTTGGTTAAGCCTATTTTTGAAATTTTGTAATTAGGCTGTATGGCATAGGCATTTTTATTAGGCCTATTTTGAAATTTTGAAATTTTGTAATAATCAGTACATAATACCATAGTCTAGGTTTGATCCCTACCATAATTTTGGGGATATTTCTGCTGTAATGTATCATCCTATCAGGATTCGTGGGCTACATGTGTAAATCCAATATAAACATCGACATATATCCTATTAGGATTCGCGGGTTTTATGTTCAAACCCAAATGTAAACATCGTCATATTCTATAACTTGTATACGACTATGATCCTAGGGTTTCTTCCTAATTCTTCCATGGGGGAGTCATTGAATCAGTATATATTAATAAAAATATGGTGGATACCCCACTTTGGCTTAAAAAAAAAAAGAGGGTTTCCAATGAACAAGTGTCCAACTTAAGGTCTCTTCAAAAGATACAAAACAAAGAAAAGCATAGTCCAACAAATAAGAATTATGTCTATTTCACTAGCTATTGATATATGCAATTTCCATCCATGAGTAAATAGGATCTCAATTGTCAGTAACCAGTGGTTCCATATAGCAGTAATAAGTTTTCAAATCAACCTAATATATTCATACTTAGTGCTCATAGGATATAGAGACATCACTAACTCTCAATACATCATTCAAAATCCAACATCATGTGACTAGCAAGCAACCATATACAACAACAAAATAGGGTCTTTATGTTGAAGATTGTAGCTGCGATAAAGATCTTTATCTCTGATTTTGCTATATGTTGAAATTGGGACAATACCTTTGTATTGCATCAACAACTAGAGAAGATATTTATGATGAGATTTCCATCATTTTAAGTGAGCACAATGTGGCATTCAATGTGTGCTAGGTGTCACACTCTAAATATTTGATATTTTATTATATGAAGAGACATGGGACATGCGAAGAGTCATGCATTTGGAAATATGAAGAGACTTGTTTTTGGAAATTGAAGAGACCTTTGGTTGTGATATGAAGAGTCTCTCAATTCTATACATATATGTGATTGCATCAAGTTGAAAAAGTGTTGTACTTGAACTTGTATCATTAATAAAAGAGATATTTTTCTGGTATGCCTGGGTTTTTCCCTTTAGTTGGAGAGTTTTCCCAGGATAAAATCATTGTCTTTTGTACCTATTTTGTTCTACTTCTGTTTATTGTTGTTTATCTTTATTTTCTGGGCATAACTTTAACATGGTATCAGAGCGGGTTAGATAACAACATATAAGGGAGTTTCTCTTGTTTTAGTTGTTCTATTGCAGATTGTTTTGAGAATCTTTGTATTGTATGTAGGAGTGTTAATGTTTAAGGCACGCATTTTGTCTTGTTGGCAGCGTATCACAGTGTGCCTCTCCTACTTGGCATATCTTGTGTTGCTGACGATGATTTCATCCTAGTTGTTCATTATTGTGTTGTCGGTTTAATTCTAGAATGTTTGTTCCTCTGCTCATGTCGTCAATGGTTCTCATATTATTAATTAACGACACTTATTATATGTGTCAATGGTTCCATACAACCATTCTTGCACTAATAAACTAAGAAATGGTGCCAAATGAGGGGAATTGTTGGTTTAGTGTTCAACAACAACACTTGATATTTAGAGAATCATATTCAATAAGGAGCTTCAAAAAAAAATTCCATCGACATCCAATCAGGCTAAAGATATCACTACTAATAAGCTGCTCCTAATATCTTAAATAGCTGTCATATTAGAGGTCATTCTCATAGCATGATAGTCCAGACATCTGTACATTAAATCTGCCACACTATTCATCTCTAGCAACAAAGTCTTAAGATATGCCTATATTTTATCTTGTCATCAACTTTTAAAATGAAGTTTGGAATACGAATCTCTATTTTATTGTGATTTGACAATCCTTATCCTTATCGTATATGAACTTCAATTTCTTTTCTTGGCCAGTAAAACAGAGATCTATCTAATTTGTTTTAGATTATACTTACCAGATTAGCGGTTTTTAGTCCATTGTGTGATGGTGATTCAAAAATTATATCCAATCGTACTGACTCACGATTATCTTTACTAGACCACGGTGTACTCTTGTTTTCACAAGAAGATCCATCAGAACTAATAGAACGCATTGAATTTTCACATTCCAATGCATTATGTATAGTTCCTTTCTATATCTCTTCCCCGAATCTAGTCCTATTTGTGCATGGTTTAAGTTGATCTTCACTTTTGCTGCCAATTTGGGAAAGACCTTTCACTAGAAGCATGATAATTGGTATCTCATAGGATTGACAATCCTTATTGGCCAGACAACATAGTCAAGGATTAGTCATCATCGACACATTTCCTATACTCGTTAAGCCACCACTTGAAATGATTACTTCGTGAGTTATTTGCCCAATAATTGTAACATCGCTCTTCATTGCGATGGATAGAGGCTGCATCCAAAGCATTGCAAAGAAATAATACTTGAGTCACATCATCATGCCATGAAGGTGAGTAGCGCCAATTACAACCAAGGAAATGATAACAGTATGCACTAATTCAACATATGGCTTGCGACCTCAATGAAAAACTTGTGGGTCATCATTGAAGCACGCCATATGATCAGAACAGAGAAGCAAATGGATGGAATGTATAAATGGATGCCCTAGCTCGTGGGTAATCAATGATACTCCAAGAAAGTAATAATAGTGGTAATATGAAGAGCACGAGCCAAGGGCATATGCCATGTAAAACAATGGTGGACACTAGTTAGCATAGCAGAGAAGGAAATGTGTCGCCAATGATGCCATGAGGATCACGGGTTTTAAAAGTAGTAAGAAATATAACCAGAGAATCCAACGAACACACATTAACACGATGCCCTAGTTACTAACATAGCAAGTGTGATAAAATCAAAGATGCAGATTAGGCTCACGGGCTGTAGTAATATAAAATAAACATTACATGATGCCCTAGCTCATAATAAAAAAGTGAGAATCTAGATGTAAATGCCATAATCAAATCTTCCAAAGAAATGAACTCAATGCCATGGACACAACAAAGCATGGAGTAATGATCACAGTAAGATGTACCCTCAAAATACTAGGCTATGGAAGTATAGTTTCAATTTCAAGGCAACATTACAATAGTTGACACACACCTCATTCATGTCTGAGGAAAAGATGCAAGGTATGTGACAAGTTGTCACTCAAACGGCTGAAATAAATAAAATTGTGAGGTTGCGATGAAGGAAAAACACTTGAAATTTCTACTATGCCACCAATGATCCTACTACTAATAGTACTAGAACATTCCAAGAGGCACAACTTCTAACTTTTCCATCTATTTGAGAGGCAGTAGAGCCTAAAGCATAAATGTAGAATGATTGGTAGTAGCGATGCTGGAAACATGCCAGCTGAGTTATTCAATGCGCAAAATAAGGGCAGATGGTGCCATTACAAATTCTTCATTGCCAATGGCATTGCATTGTAAAGAGGTCATGTCAAAGACAAGAAAAACAAGACCATCACGTGCCACTAAGGAAGACAAAATTGAGGACAACAATCTTGGATAAAAAGTAGAACCATTCCAAGGTTAATATTCTAGTGGAGTTTGAGTCATGACTCTTCCAAAAGGCACAACTTTTAGAAAGTAAAGGTATAAAGGGAATGAGAATTGATACGAAGAATCAACAAATAAACTTAAGGATGTTGATTTAATATCTCTAGAACTGCAGCGACACCACAACAGTCAACGGTGATTTTGGACAGCAGGAGCTTAGGAACTGCCATATGAGATGATCTATATCATGACAACTTGAATTCATGTTCAGCTATGCCAGATTAGACAAGAAAGAATCTATACTTAGCAAATAATACTATCCACCACATCTTGTCAAGGAACCTTTCAATCACAGATACACTGACACTGTTTGGGTCGCTTAAGGGGGTGTGGCATTATCATCTGGAGAAATACATTTCTGTATACAGACCATGACCAACATCGGATGCATCAAACTTATGTATATGACTCTAAAGTGAGGTTTCATTTCATTGATAGGGAACTGAGGTAACATACAATCCATCAATGCCCCATCAGATGGATTGATTCAAGGGAGAACATTCAAAAATGATTTTGGACAGGAGGAGCTTAGTAATCTCCATATGAGATGATCTATATCATGGCAACTTGAATTCATAATCAGCTATCAGAGATTAGACAAGAAAAAATCAATATTTGGCAAATAATACTATCCGCCACATCTTGTCAAGGAACCTTTCAATCACAGATACACTGGCACTGTTTGGGTCGCTTAAGGGGGTTTGGCATTATAATATGAAGAAATACATTGATGTAACATCGGATGCATCAAAATTATGTATATGACTCTATAGTGAGGTTCCATTTCATTGACAGGGAACTGAGGTAACATACAATCCATCGATACCCCATCAGATGGATTGATTCAAGGGAGAACATTCATACATCTTGATTTCTGCTACTATCATCTCCTACCTATTGGGAATGTGTTTGACCGCAGGAGTTCTATGCCATCAAATTCAACACTGTAGTTAATAGAAGAATTGCATTGGACGTTAAAGTATTTACAGATCCTTACCTGTGCTACTCAATGATAGTGGTTAGTTATATATATGATTTAATGTAATTCACTAAGGTTGCCTTGACCACAGATTGTGATGTATTAACGGGCACCTATATGATAGGGAAGGGCAGACGAAGTGGAAAAATGTTTGGATAAATCTGATTGCACTCTGTTGGGAGACAATCCACATTTGACGTCAGCAGCTCACTCGGTTTGAACAGGAAATCATATCCAAACGTCACTGCGGAGGTTTTTTTTTCAAAAAAAATGGAAAGATGTAATAATAGTGGCAATATGAAGAGCACGAGCCAAGGGCATATGCCATGTAAAACAATGGTGGACACTAGTTAGCATAGCAGAGAAGGAAATGTGTCGCCAATGATGCCCTAGTTCACTAACGCAGCATGTGTGATAAAATCAAAGATGCAGATTAAGCTCACAGGCTGTAGTAATAGAAAATACACATAACATGATGCCCTAGCTCATAATAAAACCGTGAGAATATAGATGTAAATGCCATAATCAAATCATCCAAAGAAATGAACTCAATGCCATGGACACAACAAAGCATGGAGTAATTATCACAGTAAGATGTGCCCTCAAAATACACGATGGTATTCAATCAAGTGATCAAATGCAATTATTCTATCAAAATGAAGAGGAGATAACGACACAATCCCTACCTCAATGAGCTTCAATTTGATAAGGAGAGGAAAAGCCAAGTTTCCAAAACCAAGCTCGAAGATCAAAGGCCCAAGTCCAGATAAAAACTGCAACCCCTATACACAGTGCCGAATTTTCCCTGGCCGATGAGGTTTCGCGCGTTGCAATTCCTTGAAAAAATTCACCCTGGTAATTATGAAATGAGAAATGAAATCTTTTTTTTTAAGTTATGCCTGTGTTCGTCGAAATTTTGACATTCACGGTGTTGGTCGAACTTTCGACAAACAAGGGCATGCATTAAACAAAATGAAAGTTTTCCTTCTATAATCTGACCAACCAAAACCTTTTTATTTCATGGTCGAAAAATCTAGTAGAAAAACTAGGTCAAATGTACTACTGTAAGTTGAAATAATTTCTCACGGAGCATCATATTCCATTCCTTCTTTATTTAGTTCACTTTTTCTTCTTCTACTAAACATGAGGACACTTCATGTAGTCGAAAAGTAAAGGGTCATGCATTAATTACTACTCATGCAAATAGAGATATTGAATGAATTACTAATTTAGGAACTTCCATGTACATTGCTTGTTCACTTAATTTCATGGTTCTAGGTTCTCTTAGAGCACAATCATAGGATAGGCTCTTAATTGCAAACAATCAATTTCTTTATTTTTCTTAGTAGGTGATATTGACTTGGGTTAGTGGTTGATGCTCTTTGCATTCCTGAGATTTCTCATAATCTACTTTTAGCTTAACAGTTTGCACAAGCAGGTAACATAGTTGAGCTCACATTATATTCTGTGTCCATACATTATTTTGGGTAAAGAGGATATTTATTCCTATGAACAATTGCATATGGCAAAATAAACTCATCAAAACTTACTATGGAATGGTCAAAGAATATAGTCATAGAACTCCCATCGATTAATATAATATACCTTTTCTAGATCTTGTCAGTTCATATTATTCAATATTCTTTGTCGCATAGTAAGATTATTTAAAAATCATAAATAAATTTTATATAATGAAAACTTAATAGGTCATCATTAAATAAACAAGTTTAAATTATTAAAAAATAATATGTATGAAATAGGGTTGTGCTAATTGAATTTTCTATACTCAACCACTCATCCTTATAGCTCCACTTTTTTCATCACCAACACCACAAACAAATAAAATGGGTTGGAACTAGGTCATATGTGCCCTATGTTCAATAGCTCCATAATCACCTTCTCAATCTCTAGTATCTCTTTGGTGTTAGGAAGGACTATTGATGATGAATTCTTATCCTTCCTTAAGTTCAATCTCATGTAGGAGTCCTCACGTGGTTATCCCTTTTCTAATTCCTTCTCGTACTTAGCCATAAAATAGTAGGGGTCATTTAATGGGTTAGTCTAATCCATTGGAATGCAACCACTCTATTCATTAAGGAATGTACATTTGCAACCAGGGTGGGACCTTTTAGAATAGTAGGGAGTTCAAAATAATTGGTGGGATGATTCCAGATCAAATGAGATTGGATCAAGCCCCCAACTAGAGAATCATCATGGTTGGGAGATGATGGACCAAATCCTATGGAGACAACACTCCTTCCTCGTATTGTTGGATTATCTAGTGGTAGACCAACAATATTTGTTTTGAATAACTTGTGATGTTCATCTAGGATGGATTGAATGTCAATGTGATAAAACCTCCCACCTTGGATGGACCTGTATTTATAATAAGTCACTATGTTGCCCAAGCCACTTGGTCATTCTAAAAAATTATTTCCATCATTTTGGTTGAAAACACTATAGGGCCCTCATTGGATAGGCCATGAAGAACCATCTCATTCCCATTAGATTTGAACTTCATATCCATGGTTTATGTATATTCACCAATACAAATCACATACAAGTAATCTCACATCTTGTGTCCTAGAATTGACTCCAACTATTGTTCATCATACAATTGCATGTAATAATGCACCCATTTGTTACTTTAACATTAAACCCTTCAAATTATTCTATCCTTGGTCTCGTATTATTCACTAAGCCCTCATCAATGAAGTTGTCAGTGGCCCCACTATCAATTAAAACTATGAGTCTTTTTCCTTGCAAAACTCTTCCAACACAAAAAAAAATGATATCTAGGTACCTCTAATTATGCTTCAACTATTCCTGTCTACATGCTCTCCTTCTTGGTCTTCATGCTTTGCCTCATCCATAGTGACCTCGAGCTTAGAATCATCTACCTATGACTCTTTGTCAAACACTACTATAGATTGGATTAGACCTGTCGCCAAACACCTATGACTTGTTTGGCCATGGATCTCTATAGGCGAAACATAATTTTTTCCTTTCAAGCTCATTCTTGGGTTCCTCAACCTTATTTGGTTTTAGGGGAGGGAAAGCCTTTTGTGGGGGCTTCTTGTGCTAAGGTAGTGGTGCATTCATGAAGCAAAATTTACTTTGGACACTTATTCTTCCAAGCTTAGGGATTTACTATTGATCTTCTATAAGGAACTTAGATGAAATACCCTTACCATATGCTTGAGTGTTCAAAAAGTATCTCTTCAAAAATAACTATTAGTCTCCTCTTAGTCACATTTGGAACCATCGTTAATAACCTTTGAAATTCTACCACATAATTCCTCATGGTACCATCTTGCCTTATTGTGCTAACTCTCTAAAGTGGGTTTATGGATACTTCTTAGCAAATCTCTCCCTTAATCTTTGGTCGAACTTGTAAGGTATTGATTGAGTTATATACTTGGGTCACCATGACATGGTACCACCACTCATGAACTACCCCTTTAAGATGTAAAGTGGAGAGCTCGAAAACTTCTTTAAACATGAGTTCAAAGATATGTATGTATCCAATTCTTGCAACTTGTTCTAGTAGAACAACTTCTTGATCCAACAAAATTAGGTATTGTAATCTTCCACAAATGATGTTGCTTGTCTCTATGAGGCTCCTCTTCATACCTTCTCCTCCTATGCTTGTTTATTGTCTTCATGTCATAATACTCTATGAAAGTCATGTCATGTCACATGGTTAGACTATCACTACAATCAACATGATATCTTGGCATCTCATCCCCTTAATCAAGTGTTACTTGCACCTCTCCATCAAGTGAGGTTTCTCCTTTTTGCAAAAACATTGGCTCTCAATATTTTGGCCAAAGGTCTATTGGTAGAGTGACTTCCTTCAACACCATTGGAATTAGATCTTGTAGCACTCCACTACTAATTCATTTCCCTTAGAGTCCTCACCATCTTAGCCATAAACTTCCTTATGAATGTTTGTAATTCTCTAGCCAACTATCTATTTCCATTTCAAATAAATTCTTGGAGGGTGATGTCCTCATTCCTTTCACCCATGGCCTCTTCCTCTTTCCCTTCACTGATACCTTATTTCATGATCACTCTTATGCATAGTCATCGATATAAAAGGAATAATGGCTCTGGTACCAATGTGATATCCTAGCATTTAACAATTTGTGTTCAACCAAAATGAATAACAAAGGACAAAATCACCTTGAACAAGAAGTATAAAATTCATGAAGTATGTGAACAAAAATCACAAGATAACATGCTCATAAAACTTATATCTAAACATATAATGAAAATTAATATAATGCCTGGTAAACATAACATGAAGATTGCAACTAAACTGTTGTTAGAAAACTATTTACATAGTGCTCTTTCATACTATGGTGCTTGCAAGAAGTTGAGTCCAGATCTAGTGGAAGTGTTTGCCTTAAACTATAGAAAAACGCTGACATAAATGAGTACCTATTTTGTAAATAATGGGCATGTGTTATACTTCGAGATCCCAAGTAAGAAAAAAATAGTTATAAGTTATAGTTAGAAAGTAAGTACTTGTTATTGTCTAAAATGAATTCGTGTTGTTCCTTTGGATTTTGGTTCAAGAAAGGCATGGGGAGCCAACCCTTATCCTTGGGCCTACAAGTACAAGGTCATGTCAGTGTCAATATAAAAGAGTGATTTTGGACATGTTTGATGACTATTTTTTTTTTTAATCTCGCTCCATCCTCATTTTTCATTTTCCATATCATTTTCAATTATAATCTTTCGATCTTTTACTAATTTATGTTTTTTATATTAATCAACAACAAAACAAGGGTGTTGTTCCTTACACATCCACAACCTGAAAGGTGTCAAATATAGATCAATAACATCATAAGGAAGGGTGTTGGCCCTTACAAAGACTAACTGAAAAGGTCGTATACAACAAGGTCAATAATAGACCATTAACAATACACTAGTAGAGCAACAAGTAACCCACATCAACAGTGGGTAGACACTTTACTATGTGGGGAGGAGAATGGGAAACTGAAGAATGATCTTTCTTACGTCATCAAACCACCATCTAGACAATACTATCACTAGGGTCCCCACCACAAGTGGCAGCAAGTGAGAAATCCTCTTTGCAAGACTATCAACACCATGGGCAGAGTGTTGGCAAGGTTGTTCATCATCACCCAAAGGTTGTTGCAAAACATGAGTAAGAGACTAAGAAGGGTTTGTGTGGATAGAGTGGGCCACACCAACAATAGGGGTAGGGTAGGATCCATAGGATTTGAAGAGGCTAAATTAGCAGCAACAAGAGCATCATCCATAGAGGAGTCATCATCAATTTGTGAAGAGCCATCCAAAGAAGATTCTAAAGCCATGACACTCAAATATTTATCATTAGCATCCTTCCACCAAGTGGTAGTGCCTTTATGGTGCAAGAGAACAATTAATTGCCAAATGACTAGTAGAAAAGCACTAACAACATTGGAAGGGTGGACCCTTATAATCCAATGGTTGAGTCCATGGCCTATCCCCAACCATAAGGATCACATCTCTAGGAAGAGGTGTGGAGATGTCAATGTCAATCAAAATTCGGGCAAAGGTA
This sequence comes from Chamaecyparis obtusa, assembly GCA_027943335.1. Taxonomy (NCBI): domain Eukaryota; kingdom Viridiplantae; phylum Streptophyta; class Pinopsida; order Cupressales; family Cupressaceae; genus Chamaecyparis; species Chamaecyparis obtusa. The sequence continues at coordinate 1,102,973 of BSBK01003598.1, forward strand.
ATCCATTGAGGTTGTGGTATCATCCACCTTTAAGAAGCGACCAATAGAGTTGTTGATGGCCCCGAAACAATAATTCTCCCAAAAATGCAGAGGAAGATTGGGAAGACAAACCCACACTAGATAGGCACTGAGTGGTTTAGTAAGAGGGTCGAAGGAGGTTGTCTAGGACTTGGACAAAAGGGAATGAGTTCCCCAAACCCACAACTTTATCATTGCCATATCTCATTCCTCGGAAGAAACAAAAACAACAATAAAAAAACCTTTAGCACAAGGGAAAAGCTTAATGTTACTAGGAATTAAGGGTCTCCAAGAATCAATAATCGAATGATGAAGATCAGGTAGAGAGGGTCATAAACTAGGAAATTTACAAACCAACCCACAACATTGGTAGAGTTCCACATTATTTGCCACATCCAAGACACAAACCATCACAGGGGAGGCCTTGGCATAGGCAAGAGGCAAAGATTTTTCCTTGGGAGGAAAAGCAACAACAACAAAAGAAAAGCTTTTGGCATTAGCATGTTTCCCTACAAAATCCCTAGTGAGAACGAGTACAAACACACTCGATCTAACAAGCACCAACACAACAGAAACCCTTGCACCAAATATTGTGCTTGAAGTAGAGACATGCACACCCTCAAAACCCACAAGCCTCAAAATAGGTGCAACACAAGAAGAAGGCAAAGTTCCATCACAAACATCCATAGTAATTTATGTTATTTAGGAGAGGGCCCAATAATTAGATGTCCTATATTAACACATTTATTTATTTATTTGAATTTATGTGAACAAATAAAAAATAATAATAATACTATACAAAACAACAAAATTTTATTTCAAACATTTATATGTTAAACTATAATTAACAACATAGCTTATAAAAAAATTTAAAAAAGGCAAATAAATTATATATTAAATCAAATTACCTTGATATAGTTATATATTATTACATATCTTTTAAGCACTTCATAAAAATATTATTGATAGCTATATTTGAAGAACTAAAACCCATTTTATGTTCTAACACTCTTATAAATATTAAACGCCACTCAAACATTAGAATAACTTTCCTAGTTTACTATGCACTTATTATGGTCGTCTAAGTGACATGAATCTTTATTAGCCCTTATCTAGCCTAGACTTGGTGAGGGAAATAAATTGCTATGTAAAGTTTTACCATTGGCTACTTCAATTACAATAATCAACTATTCATTAAAAATAGTTGTAGTTGTTCATATTCTAGTTTTATGTTCTTGTTGTTATATAATTGTTGTTATGCTATTGTAACTATTGTTCCTCTATATTGTTTAATCCAATAAAAAAAATTATTCAATTTTATTTCAATATATAGAAAACGCCCAATTTTTAAATAACTAATTATATTAACGAAGATTTTAAAGTCATCGAGATGGAGATGTGTTCCAAAGATAGGGCTAAAAACCTAGCGTCATAGCAATGGAGGCACACATTTTGGCTAGGGAAGCAATCAAGAGAGCTCATAGGAGGATGAAGATGATGGAAGACTGTTGGAAGATAACAAGGACAAGTTAATCCTAAACATCTTGTTGGAGCTCAAGATTTAGCCTACTTCGATGGAGATGCCTTTGATGATGGGCAACATTTTGAACAAGTTTTTGGGCCAAATTTGACATATTTAACGTTGTAGAAGAAGATGAGGCTTACCACATGTCACAATTGTTGTCTAAGCATTTGGATGTTATTGCAACTCTTCACATGAGGCTTTTGCCTCGACTTCAATTGTTGTTGGTGAGGGTGTCCTAGATTGAGGCTTATGCCTCTTTCGAGTCATTACTTGTTGGTTCTAATGAAGAGGTCATCTTTGTTCTTGACCCCCCTATAGATTTTTAGGTCAATTGACAGGACGGTGTTGTTTGATATTGGAGCTTTGGTCTTTTAAGGTTTTTGTTTAGAAGTTGGTTGAGCCCTTTTCACCGCGTATTAATGGGTCTCTCTCAGGGTAGACAATTGAAGTGGATATCCCCAATTCCTAGCTTGCTAAGTGCTCTAGTTGGCTAAGGTGCTCACTTGTTAGGAGGTTTTGTGGCATTACTACCCATGTTGATACGGTTAGAAGATGGGTCAATCATGTTTGGAAGTTGAGGACATGTCAAGGTAATTGCAATGTTGGTTCCTTATCTTCTCTTCTTTTTTTTCAAAAATTTTTGAGGGCTATTTGAGAATTCTTAGTGAAGGACCCTAGTTCATGGGTCTAATGACCTTTATTTGTCTAAGTGGTCCCCTACTTTCACCATTTAGATTAATTTTATGTTCCTTGTGTGGGTCTGTTTACTGAGTTTGCCTCTAGAATTCTGGACTTTGTGCTTCTTTCTCATCTTACCCTTTCTTCTATGTTTGGTAAAAAGATTTGAAAATTCTCCAATTGTTAGTCATTACTATAGACAAGTGGGTTATTCTCATATGACTCCATAAACAAGAATTTCCAGTTATTTGGAGAAAAAAGGATCAAGTGCATTATGCAATCCAGTCCTATACTCCAAAAGGTGATCATATGCGAGATAGAAGGGAGAGTTCTCTTCTTGATGTTGTGAATATGCAAAAGAATTGTTACAAGGAAAGATGTTTAAGGGATTTGGATCAAAAGAGCAAAGATAACAGGTAAACTAGTATAAGAAAAGGAGTTTGAGGGAGGACACTAGTACTACTATCAACCAAAAATCCCTAAATCACTTCTTTAAACCTCCATAATTCATCTTGCATTGTTTGGTTCCTTGCTGTAGTTTGGATGGTTGCCTTGGTTGTGAACTTTTCTGATTCGTGGTTGTTTTGTGGGTGTTTCTTGAGCTGTTCTTGGATTAATGCTCTGCTTTAATTTTCACTCCTATCATTCTGTAGAAGGATTCAGGGTCCTTTCAAAATCCTGTTTAGCTAATCAAAGACAACGATTTAGCACCCGATCATGAATGCACGGTATTTGAAGCTGATAATAGCTAGACTAGCACAACATGGACAAGTGTAATCTTTTTATCAGAATGCTTTGAATGTATTTTTAACAATGTAGAATATTTCAAAGCTACTGACGTACTAGATATTCAGAAACATAGATAGCTTTAACATTGAAATATCTCAAAGTTGATGTCTTTTTGTAAGACTGTCTTTGTCGGTTTAGAATCATCAGAAACATGAATTAATTTACTATATCTCAACCCTCAAATGTAAATGTCACTTCAGCTATCTAATATTTATGCATCCTTCCTTCCATTCAGAAATAAGTTAGAACAAGACATTTCCAACCGGAGTTTAAAAAGAAATGTGGACTATCATTAGAATGTGCATTGCCATTCAATCTAATAGCCTTCTTTGATTGAATAAATTTTTCTTCTGCCATGCTTGAAAATATGTACCACGACAGTTGCTTAGCCTCTTGCATATCTTTTTCATTTTTTATTGTCAAAAGTGAACTATGAAAATATCTAGTTAGACTAGTACACTATTCACAAAAAAAGTTTAAATCAGAATATTTCAGTGCATAACATGGAATTATCTTAAAGCTAGTGACTACCCATTGTAGCAGTCAAAAACTTCATTCTTCTTGGTTTGAATTATTGAAACACATTAATCAGTTTCCTACATCTTAATCTTTTGGTTTTAAATGTAACTTCATCTGTCTAGGCACACTTCATTCCATCTAGAAATAACCTGAAGAGGATAGTTCAGATCAACAGCGAAAAGAAAATTTAAAATCTCATTATAATGTGTATTGCTCATCAATTTTTATGAGCATCCTTCTAATGAAGAGATTTTATCCCTCCCACAATGATGTATTGTACTATGACAGTCACTCTCGTGTTGGCTACGATTCGTTGCACTTTTAAAAGGCTTTTACAAATTTATCTTCCCGCTTAAACAAAATCTTTGGTGTACCTCATGACTTGACGAAGTCAATAATTACTGATTAATTGCTCTCAAAATGTACTTATGTGAGCTAATGTATGTTAATGAATACTCAGGTTCTGCTCAAGTAATCACAATTCATAACCATCTAAACTAGTTCAATGATTGGCAAATTAAAAATAAAGAAATTGCCGATGTTTCCAAAACTGCTACCCAACTGCAAATTTGGGTTCTCCAACATATGATTGTAGAGGGAAGCACTGTAGCATAATAGCTTCTTTCGTAAGACAGACTTATACCCCTGCCGTTGGCTTTAGAACATATGGATCCTCAGGGGTTAGCTGAAAAACTTACAAAAATGATCTTTACATCGCTCAAACTCAGATTACACTTGTCACTGAATAAAGGAAGCCTGCAATAGCTCTTTAGAACAAAGAGTTATCATGGACTTAAAATCTCCTCTTTCAGTAGGGTATAAGTCCCTCAATGGCAAATTATGATTACATCAAAAGATTAAATGCATTATGTACTTCACAAGCTCGTGCAGGTGGGTATGATGTGGTCTCTTCTACATTTGACGAACCATGAATGAAATGCTGCGAAGTAGTTCCCATCGATTGCATCTCTTATAGCTTGAAAAAATTCCAAATAGTGATGAGTGTTGTGTCTGCACATTGGAGAAATCATGTACAAGACCATGTCAAGATAAGCAAATAATGTCAAAGGTTTAATTCACTACTAAGGTGCTATTTTAAATTATATCAAAAGCTCAGATGACATTTTCCTTGAACAGAAGACAAATTAAAAATTAATTTTTTAAAAAGTTAATTCCAAAGCACAGAATACACAGCACAAAGGGCATACATCTCCAACAATGTCTGTGCCAGCATTTCATGTGTACTTAGCAAATGATGGATGTAAGCGTTTGTATGCCTCTGACAAGTGTAACAGGTGCAGCCTTCCATGAGTGGTGAGGCGTCATTTCTGCAGGAAAAAAACGAGTCAATTAGAGCAAAAACATATAGCTGCTAGAAGGGAATATGGAAAATCTAATTGTATACTTGCATAAAATGACCACTGAAGCATTACAGTGAAATGGCCCAAAAACCACATTATAAAACTTGCTGGCATGCCTTTATGCTTACCCTGAGCTCGCATATGTATGTGAATGTGAACTGTTTCTTCAAACTGGTAAAAAATTGGCAGCAAGGTATGAACTTGTAAAAGGAAAAAACCAGTTTCTCAAATTGGCATAAAAAAGAATGTGATTTTGAATACTCATTAACATTCAGATAGCAAGAGGCTCCAATTTACATGGAGAAAGCAGGCTTCCAAGTTTATTACATGGTACAATGTGTATAGGTGTTTTCTGTTTCCTCAAACACCCGCCTCCAAAAATGATCTTCTAGACATTAAATATAAGATAGTGAGGTTTTAGCTTGTTTCTAGTTTCACAAAGGACTAAGCATCAACGTGTTTAAATCTCAGACTATTCTGGTAATAAAAAATTAACTTCGATGAGAAACGGAGTGCTTCTTAATCACTTTAATGGTGCATAACTCTTTCTCCAATAGTATTCTTATATCCTCCAAACAGCCCTCAAATGGCCATAGTCAAATAACACCACCAGATAGCCAATGACAATATCATGAGTTTGTTAGGATTTGGTAACACTGAGAGGGGGGGTGAATCAATGTTACAGTACTTTATTAAATTCTTGAACTTCTTTACTTTCTTCAAACAACATATAAAGATATAGTATAAGATAAATAACCATGCAACATAAACAAGCATAGAAGAACTCATAACACCATATTTGTTTTCGAGGAAAACCCTGTTAAGGGAAAAACACCAGTGGGGATGGTACCCACAAATATCTGCACTATAAGTATAATAACCCTGTTAAGAGTTCTGACCCTATTTGGAGCCAAGTATTACAATAGGTAGGTCTTGGTTAAAGGACAAACCTTGTTAGGAGTCTTTTACAATGTGATCCTAATTAAAGAATCGACCTTGTTAGGAGTCCAGCCCTGTTAAAAGCAATCAAACCTATTAGGGGTGTACAATAGGTGCAACAACACTTATAGACAATCTGTTATCTTGAATACAAAGAGTTAACAAAGTATTCCTTGAAGAACTCCTCTTGTTCTCCTTTCTCTTGATCTCTACTCTTTCCCTTAGATGCCTTCACAGTTCACATCCATTAGTACTGTCATCCACATTATCGCACACTTTCACAAAAGGGTCTGTGTACTTATACCTTGTTAGAGGTATATTACAAAAGCTAGTCAGCTTTACTCTAGCAAAACATAATATTATTTAATGCGCATTTGCACGCTTCATTAACATCCTTAGTCGGCCTTAGATCCAAGACTGCATCCAAAGATAACTTTCCAATCACTCACAAAGTCAGCCATAGTGATCACCAACAAGTTATACCCTGCTTACTGTCTTCGCATCCAATCAACTAAACATATCTCTTCGATACTATCATATTAACACGTGCAACCTCACATACGTATTCATTCATGTCTTTCCAACATGTTGCCAAGATCGCATGCCTTTAGGAGGCTTCTGTGAGGATCGCTAACCTTTTCTATCAGACTGGGTCACAGGAACAGTTTGTGGACTTAGGCATTTTTCCTTCATCAATTGAACACAAAGATATTTGTGATATCCAATATGTGTGATCATAAATCTGATGAGTGTTGCCATTAATGACAACATTCTATATGTGCATGTGCCTACATGTGCATATGTGTGCATGTGCTGACCACTTGCCAACAATCTCCCCCTTTGGCATTGATGGCAACACAAATGACTAAGTGCAACATCAAGACAAAAATGTAAAAGGAAATATTGACAGAAATGCAACACATAAATTTGACACATGATCTCCAAAAGAACCTTTCTTTTATTTATGTTTTTTTTCTTTTTACATTCTTTTCTTCAATCTTTTTCTTACATTTTTCTTCAATCTCTCCCCCTTTGACATCAATGGCAAAGGGTGCCAATAATATCTGAAATAGCTGTCAAAACAACAAAGTTGAAGCTGGTCAAAGTCACAACTGAATTGTTTGTAGCACATCCCTGTAGTTTGTTTTCAAAATCTGCATATCTGCATCCCAAGCTGCCTTAATTGCTTCTGCCACTTGAATCGGTGCATTGAGACCATATGCGGCCTTGTCTGTTTCTTCTACATCTATAGGTATTAAGTCCTGAAATGTTTTGAGGCCAAGCTGAATGTCCTCATGGGTGCTTTCCAAAACATTGACCTTTGGAGTCAAAAAGCTTCTCAATTCATTGAATCTTTTTTGAATTCTGTCTCTTTCAAGCTGTAAGGTATGGATTTTATCCATGATCCTGTTTGTTTATTTGCTTATGTCCAGTATTTTCTTATTTCCAAAATCCTTAGAGAGTTTTATTAAAACCTCTTCATCCTGAGCTATAATATCCGATATATTCTTCACATGCTTGTGCGGAGTCATATAGATCTTATATAGATCTTGTCCATCCTTACAAAAAGATTTGATTGCCCTTTCAGTGGTAATCAATGTATTAAGATGACTCTTGATCCCATCAAGAGTATCTTTCATTCTTATCCTTTTGAAATCATCTACTACTTTTATTCTTGCTGCTTCCTCTAAGGTATCAAAATTTTGTTCTACTATACTTAGAACATAATCTAGACCACTTATAGGATCTTCACTATGTATAGGAGGTGTAGTCAAAAACTTGCTCAAAACTTGTGTAGCTCTCTGGAATGTCTTGGAAGTTTTGTCAGTCTTCTTCTCTAATTTCTCCTTTGCTTTAGCAAAAGCAAGTACTGACCACTGCATCAGATCTGTGACATCCATGTTTTCTAAGTTGGTTCGAAGTGATTGAGAGCCACTTGCCAACAAACTAGGTGTAGCAAAAGGGGTGATTGGTAATCCTTTTGGCTGTTCCTCTTCTTTTCCTTGTTCTTCTTCCTTTTATGTTTCTGCTTCTTTTTCTTTTTCTTGTTCCTTTACCTTTTTTGTTCCTTTTTCTTCTTCTTTTCCCTGTGCTTTTTCAAGTGTTTTCTCTGCTTGCTGCACTTTTCTAGCTGATTCTTCTTGAGCGATCTTTGAAGACTCAAGATTCTTCACTATTTCATCTATGTTGGTCAAGGTTTGACTCATCTGAAATGGATCAGATGTATCCAGCTGTGTATTAAGTAAAATCTCAACATTATCAATGAAGAAATCAGGTAGGGCTTTGTCAACTACCTCTGTTTCATTTGGATCTTCAGCCTTCTCTGCATTTGTGGGCTCTGTAGAAATTACTACTAAGGATGGAGTCCTTGTAGACTTACCGAGATCAGGTCGTTCCTCTAGGAGTAGCTGTCCAACCTTGTCGTGTGTTTCCTGTTCCACCTCTTCATACTTTTGGGCCATGAACTCGATGATTCTTGTTTTAGTTCTTAATTTTAGCCTTAGCTTCTCAAGCCACTCTCCCATCTCATTCCCTGTCATGGTTGGCATATTCTGCAACAGAATATCCTGTCTCATCTTGATGTCCTCATCAAGAGCTCTTTTCTTTCTTCCTTCTAATCTTTCAAATAGGTCCTTACTTATTTGACCCTCTATTTCAATTAAGTTCTTTTTAAAGGCGAGCATGTGCTCCACAACTATATCTTCTATCTTTATTTTCTCCTCTTCATCATATCTATCAAAATATTTCTCAATGGAGTTTAGCTTGCCATCATTTACCGCTCTCTTTTGTAGAACTTTGAGGTAGGGCTTGAATAGATTTCTTTGTGTACCTTGACCCTTCTTTTGTTCAGCTTCTTCTGCCTTTTTCTTAACTGCTTCAAGTGCCCTCAGATTAGCCTCTTGAAGTTTCTTGTCCTTTTCTTCTTCTTGCTCCTTTTTCTTTTGTTCCTCTGTTTTCTTTTTGTCTATCATTTGGACTTCCTTAGTTGGCTCTTCTTCTTCTGTGGTCTTTTGCTCCTTGTTCTTCTCATGCGAGGATGGAGGAGTGTCCAATGTTTTCCTTTTCTTTTCTGGTCCGCTAGCCATAGCCTTAGGTCTGGCTTTGGGAGGAGTTTGGCCTTGTGTAGCAGCTCTTGCTTCCTGTCTCTGTGATGTTCTCCTGGAAGGTGTAGGAGTGTCATCTTTCTCTTTCTCATCTTCTTCTTCAACCTCCACCATTTGAGGTGCCTCTATGTTAGATTGAGGAGGGGGAATTGTGTACTTCTCCCCAAGTTCTGCCACCTTTTCCCTGACAGTTTTCATCTCTTCTTTTGTTATACCATGCTGCCCTGCTAGTTGGTCAACAAGGGATTCAACTTTCTTCTCCCTTCTCCCTTTCACCAATTCTTCCCTAACTGTTGAGTATTTTTCTTCATATGTACCCCATCTTGGAACATTGGGGTCTTTGGGTGATTGTAAGACATGTTGAATATGAAGTTCTAGGACAGTATAGTCAACTTCATATCCCATAGGAGTAGCCCAAGAAGTTCTACGTTCTACTGCCTCAAAACATGTGCTATCAGTTTCTACCATGAAACATGTCATTTTTGTATTTGTCCACTAGTCTCCAAGGGATCCTTTCCCTTTCAAGCATTTGTTTCTGAAATAGTTTCATCATCCTTGCAACTTCAGCATACCTGTTCTGCTCATCACTTTTTCTATGGCAATCACTAATCATTTGCATGGTGCATCTATCAGATCTTCATAGATACATGTTAGGAAATCTTCTTATAACATGAAAGAATATGTACATTATGGGTGATCCAAATCTAAAGTGTGTTGTCCTGTTCTTCTTTATTCCTGCCAAATTCTTCATTAGTTGCTGACTTAGGACCTCACATAGGTCATATTCTTCATCTTCTACTACCATTTTATATGCCATATGTACAAAACTGGCTGATACATTGTTTATTTTGCTACTATACTGAAACTTGTATCCCAATATTTTTGCAACAAGCTTGACATCTTGTGCAATGTCATTTGTTGTCATTGCTCTTTTGTTCCATTTACTTTTGGTCAATTTTTCTACTTCAAATCTGATATTGTTTTCTGTTGAGGGAATTTTACCTATCATTGGTAAACCAATGATCTCATGCAATAGTTCTTTGGTGATCTTGGTTTGAGTTCCACCAATCCATATGAATTCATCATGAATTCTACTTAATACAATTTTGATCCAGTCTAGTTCATCAAACTCAAATCTTTCCATGTATTTGACTATAGGCAACTTGTGAATCTTTCTACATTCTTCTCTTAGGGTTTGATCTGCATTGTATAACCCTAGCATCTCATCATATATCTCTGTGGTTTCTATAAACTCAATCTTGTTGTGTATATAGGCCTTGACGTCTTCAACATGAAAAACACCAACTGGGGTATGCGAGAATGCACCCTCTTGATCCTCTTCAATGGATTTGAAGGGATGACTCTTGAATTTGTATCTATTCCTCTCAAGCACATTAAACACCTTAGGAGTATCCATGCTAATTGCATTTCTACTGCAACTAACAAAGATTACTTAAGTTTATGACAAATACCTAGCTCGCGCAGCCGTGTGAGGGTTTTGCGAACAAAACTGTAAAATCTTTAAGCTCTAACATCTGCTCTGAGCTCTTCAATGCTCTCTGATCTCAGTGTAAATGGTAAGTAGTTCGACCACATTACTATCCTTATAGACAAATTGGCACAAGTCCCAAAAAATGCCCATAAAGCAGCAACAAACCAGTGTTGGCTCAAAGTGGTACATCTTCTCACAGATATCTCTAGACCATATGCGATCTTGTCCAAGATCCCATAACATAGTAACTAAGCTGTTTTCAAGTTCACACAACTTAACTCATCCATATAGGGGCTCTGTATCTAGCTGGTGTTAATTTGTCATGCTCCCCCTAAGGCATACATTGCCCATCAAAAAGATGGTGAGGCAATGCACCCTAGTATTGATTCCACAAGACTCTTAGGACTCTTGTGAGTGCTCACACTCTGCTCTTCATCCTTTTTGACTTCAGATTCAACAGGTTCATTCTGTTTGGTCCATTTCTCCTTGAATTCTGCTTTTAGTTCTGCTAGTTCTTTTTCTTCTTCATTCAGTTCCTTTTCTTTTGCGAATGGTCTGAAGGACTTCTTTACTGGTCCTTTAAATCTGCAATACTTTGCAACATGTCCATCATTGTTGAATTTGAAGCATGCCACTTTCTTCTTAGGTTTCAATTGGCTGTAGTCAATCTGCAACTTGCAATACTTGGCAATATGACCAAAGTTACTGCATTTGTAGCATACAATCTTTCTAGGTCTGGTAAAGGGTTGCTTAACGTCTTCCACTATCTAGTTGACTTCGTCCTTATTGGCATTAGAGCTATTGTCCTGCATAGCATCATTTTCTCTACTTGTTTCATTATCCTCAGTTTGTCTATGTTCTGCATTTTTACTACATTCACCTTTTTCCATATTTGCCTCATTCAAGCTTTTCTCTTTTTGCTTCTTGATAAAATCATTCAGGTGATCATATGTAGGTCAGCTAGACCTCATATCTTTTTCAGTTGATTTCTTTGATTGATCTTCATGATTGCAATCCTTGACATTGTCCTTGCAAGGATGTATCTCAAGCTCTACCATCATAGCCTCAAAATCCGACTTCTTAGGTGAATCAGGATTTACCACAACTCTATCTTGCCTCTGATCGGGATTATCATTGAATCCTACTCCTTTCATGTCTCCAAAAGGTTTCTGCATGTCAATTTGCTGATCTAATTTCTTTTTGCTCTCATGAAGTTTTTCTATGTGACCTTTGGTCTGATCAAGTTCACCAGTGATGGTGATGCAATATCTTTCTACCTTGTCATACTTAGTTTTTAGTGTGCTCAGTTCATTCTCCAAAGTTTGCAATTTGTCCCTTGTGTCTGATAGTTCATTTTGCAACTTTTCTTTTTCCCCTCTTTCAGTATCAAGTTCTTTTATCAGGTTCAATTTTGTGACTTCCAGTTCATCCTTCAAGGAATCATTTTCATGTCTTAGCTGTTCAATCAAATCTTGATCTGAACGTGTTTACCCTCGTGGGGTAATAGATAGAGATTGCATAGACACAATCAAATACTCAACATGTAATATAAAAGACTATTGTATTGATATAATCCAAAGAGTTTCCGTACATAACCATTCCCTCTTCATCACAGAATAAGTTCATACATATAACATCCTAAGGGGTGTGAGGTGAACCGTCGCACCCGTGTAATGCCTCCGGACTCCAACCGTCTAACTACCCCAGAATACCCGACAACATCATCCCCCCCAAAAGAAAAGTCGTCTCCGACAACTAAACAACAAAAATGGAGATGATGTCTAGTACATAAACAAAGAAATCAGCTAAGCAAAGGTAGAAGGGGGCATCCCTGGACCCGATGATTGGGACACCGAAGAGGTGACCTGTCGCCTCAATTGGTAGACTTGCTACGTGCGGATATCCAAATCTGTTTGGATCTGCGAATTGACCTCCACTACTTCCTTGAGCATGAGGGTAGCCTCTTGGAGTTCCATATCCTTTTGAGCTAACTGGCCCTCTGCCAAGCTCCTACCGGTATTGGCTGCCTTCAACTATGCCAACAATGTTGCACGTTCGGCCTACCAGGCCCTCTACTCCTCCAGCTGTGCCAACAATGTTGCACGTTCTGCGTGCCAGGCACTCCGCTTTGCTGCTAACTCGGCGGCTATCTCCTCCCGAGCCCTCTCCCGAGCCTCTTCTGTTTCCCGTGCCGTGATCATTGTCTGCACCAATCGCCGGCCCTTACCAATCACTAATTCCAGAGACTCCATATAGTCTGCAAGATCCTCTGCCATCAGCACCTCGACCGGTTTCCCTTTCCTTGCCGGCACCTCAGCTGCCTCTCGCTCTACTCTCTGTCCGCCACCTCCAGCATCACCCACCGCGCCTTCCTCCAAGTGGGAATCCTCTCGCTGAAGGCACAGAACAGCGGATCCCCTTACCACCGGCGTGAGAGAACTCTGTGCCAGAAAAGCACTAGCACGTCCTAGCACGGGTGGTCCAGTCTGACCCATAGGTGTCGAGCACTCCTCAACAGGGACTCCTCCATCCATACTGTCATGGTTGGACTCAATCAACACGAAGTCTCCAATGGTTACCCCTAGCTCTGACCCCACCATCTCTAGCCGTACCTGACCAGATTCCATCCTACCCTGCTCGGCAAACTGCTCCATCATCTCTGCCATGTCCCTGCCAGAAGGGATACTCTCACTATCGCCAGTCTCTAGCTCCGGAAGTGTATCTATTACAGAAACCCTTGCTGATGTGGCCACACGTGGAGTCAACTGAATTGGGGTCCGGATTTGGCCAAATGCTGGAATAGCCGTAGGGCCCGAGGCCAAAGTAACTTGGGTCCCGCTGGAGGGTACAGAACGTGGAAATAGCAGCGGAGTAGCTGAGATTACCCTTACTTCCTCTTCCTCATCACCCTCCGAACCACTCCCTTCCTCTGATGTCGCTTCATGGCCACTATCTGTATCCCTGTGATCCCCACTGACTTCCAACTCTTGCCTAGTCCATTTCGAACCAGGTTCGACCTTCTGTCCTCCAGGTACATCCAGGTGACGCCATCGCATGATTGGGGGCTCGCCTTCCACCAAGGGGCCCACCTTAATCTCGGATGATAGTATGTCTGCTAGGATCTGCCGCTCAACTGCATCCAAGAAAAGCCCAATGGCATAATGTGGCATGTAGAAGGTGCGGTGCTGAAGTGTCATGAAAGCATACATCCGCTCTACCAACACAATTGCCCAATCGTACATTCTCCCACCGAGGAGGTGATTCATCAATGTGACCTGCTGAAATGAAATGTCGGAGGTGCGGCTAGACCTTGTAAGCTGGCTCTTCACCAAGTCCATAAGACCTCGCCAGTGGCCTTCCCTAATAAACGTCTTCTTGATGCCGCGGTTATGCGATGCCTTTCGGAGAGACTCCTTATCTGCCAGGGTGAGATCATCTCTGCAAATCAATCAGATGTAGAAATCTTTATTTTCCGCAGTCATCTTCTGTGGCCTTAGGTCAACCCGTATCCCTCTGTCTGGCAACTCGAATACTTTGCGAAACTCGGATACTGTAAAAGAGACTGTCACCGAGTGGTTCAGGTAGGGAATAGTGCTGGTCTTTGAAAATCTATCAAAGGCCTCAATCATTGCCTGCAGTGGTCCTTCAAAATCCTTGATACAAAAAATGGGCATTTGAATAACCCATTGCACTTGAGCCCTTGCCAGTTTGTCCTTGAGGAGTAGGGTGTCCAAAGAATTGTCACTTTCATTCCACCATCTTTGACATTCTAGGCCATTCAACCCCTCGAATGCAATGTTCTGTGCTGTGACCTCCTCTCTCTGAGACCCCGCAACCGCCATTTGGGGCCTGTGAATTTTCAGCTTCTTCCTTGTACCTGCACCCACAACTCGTGGTGTATTTCTGCTCATGCTTCCAGGACCTTCTCCCAACCGCTTCCTCCAACTACGTTTGCCTGCTGATTGCATACTTATTGCTTCCTGTTCCCAATGAAATAATACCCATTTCTCCTCTTTTTTCAACTACCGTACAACTCTCCCTTTGTTTTGTAGCCATACAAATACCTTGCTTTGCTGAGCCCTCAACCGTTGTTATTGTGCGTTTGATCTAGAATAACAGCCTACGCTTTATGAGATGTACGAATTCTAATCCTTATCCTCTTGCCTGTCGTACTACTGTACGGAAACTAGACTCCTCTTGGTGTGTTTGTGCGGCTTCCTTATCTCATGCCGTGACCGTACGGTAGACCGCTGAATTCCTCTAGCGCTCCTTGCCCGTGACTGTACGGTATACAATCCCCTTTGTTGTTACTTCTATATTTTTTCTCTTAAGTCTAAGCTATGTGTCGTACGGATACATGTACCACTCTCTTGTTGTACAGCGTTCGTTCCCTACGCAGTGACCGTACGGCACATACTAGCGTGCAAAGCATGCTGGCTGCTGTACGGTGATGATGTCCTATGCTTGCCGCCCTCACACATTCACCGAGGCCGTACGGCCGTACGACATATATATCTTCCCTTGTCTACTTTCCGCGTGCTGGTACGGCTCTCCTTACGTCTTCCCTATGCCGTACAGTATTCCTTTATAGCCATTTGCCTATCCCGCACTTGAACTTGGCTGTACGGTTAGGATGATGTGCGGCATGTTTTCCTACTGTGTGCTTTTGCCGTACAGCCGTACGGTACTTTAATTAATTAATTAATTTATTTATTTTTTATTTTTATTTTTATTTTTTAAAATATTTTTAATATTTTTTTTTATTTGGCTGACCGTCGTCAGTGCGCCTCCAGCCTTTCGTGATAAACCGTCAATTTCTAGCCGTTCATTGCATTGGGGATTTCTCGTCCGTCGAGGGCCCATAGCTTCACAGACCTGTTCGTTGCCACCTCTCGAACCTTGTAGGGACCTACCCACTTGACTTTGAATTTTCCAGGCTTAATCTCATTTTGCCCATTATACTTTAATACTAACTCGCCTAGTGTGAATTGCATTCGGCGAAGGTGCTTGTCGTGCCACAGTTTCCTCCGTTGCTGGGTTGCTTCCATTGCCCACTGTGCCAGTGCTCTTTTTTCATCCAGTTTATTCAAGAGGTAAAGTCTTTCCCTCAAACTCTCCATGTCTCCAAGTTTGTTTTCGATAGCGATCCGGAGGCTAGGTACCATGAACTTAGCCGATACTACTGCCTCCTGCCCGTACATCAGCTGGAATGGTTTCTGACCGGTGGTCACCTTGTAGGAGGTCCAGTAGGCCCATAACACAAAGGGTAGCCTCTCTTCCCAGTCTTCACCCTCAACACCGCATACTTATAAATGACTCCGACCAAAATTTTATTGGTTGCCTCCACCTGGCCATTCGCCCGAGGGTAGTAGGGACTTGACAGCGTATGGAAGATCTTGAATTCTGTGGTCAGGAGTTTAATTACATGATTGACGAAGTGGCCACCCCTATCGCTGGTCAACTGAATTGGAATGCTGTATCTAGTTATTATCTGTTCATAAATGAACTTTGTCGTGCTTATAGCGGAGTTATTAGTCAGTGCACGTGCCTCCACCCATTTGGTTAAATACTCTGTTGCTACAACAATATATCGGCAGCGCCAGGCATGACTGGCCTTCAGAGGCCCAACAAAAACCAATCGCCACTTTTCAAATAATTCCTATGCGTGGGAGGGGTTGAGTGGCATAAAATCTCGTTTGAGGGGTCTCCCGGTGCGCTGGCAAGTGTCACAACCGACTACCCATTCTCTGGCATCATTGTACAGTGTCGGCCACCATAAGCCGGCCAACAACACCTTCCTGGCTATGGTATCTGGACCCATGTGGCCTCCAGCAGGTCCTTCGTGAGCTTCCCTCAAAACTCTGGGCACTTCTTCCATCACGCATTGCCTCAGTACTTGGTCTGGACCCATTTTGTACAGCAATCCATTGATGAGTTGAAAGAACCTGCTCCTTAGAACCAACTTCCTACGTTCTCCTGGAGGCGTGCCTTCCGAGAATCGAGCCGTGGACAAATACTCGCCAATGCTCGTGTACCACTTCGGGAGTACAACGATATGGAACAAGTGTGCATCTGGGAAATCGTCATTTACTCCCACGGGTGGCTCGCCCGACTTGATTCGGGACAACTGATCGGCCATCACATGGCTATGCCTTGGCCGTACTACAATCTTGAAGGTGAATTCCTGAAGTAGGAGCCACCTGCTCACCCTCCCTTGGATAATGGGTTTGTTAACAAGGTACATCAGGGCCTGGTGGTCCACAAAGAAGGTGAACGGCGTTGCCAGTAGATAATGCCTAAACTTCTAGACCGAGTAAATCATTCCTAGAGCCTCTTGTTCCGTGGTACTGTAATTCTTCTCTGCGTTTGACAGTAACCGGCTTGCAAAATAGATAGGGCGATCAAGCCCATGTTCGCCTTCCTGAGCTAGGGTGGCACTGATGGCATAGTTTGATGCATCCACGTGGACGTAGAACTCCCTGTCCCAGTTTGGAAATGCTAGGATGGGAGCCGCCAACAGTCTTATTTTTAGATCATCAAAGGCTTCCCCTTGCTCCTTCGCCCAGACGTACGACTCCCCCTTCTTCATGAGTTTATCCATCAGGTATGAAACCTGGGAAAAATTCTTTTTGAACCGTCAGTAGTACCCAATATGGCTCAGGAAGGACTTGACACCGGTTACGTCACTGGGGGCCTCCATTTCAACTATCACCTGGACCTTGTCGAGGTCTGTCTTTAACCCTTCTTTGCAGACTATGTGCCCAAGCAACCTCCTTTGTGGCACCATAAATCGGCACTTCTTCGGGTTGAGTGCCAGACGAGCTTTCTGACACTGCTCCATGCATTCTCCCAACGCTGTAATGTGTTTGTCTTGGTCACTGAAGATGGACCAGTCCTCCAAAAATGCTTTAAAATTTCCTTTGGACATCTTGTCAAAAATATGGATAATCCTCTGGAAAGTCGCCAGTGAATTGCACAGACCGAAGGGCATCCAATTGTACGCGTACACACCATCCTCCACTACAAAGGTTGTTTTCAACTTATCTTCCTCTGCAATGGATATTTGGTTATATCCCGAGAACCCGTCCATAAAGGAATAAATTTCATGGCCCGCCACCTCTTCCAATATGCTATCCATGAAAGGAATCGGAAAGGGGTCCTTGATCGTTACTGCATTGAGGCACCTGAAGTCTACGCAGATGCGGATCTGGTTGGCCTCCTTCTAGGAGATCACAATTGGTGAGACCCACTCGCTTGTGTCCACTCGGAAGATGATCTCGGCTTCCAACATCCGCTCGATTTCGGTCTCCACCCGTGTAGCATAATTTTTGTTCATCCTGTACGGCCTCTTCTGCACAAGTTGGGCTCCAAGAACCAGAGGAATGCGGTGCACGCATAGTTTCGGAGGTAAGCCCTTCAGGTCTTTGTAGGTCTAGGCAAACACATCCTTATATTCTATAAAAATTTTGAAAGCTGTCGTTTTCAATACGAGGCTCCAGTCATCTCCCATGAGGATGGTTTTGGGATTTTGTTCATCCTCGAGGTTTATTACCTTCAACTTTGCTTCCTTATACTGGATTGGTTCCTCCTTCGAAAACTCATGGGCGAGGCTTTCTCATCCGAGCTTCCCCTTCTCTGTATTCTGTGTATTCCGGAGGGAACTCATTCCGGTTTTCTTCGATCTCGAGTATGTTGTAGGATGGGGGAAACAATTCATAATCACGCATTTGCCAGTGGAATAGACCGTCCATCGAATTTGTATCATCCTCTATTTCCAGTATCCCTTTGGCATTAGGTTCCATGGTTCCTTCCTCTCCGTCTACTCCGTCATCTAACTCCGAATCGGAGGAGGATGCCATTTCCTCCCCAACCATCTGCGTGGTGAGGTCCACCACAAACTTTCTTCCCCCCTTTTCAATTGCCAGGGTGTTTCTTTTCCAATTGTGATTGGCTCTGGCGGTCACCAGCCACCCTCTTCCTAGGATGGCGTCATACCCCTTCTGCTTGAGGGGGATTACAACAAAGTCGAGGATGAATGGTTGGGTCCCGATAGTTACTTGTTGTGCCATCAGCATGCCAAGGGGCTTGATGCCGTGCTGGTCGGCCCCTAGTAGATTGAAGGTCGGCGGCGACAACATTGGTTTCCCCAGGCTCTTCCAGGTTTCTTCCGGTAGGATGTTCACCCCCGACCCACCGTCAACAATCGTGTTAGTGAGGATGGTACCCAAGATACCCATCTCCACTACTGCAGGGTTCCGCCCATTATTTATTGATAGCATCATGGGGTCGGCTGCAGAGCCGCCGGGGACCTCCATTCGTTCAACCGTGCTTGCTGGAACGTTATGGCCTAGGAATAGGGCCGTTTTGAGATGCGGCATAGTCTCCAGTAGGTCCTTGACCTTTACGGGTACCTCTAGTTGCATCATCTGCCTTAGAATATTTTGTTCGGCCATTGCTCGGTGAGAAGTGCCAGTGTCCGTGGGGTCCCTTTGGTCCTGCATACCCTTCTCGATCTCGGCCTTCGCTTCGAGCACCCTTTGTTTCTCCGTCGGAGGGTGAGGATACGTGGTCTTTTTGGTCTATTCGTGTGTGATTGTCAGGGCCTTCTCAGTGCCCCCTCGTTCCATGTCCAGGATATTACAGCCGGGCTTCGGACAGTTAGTGTCCTCGTGGTCTCCCAGTCCGCACCACCGACACAATTTTTGTGGAGCTGTAGCCTCATTCTGACAGTCACGGGCATAATGTCCCCATTGATTACAGCTTCTGCATTGTATCATGGGTCTCCCCTTCACATCATACTGGACCCATGGCTTGTTCTCATTATTGCCCCGGCCTCCTCGGCAGTTGTTTCTATACCCGCCGGATGATGCAACATTTTGTTGTCCGCCGGTCCCGGACGTGGAGGGTTGCTCCTGGGTGTAGAGCACTTGTTAATTTCTTGCCCTTAAGTTGTAGGGACATTCTTTAGTGGAATGTCCCGCAATTTGGCAGATGTCACAAAAGGCTTTCTTGGGACAAGAACCTTTTGTGTGGCCTACTTCCTTGCAGTCCGTGCACCACACAGTGTCTTCCTCTGTTTTGCTCGAGCTCCCCTTGGTGGCCTTCAATTCTTTCATCATCTGTTCCAGATCTTTTTGTAGGGCCAGCACTTTCTTACTAGATTCACCCTTGCTGCTTCCTATCTCCGATTCATCATCCAAAGACTTAGTCTTTTTGGAGGTCTTACACTCGCTCTCCCAGTCCATTGCACGGTTGTACATGTTACTGTATGACGTGAGCGGGACAATTTTCATTTTCTTCTGAAGGGAAGCTTTTAGTCCCTCCACAAACCACCTCTTCTTGAGTTCGTCTGCTGGGGCAGACTCCATCTTCCCGATAAGTTCCTTTAGTCGCCGTCCCTAGGCACGGACAAACTCACTCTTCGTTTGCTTGGTATTGTAAATCTCGGCCAGAATCTCATTGTCATCCCTTACCAACTGAAATTCCGTCTGGAATGCTTTTTTCACAATGTCCCATGTCGTCATATTAGTTTTGTCGATATCTGAATACCAGTCAATGGCTCCCTCCCTTAATGTTGCAGGGAATTGGCGGATCCATTCGTCCTGGTCGGTAACCCCATTGGCAGCGCATATGGTCTCACAGGTTCGGCAATGCCGAACCAGATCCTCCTTTGCTTGGCCCGTGAACTTGGGCAGTTTTTGTTTACTCGCCGCCATGGTTGTCCGCGGTGGATTCAGTGCTCCGGCACCTCCTGTGCCAGCACTCGTACCCGCACTTCCTTGAGTACTGTGTGTATTGTGGGCTAGTTGCAATGGGACCGTACTATGTGGAGTTCTTGGTTCCAACAGAGGGTTTGCCTGTCCGTTTGTAGCACCTTTGACGGTACCGTCCTCCCCGCTGGTTTGGTTCTCTGCACCTGGTGTGCAGGTTAGGCCCTCTTCAAACCGATCTCTCTCCCTGGAGGAAGGATCTTCTCAACTGTGTTTCTTCGAGTAGTTCTTCTCTACTCCGCACCCTCTGATGCTCCGGCGAAGTGAACTGTTCTCCGTCGACCTGTGCACCCTCCGTACCACTTCCGAGGTTCCCTTCGAGCAACCCTCTGGCAAGCTGGTCTTTGGCAAGTTGCCTTAGCCTATACCAACGTTCACGTTGCTACGTGGAGATCAAAGCCGTGTGTGGGGCCTCCCCTTCGTTATCTATGACTTTCTTATTTCTATTCTTATTTAAAGTATTGGGCATCAAGATTGATGTCATGTCCCCTCTTTAGTGACATGTCATTTTTCAGTGGATTTGCCTATCATGGACTCTCGTAAGCAGATGGTTTTGGTGAGAGTCATTCTGATGATTATTTGGAGATTGGATGGTCTTATTTGCTCTTGGAGAGATGGTGTTTATCATATTTTTATTATAATGTGTTATGTGGGGCCAAAATGTTATAATTTTGAGTTGAATTGCACTTTTTATTTTATAAAGTTACTTTTTATATAAAAGTGCATTATAAAGGGATTTTATAAGAATATTTTATGGATACTTCTAGAAGTTCTAGTGGCTTCTTAGAAAAGTAAATAAATAGAGTGCTTGGCCTCTCATTTGGACATCCCATGACTTGAGTTTACACTACTTTTCTCTTTGAGCATTTGTGGCGCCATCTTGGTCTGCAGATTGTCATTTGATCTTTAGGAACGGAGTTTCTTAAGGATTTGCATAACTGAGGAGGTGAAATATCTTTTGAAGGGTTGCACTTTGGAAGTGGTGTTCAGCCATTTCAAGTTGAGCTTATTTGGAGTCCTCAGACTTACTCGAGGGTTTGAGTTTTTGATTGCAAGAGGGAAAAAAAGCAGATCCGAAAAAGCAAAGCGAAAAAGCAGATCCGAAAAAGCAAAGCGAAAAAAAAGATCTGAAAAAGCAGAGCGAAAAAGCAATCCAAAAAAGTTTTTGCTACAAGTCTAATTCAGTTTTTAGAATTTCAGGATAGGGTTTTGGAACCACATTTTTGCTCATATCTTCCTCATTACTCAGCATATCATTCTGGGTATTTTTGCATCGGATTTCTATCGTCGAGGAGATAAAGATAGGTACATTTTGGAGTCCCAAAATGCCATGATTTATTTTTAAGGAATTTTCAAAATTCCTAGACATTTTCGAAGATCTGCAAGTACATTTTCAGATTTGGGGTGACTTTGGCTTGGGTGTTGGCATCTTTAGCACTGGCAAAAATTATCGCAGCCATCTACAATCAGGTTCCTCACTTCTCATTTGGCATTTGGCATATTTTCTGAGAAATGTATGTTTTCAGTTGAGTACAAGATATAGCTTTAGCACTTTACTATTTTACATTGTACTTGTCTTGTTTGCCATTTGGCATTATTGGTATCAAAGGAAGGCTAGGATTTTGCAAGTGAAAGGGCATTGTAATTTTCAGTCTATCTATATTGCAAACCTAGGGTTTGATGATCATATTATTGGCTGAAATATGTATGGCATTGTTGCAAATTGTTGATATATGAATGGCATATGGTTTTGAGCAATTTCCTACATCATTGATAGTGTTTTAGATGGTATTTGGTTGCTATCTATTATTCTGAAATTTTGGGACAGCAAACTCATATACTCAAAAATAATTTTCTATCTACATCTTGAGTTGCATTTTTGAGGGTTTATTTAGTGGCCTATTGGTAGGGGTCATTACAACTGAACAAAAAACATTGCCTTACAATCAAAAGAACACTTATTTTTTTATTTATTCATGTTGATTTACAACATTTCCAATTGCATTACAGTCGCATTACAATTGTTTGTGTTCCTTTCCCCTTCTGTTCATACTTCAAAGACCCCAACCTTTGCCATCGCCTTCTTCCTGACGGCGGCGGAGGTGCTCCCGAGCGTGGAATGCACGAAGGATTTCCTGGTGGTGTTCCTCTCGGGAGATTTCCTCCTGGCGAGTGCGTTGTGCCAATGCTGCTTTGCTAGCAACCGAGGGAGATGGTTCAACAGTCGATTGGCTGCAGGGTTAGCCCCAATTGCGTCCCACACGGCGCCCGTGGGAACTTCTTCATTCGTGGCTTCTCGCCGAACGTAGGTTTCGATTGCTACTTGGAATAAAATTCTAAATTCTCGTGTCTGGTTATCTTCTCCCTCGTATAGTTTTGTCCGAGCGTCATTGGCTTCTGGATTAAGTTCTCCGAGTGGTAAGCCCATTGTGTCTACACGCCATCCGAGTACGTCTAGGCAGCAGCGCCAGATGTTTACCCTCGTGGGGTAACAGACAGAGATTGCATAGACAGTCAAATACTTAGCATGTAATATAAAAGACTATTGTATTGATATAATCCAAAGAGTTTCCGTACATAACCATTCCCTCTTCATCATAGAATAAGTTCATACATATAACATCCGAAGGGGTGCGAGGCGAACCGTCACACCCGTGTAATGCCTCCAGACTCCAACCGTCTAACTACCCCAGAATACCCGACAACAGATAGCTCCTACGTTTGTGTTTCCATGAGATCATCTCTTAATTTTATTTCGTGCTCAAGCTGCTGCTTCAACTTCTTCATGAAGTCATCTGCCTTCCTTAGTTTGTATTTTAGGTCCACTCTATCTGCATTAGCAATGTCCACATCTTCCAATGCCATTTCATAATTATTCTTCAAGTTCTCCAAATCCATCTTGATCTCCACAAAGCTGTTAAGCTTTTCTTTTAGGACCCTGACACTCTGATACCAATTGTTAGGATTTGGTAACACAGAGGGGGGGTGAATCAGTGTTACAATACTTTACTGAATTCTTGAACTTCTTTACTTTCTTCAAATAGCATATAAAGATATAGCATAAGATAAATAACCATGCAACATAAACAAGCATAGAAGAACTCATAACACCATATTTGTTTACGAGAAAAACCTTGTTAAGGGAAAACCCTAGTGGGGATGGTACCCACAAATATCTGCACTATAAGTATAATAACCCTGTTAAGAGTTCTGACCCTGGTAGGAGCCGAGTATTACAACAGACAAGTCCTGGTTAAAGGAAAAACCCTGTTAGGAGTCTTTTACAATGTGATCCTAATTAAAGAATCGACCCTGTTAGGAGTCCAGCCATGTTAAAGGCAATCAACCCTGTGAGGGGTGTACAATAGGTGCAACAACACTTACAGACAATCTATTGTCTTGAATACAAAGAGTTAACAAAGTATTCCTTGAAGAACTCCTCTTGTTCTCCTTTCTCTTGATCTCCGCTCTTTCCCTTAGATGCCTTCATAGTTCACGTACATCAGTACTGTCATCCACATCATTGCACACTTCTACAAAAGTGTCTGTGTACTTATACCTTGTTAGAGGTATATTACAAAAGCTAGTCGGCTTTACTCTAGCAAAACATAATATTATTTAATGCGCATTTGCACGCTTCATTAACATCCTTAGTCGGCCTTAGATCCAAGACAACATCCAAAGATAACTTTTCAATCACTCACAAAGTCGGCCTTAGTGATCGCCAACAAGTTATACCCTGCTTATTGTCTTTGCATCCAATCAACTGAACATATCTCTTCGATACTGTCATATTAACACGTGCGACCTTACACACGTATTCATTCATGTCTTTCAACGTGTTGCCAAGATTGCATGCCTTCAAGAGGCTTCTGTGAGGATCGCTAACCTTTTCTGTCAGACTGGGTCACAGGAACAGTCTGTGGACTTAGGCATTTTTCCTTCAACTGCACACAAACATATTTGTGATGTCCAATATGTGCGATCATAAATCTGATGAGTGTTGCCATTAATGACAACATTCTATATGTGCATGTGCCTACATGTGCATATGTGTGCTTGTGCTGACCACTTGCCAACAGAGTTTAGATGTCCATGTCCAGAGATTGCAGAACAGAGAGATTTTAAATAACATACAACCTAAAGCATTGAGAAAGAAGAAAACAAAAAGGCCAGGCTTTCTTAAAAGTATAGAACTTAAGGAGTCCAGGATGCATATATTACAGCATATACCTTGAAAAGGTAGATTAGCTTTAGAAAGGTTGCAGATGGATGAAAGAATATACCACATTGGTGAGGTTAGGCACTGATCTAAAGTAATTTCCATCTGATTAGGGGAAATGAAATAGAACAAAAATGCCTTCTAGCTTAGACAAAGAACAATATCTGCTCCACACATTTCCAATTTCTCTAAATTTCTAAATCAGTATTACAAGACTTGGACTAGCCTCATACTTGGCAAACTGATTTTTGACTCGGACTCGAACACAAACACAGTGCAGACTCAGTGAATTGAAAAACCAAAGAAATTCAGAGATTAGTAAGAATTTAAAATTTGTTTCATGCACCCTTTAATAAATAAAGACAATAATCTCATCAGATAGAAGCTACTTCAATCACATACACAAGTATACATTGATCACATAAGTATAAACACAAACTTTAGCGGAAGGTAATAACACATTTAGAAATAACTCATGGAATATGAAATCCATACAATCAAAACAGATATCAAAACTAAAAATATAATTCTATAGCTAAGAGGACCCTGCATTACTCATCCCAACATCATAGCAAGTCATGCATTGGCATCTGTCAACGTGGAGGCACAAGAAGCATCGAAGAGGAGAGTAGAAAGGGGGAATTGTTTAGTGCCAGATGATTACCAATTGTTATTTATTTATGAACTAGAAAGCACCATAATAGTCGATGGTTTATTACAGAACTGGATTTTGGTATGTTTAAAGCCTTTGTTCAAATGATTAACTTACCCTCCATATATAGGATTCATCGAGCCTGGTCCCATATAATTGTCGATAGCCGCAGTGACATCTGATAACAAGGCATATGATATACGATGAATATCAATAAGACTGTTCATGAAGATCGTAGCACCAATCATATATCTGTGACCAGGAACATAGAAATTATGGATGCAGTGGTCATTCCCAACATTGAGGACTAAAATCACTGGTTTAAGAATCTTTATCGAATATCAAGCCCCTCTGCGAATAGCCATAATAATAATCAAAGGCCGCAAATATACAAGTCGAAGGAATAGCGATTAGATAATATGGACCATAAGCTCGAAGGGAGTAGAGAACAATTGGACTCCCGATAAATGATTGAGTCGATGAGTATTGTAGTCTTAATCCTTCTAAGAATTAGTTAATGGTGATGACAAAGCAATGATCATCTTAGGTTATCAATTATATAATCTATTAAGACAAGCATACTATGAAGACTCGATGATTATGGAATCACCAATGATTACCATAACTAGTAGTTTATAAGGGAATAAATAATATTACAAATCTCAGTGATACCCCCAAGTAGTGCAATTAATAGTTGAAGGACATCGGATATATCTCTTACCCAGAGGCTCAGCACATCATATATGGAGATGGATTCCTCCACTCATTGTGGGAAGGAGAAGAAGGATATAGTTGGATGTGATTATGAAAAATAGAGAGAAAGATATTCTAAGAGAATAAGGAGAAAGGAAAGATATTATATATGTTACCATTCTAAGTAGGGAACATTACAAAGACTAAGTAAATTACCATTCCCAAGTGCAACCCAAATTCCTAATTGGGAATTTTTATGGTAAACCAAGTAAAGTCCCAACAGGGGACATTACAAAGCCCCATGGCCTCTATAAATGGGAGATGAAGCATTATTCAACCACCAATTCCAAGCAGAAACTCAGAAAACAAGAGAAGTGAATTCAAGAAGGGGGCAAATTTAAAACCAGATCCTAGCAATTTTGAGTAGAAGTCAGATATATAGGTGTGAATTTCCAACAACTGGGCGAGATTCAAAACAAATTGAAGGCGAATTCTGCACTAAAAGGAGGCGATTTAATCAGGTCTGCAAGAAGAGGTGCAAAAATCTTCCCTTGGAAGTACAAAACATCAGAAGTAGGGCTGTTAGCTTGAGGCAACACCGTGTTAAACTCATAAAAATCAGAATTAGGGCGACAATCAGGACTTGTTTTTGTGCAAGAAAAGGATAAGATTCATTAATCATAGCAATAATGTAAATAATTTTAGGCTCTTGGAGCAGGATGATCAAGACCATTAAGAGCTTAGGCTTCTCCATGAAAACAGTAAAAAAAGAAGCCCTAGCTATTCAAAGACAAACTCTGTTGGATGTTCATAGTGGAAGATTTAATCCTAAGAATCAACAATGAAGATATTATAACAGAAGCAGACAGATTAAAGAACCCCATAACACTTCAATCTCGGCTAAGGTCAGAATAGATGGAAAAATCACAATTGGACATCTTACCAAGGGTTCTTGCTTCTCATTTCTGAACCTTCAAAATAAGTGAATGAGATATTCAGTGGAGGCCCCTAGTTCAGATGCCCACATAGGGTTCCTTACAAGACACAATAAACCACACAAGAAACAAAATAAAATTGGTCTAGGCAAGTCCTATATAAATTTACTAATCTACAAATCTAATGTCTACAAAATTTTAATGATTAGATAAAAATAAAAGATAGTAAATGTAGGGAGAAAAAGATTTTGATGTTAAGAGATTGAATCTACGTTGCTGGTTCCTATTGTGATTGAAGCCAAAATAACTGCCACTAAACTAGAACTAAACCAAGCGAACAAACTACTAAGCAAAAAGAGGGGTCACCATTTGCAATCAAGTCATTTATCTCAAGCTTAGAGCTATGGGTGGAAAAGTGAAATGGAGAGTTGTCAAGAAATTATCAAAATCTCATCAAGGGGGGAAGTTGTTTTGAATGAGAGATATCATTTTTGTTTTGAAAATCAACATGAGGAATTCGTGAAGGTCAAAGAGAAGAAGCAAGATGAAGCAATTTGGGAATACGAGTCACCACAATTCGAAATCAAACTGGAAATGCTATGTGGAAATCAAAGTTCAATGGCTAAGTGAAGAACATATTTCTATGTCCTTAGTCGAAAATTGCAAGAAATTCAAGTGAGTGTGAGTCATAGGTTGTCAATCTTTTGCTCATTTCCAATACCTATCATGAATTCCGACCCACTTTTGCTCATTTCCAAACACCCATTGGAAGTCCAACCAAAACAAGTGCTAATTTTCAGCTATCTAGTGGAAATCCACCTAGTGTAATTCACAATCCATGTCATCTCTAAAGCTCACCCTTGAGAAAACAAGAACAATTTGAGAAAAATTGTAAAATCAAGTTGAAACTCGATAAAAAAAATGATAGAGGCGAGGCAAATAACAAGTTTTCATCTAAAATGGAAGAAAGAAGAAGAAATTCTAAGTGAAGATTCATCACATTTCCATCTCAAAACCGGAATTCGCACAGATCTTGGAACAATTTTTCTCATTTCCAATCTCATAGTGGAAATTCACCCAGCGTTTTCCAACATTTCTGATACACTATTGGAAATCCGCCCAGCATTTTACTCATTTTGGATCCCCTAGTGGAAATCCACCCAGCATTTTGCACATTTTGGATCCCCTAGTGGAAATCCACCCAGCATTTTGCTCATTTCCGATTACCCATTGGAAATTTTCTCTCCCTCTTTGTCATTTCCAATTTATATTAAGAATTCTGTCCGGAGAGGAAATTAACACGTTTGAGATAAAATTAAAGTGGAAATCAACATGTCTAGGTCGGCCTCCTTGATGTAAGACTAACATGGATGCTCAAGGGTATTTAAAAATGCAAAATCCAATGATATAACAATCAAGGTTGGACTCTTGGAGGTGTCAGGGTCGCACCCTGTCAACAAGCCCCATGACCTCTATAAATGGGAGATGAAGCATCATTTCAAACATCATTCAACCACCAATTCAAAGCAGAAACTCAGAAAACAAGAGAAGTGAATTCAAGAAGGGGGCAAATTTAAAACCAGACCCTAGCAATTTTGAGTAGAAGTCAGATATATAGGTGTGAACTTTCAACAGCTGGGTGAAATTCAAAACAAACTGAAAGCGAATTCTGTACTAAAAGGAGGCGATTTAATCAGGTCTGCAAGGAAGTACAAAACATCAGATGTAGGGTTGTGAGCTTGAGGCAACAATGTGTGAAACTCAGAAAAATCAGAATTAGGGCGAGAATCATGACTTGTTTTTGTGCAAGAAAAGGATAAGATTCATAAATCATAGCAAGAATGTAAACAATTTTAGGCTCTTGGAGGTTGAAATTCACAAATTGTTTGCAATATCGTGATATGAATCCTTTCAATTCTTGAGAATGCATGTTTTAACAATGATTTTTCTTATAAAGCATTTTCCTTTTAACACAAGTGTTTTCTCTTTCTTTGCAAGTGGGATACATGGAAATGATCATAAAAGGACGATATTCAAGATCAAATAGCTCAAGCAACCGAATATTTTCATGAGTGGAGAATGCTACATGATCTTTGGATTTCCTTTGGAAATCCAAGAATCAACACGAACGATTCAACAAGAAATTTCAAAAGACAACTTCAAGCAGCTCATCTTACAAAAGAAGAAGATCAAGAGTAGAAATCAAAATGGTAATGAAAATGGAAATGTAACGGCCCAAGCCAGCAACCACACAAGGAAGATAAAAAATTAGGATGTCCAAGATGAAGAAACACAAGGACAATTTCAATTTCAAGGGAAGTCAAAGAGGTGATCATTCAAAGGAGAAAACAACCATGAAGATCGAGTAAGCAAGGATGTCAAAGAAAGGGTTTCCAAAGAGAATCAATATTGGAAATGTTGAGTATCAAGAGATATTGTTCGAAATGGGTAAGTGCAAGAAGTTGGGTACCAATTCGGCGGAAGTCTTGTAGAATTGGAAGATGCCGCTCGAAACAGGCACTCAATTTAGGTTCGGGAGCCCAATCCGAAATTCAAAAATCGGGTGCCCGTTTCTAAATTTTTTTTTATTTTTTTATTTTTTTATAAAAATGCATTTTAACACTTCGAATTTTTTTTTAAGAAACAGGTACCTGTTTTTTGAATTTAAATAACGGGCACCCGTTTCTTAAGACATGAGCGGGAAACACACATCCGCCTCGGATTTCGTTTCAAAATAGGTTTGGTTTAGGCTTGGTGGAACCAAGCCTATACCTTGATCTCCAAAAATTTGGTTAAGGCACTGGAATGCCGGATATCTGCCTTGTCGTATTTTTTTGAGAGCCTTCTTGACTGTATTTTTTTACGAAACAAAAACCCATTAGAGTACTCACTATCCTAATTTCAAAAATGTAAATTTCAAAGTGATATGATTATTTTTACCATTTTTGCATTATTTATTAGTTAAAAGTGGTACCTAAATGTAAAATAGTGAGGTTCACTAAAACTTCAATAACTTTTTTTTTTGGGTATTTTGGAAAATAAATTATGACATCAATCTACATACAATTCTCTTGAAGAAAAAAAAAAAGAATTTTGAAAAAATCTGAAATTTTCATCAAATTATGGTGGTCGTACACCAGAGGTTTAAAAATGTGTTTTATAGTCAATTAAAAATTAATTAAAAAAATATATTCAATAAAAAAATAAGGAAAAATATGCTCATCAATCTTTGGTGTCGTAGGTATATTTTCCCAAAAGGATTTGCAAAAATTCATTTATTTAGGTCAAAATATGGTGGTCGTAAATGGCTATGGTATGGTCCTGAAACATGCATTTTGAAAACAAAGGTTTTAAACATTCCTACTAAAAAGAAAATTATACCATGTGGGTATTTAAATAAATTACATATTTGAAAAGTAGACTCCGAGAGCTAGATTTTATATTACTAAAGGTTTTTGAGATTCAATCTCTAAGTGTCTCAAATTTAGACATCAATTGACAAGAAATTTGAAAAAAAGGAAAAACACTTCCACTTTTTGCCCAAAAGTGGGACTCAACTTCTTGCAGCCACTCAAATGCAAAGGACTTCTTTGTGAAAAGCGAGAGAGATTTCAAGATATATAAGTGTTGCCTAAAGTAGCCACCCTCTCTAGGTCTGAAATATGTGAAATGAACATAGAATGAATCTTTCAAGGTTAGTCTACTATTTATTCATTGACATGCTCCAAACCTTTAGGCGCCTAGCCCAAGTATCAATAATATAGATTATTTTAACTTAATATTATTACTAATGTCACTTAGAAAATGTTAATGATCAAGCACCACATAACATGGTACTAGTGTAACAACATTAAATTGCCCAAGTGGTGCAAGAGAGCCACTAACTACATATACCCATGACAAACAATATGCATAGTTGATTGACCCTTGAATCCAACATCAGGTTGCACAACATGGTCTTGTCTCTAGAGCCCTCTAAAAGACATTAAGAAATCCTCTTAGGACTAATCTAAAATATAGAAAATGTCCCTAAAATATAGGAAATGATCAAAACTCATAAAACACTAGGGACAAGTGAGCTATACTAATTCTAACTAGTTTATACTTCTCTAGCAATCACCCCTTGCCCCTGAGAAATCTAGAAATGAACTCATGGATCCCACACAACTTGAGTCAATAATGAAAGGGGACATTTCAGAGGGGCTATGTCTTCTTGGAAAGATGGTGTTGCAATAAAAGGATGTGTGGCAAACAATATTGCAGAGGCAAAATATGGCTCTCAAGTGGTTTGCATAGTCCTTAACTTTTTTTAAAGTGTCAATTAAAATCTTTAACATGATTGGTGACACCGACCTGATACACTCTTCAATAGCATGTAAAACAGTTTTGACCCAGACGTATGAACTAGTGAGATCACAGACAGGGGACCTTATCCCCATTTAACAATGTTGAGGTTCAAACCCATGAGCACATTGGATCAGCGAAACAAAGGCCCACAATACCACCACCACTTAACCAACACACTATGGGAGGAACCCTCGTAGTATGCTGAATAAACTTTTTGACATGGCCAATGACGCTGGCGCAACATGCCCTTTGGTACCACGTGGCCTGGGGGAGACTGAAATTGTGACCTTGTGCCTACCACATGAAGCTCTCATCAATCAATCTAGACCCTAACTCCTATACTGATCTTTTAGAGGGGTAAACACTTTTGACCTAGACACAATCCTTACCTAAATAAAGAATGTTTTTTTAATTTTTCTCTCTTGGTTACAATATGTACTACTTGTTCATTGATATATGAAAAAACTCGTCTTGGAAACCTCTTTTCTTCATCCTTATATAGACCATTACATAGGTGATCTTTAACTCAGCAATATGAGCTCATATACTGGTTATGGCATTGATTCCCATCTCCATAAAGTTGCTCAACCTTTCATGACATGTTGCCAAGGAAGTGATGCTTGGTCAAATTTGAAAGACTTATTCATTCCTAGATCCACTGAACTAAAACTATTAAAAACTGTTATGAACTATACAAATCATACGTCTAAATAAACAAAAATAAGAAAAATTAAAGAAAAACAAAAAAATAAATTCTATTCTATGTTAACTTTATTTTTGAAGTGTCTGGTGAACTTTTTAATTCGACTGATAACGCTAGCACGACACACCCTCTGACCCATGTGAAATGCTTTTGACCTAGAGCTATGAACCAGTCAAGCCACAAATGGGGGATCTTGTCCCCATTTAACAAAGCCTATGCCCAAACCCATGAGCACATTGAATCAGCGAAGGCACAAACCCACAATCACAATGGCCCAATGGAGGTTTGAACCTTGGTGGTGACAGCAACACCACCACTTAACCAATACACTAAGTGGTGAACCCCCTATTCTATGTTAACATAAAAAAAATAACAAAACAATTAAATAACAATTAAAAAAAACATCTAGGTTTTTCATGGATAAATTTTGAAAAAACTAATAAAAAAATTCAAAATAAACTTATTTTTGAATGAATAACGTGTGGTGCAACCTATTTGTACCCCACAAAACTTAGCAAACACTCACAATCGTTCACCACTGAAAAAAATAGCATTTTGGAAAGTTGGAATGTTAGATGTACTTTTTCATTTTCTATATTTACACTTTGGGGTTATACATAGCTTTTTTGGGTTTTATTTTCCATTTTCAGGATCCTTTTAAAAAATTGTTGTTCTTTTTCAATTTTAAGTTTGTCTGTCTTGTGGGTCTAATCGGGTTTGTACAGGGCATGACTTTGAACAGCCCATGTCCCATAAAGTGTGTCCAAGATGTATTCAGGTTGCCTAGATGAACCTGTCCCTGGAACAAGACCTGTTGGACCAGGTACAGGGGTTGGGAGAAGCAAACCCAGTATCATACATTATATTACATGTAACAATAGGACTTATAATGTAACTTAATATAATATTACATCAATATTTCTCAGTTAGTATCAGCGCCTATATTTATAAATGATGCAATGATGTGGTTTTGATTATGGGAAAAAAATAACTAATAATCTTGCTATTGATAAATGGGTGTTATCTCCTTGTCTACTGTAAATGTCACTTTCTCCTCTTGCAAACAAGGGATGAAGAAGAGTGCTGACAGTGATAGACAGAAAACTTTACATTGATATGATGAGAATAAATCTAATAAGAGCATATAAATTCTAAATATACTTCATGCCACTTCGGGAAAAAAATTTAAAAAAACTTAACTATACGTAAATAGGTCTAGTAGTAATTTTCTGCACATAAATATGTTGACAGTTCACACTGAAGTCATTCTGCACCTATAAATGTGCATCTCACATTAGTAATGAGATAAAACAAATTTGTTAGAAGTCTCAAAGTCATAACAATACACTGTCAAATTGCCCTTGCGTCAATTTGAGTTTCTTTTTAAATTTTTGCCCCTCATCAATTAATAATTTGTTAAATTGCACTTATTGTCCACACAAAAAGGATATGCATATTTAGTGACACGAATATGCACTATAAAGAGACAAACAAGACTATAATCCATATTCTTAGGTTAAAGTCCCCCCATTATATCTTGGTAGAGCATTCCTTTCCAATGCTTTTATTCTTTGGCTTGTCTATACAGATTTTCTGTGAGCATAAAGGAATCCTAGGGCTTTATATAGATAAAAGTCTGGACAGTTAAGAGGTTGACCAGACAAACTCTACTGTTGATACTATATTCACATTAATATGCAAAGAAAAAGAAACTTCACCATTATCAACCATTTTCCCCAAAAAATATTAAAATGAAATTTGAGAAAAATTTGTATAGGACTCATTCTAATGTTAAGCTAGCATAAAAGGAAACATTGTGTAATCTTTGGGCCAGGAAAACACTGGCTCTTTAAATTGCAAACCTGTATGTTGTTGCACGTAGATTAATTTTGGATGAATCAGCTCCTATGTCACTCAATTCCATGGGCGATGCTTTTATGTCATTATTGTCCATGTTAAGAGGAAATGTCATAGCATAACCTCCTATTGTAAGAAGATGGGGATATCTGGATGCAATTAAGGATCACTTTATAGAATAAACTGAAAAGATATGTATCATTTTACTGGGGTGCAATAAAATAGAGTTTCTTATGAGGAATGAGGAATGACAAGCTCCCCAATATATCCAGAGATGAAAATAGTTAAAAAGTAAAACACAAATCAAAATTAATTTGCATGTATGCCCCTTTGGATACGTGCTATCAAAAATATCTACACCAGCTGCCACACCCTGCAGTACCTCCTCTAAAGAAAACCACAAAACAGTTAGTTCCTCAGAGGAAAATTCTCTCTCAATAGCATAACAGAAAAGGCCAGCCTAAAAACCAAAACATATCTCCCATACTCCAAATTTGGTTGATTATCTTTAACTTATGTTTCTCAATTTCTATTAAAAGAAGCTGCACGGTGCATCCATTTTAATGTAAACTGACATAAGGATAAAATTTATATACTCTCCAAAAATTGACGGATACAGAAGCAATTGTATAAAAAAATTGAAAAGAAATATAACTTAGTCATTTCATCCTTGATTTAACTAAGTACAAAGTGATATGGAGATTTTAAAGTATAATCAATGTTTCATTGGCCCTTGAAATTTCTGATAAAAGGGATGCAATGAAGGAAAAGTTATATAATATTTTATTGTACTTATGACATTAAGCACTAAAATTGAGATCTAAATTGCTTCTGTTATTGTTCAACATCAACTCTTCCCATAGTAAATGATAAACTGGTTCTGTTGCAGGTCATCGGTATCATAATTCTTGCACAGACAAATTTCCTCTGTATGAATCTGATTTCTAAGTGATTCAACTTAATTTTGCATATTCTTGTTTTCCAGCTGTAAACTAACAACCTTTTTGAAATGCATATTTAGACATGTTAACAAATACATTAGATAATCTGTATACCTCAAAGATTGTCCTTGCTCCTAATTGTATCTTTTCAAATTTTCTCTATAAAGTTTAGATAAATGAACATGTATCCATGGTACAACAAAATATCTATGGTAGAAAAACCGCTTAGGAAGGAGATTGTGGTTTTTGGAACATAAACCAATGAAGGCGACACCAAAAAGATAGACTCGGCTAGGCCAATGTCTTCTCCTCTGACATAGCACTTTTCATGGTACTTTCAAGTCAAAATAAATGTGACGACACTCCTTATAGCATCATCCTTCAAATGTCATTATACACCACTAACCAACAAAATGGGATGAGCTTACTTAGACAAGCTTTCTCCCTTTTTTAGAATTTTCTTTTTCAACACCATTTTTTCTTTTGGATGCTACATTCTCCCTCCACAATCACTTGCCTCATTCTAATTTTTCACAGTATAACCTTTCCAACTAAAAGCCCTTTATAAACCTTATTCATCCTTTGATAATATTCTAATAGACCAGAATAGTGTATGACTATTAATTACCTCTATTGAATGTCATAGCCCTTCAAAAATATTTTAATGCTTATGACATTTCCTAAATACATTCTTTACAGTCGAGTACTATTCCACTCTTATTTGCCCCACAATTTTGGGGGTTCCCAGGATCATCCAATTGATAGGCTTAGAGCTAATGCATTGCAATCACGGCAAAAAAACTTCCAAATGGAATGAACAAACAAGTTGAATTTCAAGTTACAATAATGGGAATTCAATTGAGCAAAAAATTGAAAACTATGAAAATATGCATTGAAAGGGAATCCCTCATTGCGATCAACACCATATGGAGAAAGGGAACCATTAATTGGAAACTGAAATTATATCCCCAATTTGGGAGTCGCTAACGCAATTCAAGGACTTTATTATAGAACATGTGTATAGAGGTGAATGACATGGCACATAGGACAGTGAATATTGCGATAGACATGTAGGGCAATGTTTTAGTTGTTGACAAATCAAATGCTTGACATGACTCTTCTTTGATTCTGCAGGCTATTAAACTTGACAATTTGGCATTTGATTAGGATGTCAAGCTACTATTTGTCATGGAGAGCATGAGGAAAGGACTAACAACTAATAACCCTAGCCACAAAATAATGAAACGATTAAAATTCATTCTCGGTGATGGTTACATGTTGCACTCTCGCTCATGGGAGTTACCCATAGTGATATTGTATTGAAGTGGTGGAATAATGAATCCATATACCATTGTCTTTGAAATGTTATTTAGGACAATGGCACATGTGTATGCTATGGTCTGCCTCCCTACTAAGGAGAGACAAATAGCTTTAAAGGGCGAGATCACAAAGTTGGGTCTAAAGGAAGTCTTCAAAACAAAATTTTGTGTGGTCTTGAATGTAATAAGAATGGTTTTAGGAGATATTTACATGACTTCTACTCACAAACATTAAGTGAATTCAGATATTGCATCCATGTTTTTAGCGGTGATGCTCGATCTTGGTGAAGAAGACTATGTTCACTAAGTTGTTGAAATGCTAATAAGCCCAATACGGCATTGGGGCCTAAAGAAAATGGTGGCTGATCCAGTGGTTCGTTTAGGGTTTCATCCAGACCCAGGCCTTTGGCCAACCATTCTCCATATCACAATAGGCCCTAGGTTCCATTTATCATCAATGCAATTGGTGTTTAATAAGGATACTCACAAACAAAAGGCCAAGCGGGGATTGGAGTTATTGAAATGGTGTGGATTGATCCTTTCCCT
This sequence comes from Chamaecyparis obtusa, assembly GCA_027943335.1. Classification (NCBI taxonomy): domain Eukaryota; kingdom Viridiplantae; phylum Streptophyta; class Pinopsida; order Cupressales; family Cupressaceae; genus Chamaecyparis; species Chamaecyparis obtusa. Next base: position 1,139,383 of record BSBK01003598.1, read on the forward strand.
CAGACCGCCCAGAGGACTCCTCCCCAATCATGGAAGATGGTGCAAGGATCAAGGAAAGTGGTAAATAGCTATGTAGTCTCATGCAATTTCCTATCTAGATATGGTATCAAAATATATATGATGCATATTTTTTTCAAAGAAATTTTTGGCAATCTACACAATTGACAATTTGTGCTCTATACTCTTATCCTTTTCAGTTAAAATATGGGTATGGCTCCCTAATGCTAATTTCACTGATTACAAAATACAACCTTATTTGGTCTTTCACCAAATAAGGAGTAACATATTGGCCTTATTTTCATATTTTTTAAAGATTATATTATTAAAGTATATATAATTATGATTTTTTGATCGGTAAACGATAGTCAATTAAGCATAAACTCACGAGCTCAACGCTAATCACCCAATAGGGATTTGAACCTTAGTGGCACCAACAAAGAGTTTTAACTGCTTCTCTATATGAAGAGTCAAAAACCACTAGATTTTTTAATTGATGACAACAATAAAAAAATATAAATGTAAAACTTATTATTCAACATAATATACAAATAAATGGTAGAAATAGGTCAAGCTACTTATAACCACAAGTGGTATCTCATCAACATGTTTGGAACCACAAAAAAGTGGTAGAGTACTTTATAAGAACCAAATCAAAATACAATAAACCAGGAGTCTAGGATAATAATATTGTAATAAAGAAATATGCATATCTCTACGAATTCCCATATAGTTTTGTGCCCATTTTGAGAGAATGGTTTAATACATTTCCATATTGAAAAATGGTACAATGTGTGTGCATTTAGACCATGGGTAACAATTATCTTGTAATCTACCCATGCACACTAGCATACAAGTGTTTCTCACCTAAAGAAAGCCTAGGTTAGAATATTCTCATGAGATTGTGTGCAATGTTAATAGTATTAACATGGGAAATATAATAAACAAAAATGCACGATAATCAATAGATATTTCATTCATGAATTCTGACAAAACCTCACTACTGTATTCTTTTAACTCTCTTTTTCAATGAAGTATATTATGAGGTCTTATAGGCATTTTACCTCAGCCCTGAAAACTTATAGTTCTCCATGCATGCAACACAAATCCAAACATAAAACATGTTTCTACATGGTGAATTTCTAACTAGATCTTGCATACACCAATTGCAAGTTACGTGCCAATTAATAGTGATACTCACAATATCAATCATGCATGTTTATCCCTTCAAAATCTTACAAGATTTTTACACTAACAATTCAATTATCTTACAAAACAAAGGTGAGCAAAGGGAAAGCCACATTGTGGTCCAAATACAATCTCTTGTGAAGTTGAAACTTGCCTTGCCTTTTTACATATATCTATTACACATTCCAACACATTTTCCCACACCTTATCACCTCTCCATATAGACCACATTTATTGCACCTACAAAGATCAAACAATTGTTTGTCCGCAAGCTTCACTAGTTTCATCATCCTGGGTCATTTCTATAGTTGCACATTCTATTACATGAACATAGATTTGACTACCGAATTTCCAAAATTCAAATTCAAGTATGTCTAATTCCCAACCATTTCACTAGTTGTTGTGAGCTGACCAAACAACATTTGTGCAATTCAGCGCCACACATTTGTATCTAAAAGCATTCAATTGCATTTATTTTATCATCCTTGAAGAGCACACAGGAAATACTGAGAAGGGGGCGTGAATCAATATTTCAAAAAATTTAAACTTTTAAAACCATGAAACCACATAAAACATAAAGAGAGCAACCGTAAAGATGCATACACCAAATTTCTCGTAGAAAACCCTTATAGGTAAAAAACCACGACATACAATAGATTTTCATTCACAAAAGGTCACTAACCCAGATTATAAAAGTAAGCATAAACTCTCCTCGAAGCACCAACTTTGAACCATTGAAGCACCAACTCCAACCAACTAAGGCACTAACATCAATTTGAGCATCAACTCACAAAACACTCTAAACCAAATATCATAAGAATTTTGTTTCCACGCCAATCTCAACTTTTTCTTCACCCAACTCCTTCAAACATCACATTTTCTTCTCAACGCACTATTGGTATAACTGATGCACACCCATCCTTATTTGCTTTCACTGGATATATATATTATCTATGAATCATTCTTATTCTTTTTGGCTCTAATACAAAAGATCATTTACTATTGCTAAAATCATCATCTCTTATCATACTTGTTCCCCACGCAAATCAAACCAACAAACCTTTTTTTGAAAAAAAAAAAACTTTTTACAAATCCACACTCAAATCACTGAACAAAATTGTTGACCAAAAACAACTTAGACACACACACTACCCTCTAGCAAAGTATCATCCATTTTCAGAACCCACGATTTCCTACATTCAAACTTTCACACTAACCCATCCATAACAATGACAAATGTTGCATTTAAGACAATGCAATCATCAAAAACAACACCGTTTAGGAGGAGAAATTATCAAACCAAATTACCAAACTTGACTATCTCAAAATGGTGACTCCATGATCCTAATTTTATTCAAAAAAAAACTTCTGCAAAATGAGACTACTTATTGAATATTCCCAAAACGTACAACTCAGAATTTTTTTGTGTACAATACCATGATGGATTTCATTAATTCATTTTGATAGGAAATGACCGAGCTAATTATTTAAACAATAAAATACCAAAAAATGCATCATTCTTCAAACATGACACCTTCAACACACTTGTATTGCACAACATTCAAATTTTCAATGCATAGCCTCAAATAATATGCACATCTCTTAAAAAAAAAGGCTAGCAAAAATGCTAGCTCTAGTTCAAAAAGCTTGACTCCTTAAATCAAACGCACCAACATATATATGCAAAAACGACTTTAGACCGCAGATTGAAAATGCATGACTCTAACCCATGTCGCCTCAAAATATGTAGAAAAAACTTTTTTAAAATATCCATTAAGCTCAATACAAATTTAAAACCGCCAAATAAGTATGTAAGACACCCAACCATATTCGAAGCCATCGTCCAAATATAGAGAAAGTGTTAAGGTTTTAGGATCATTGCAAATGTAATAGCACTATCTGATTGTATATGTTTTCCAAATGCAACAATCTCTTGCATTTATATTGAGAATGAGCCAAGAAGAGACATGTCCCATGATGGGACATGTCTATTCATTATTATGTAATTAATATAACGACAATTATGATTATATATATATATATATATATATATATATATATATATATATATATATAATATCTCTTGAGTATTATATTAATTTCTCTAATACTTACATAATAATAATATTTGTATATATATGTATATATTTTAGTATATATATACATCTCATATATACTAAATATATATATATATATATATACATATCTTTACTAGTATTGACTCATAGTGTTTATCCAACTGAAGCTACAAAACATCAACACTCCCTCTTAGCTAGGGAGGATAAATCAATCCAATGTCAACACTTAAGACACTTGACAACATCAAGCATATGATGTAAGCAATAAAGGCATCATCCTCAAGATGTAATCAATAGAAACATAGTCTCAATATGTAGATTGCCTCCGTCGGCGATTCTATCCTGTCATGTCCCCATTTTGGCTGACCTCGTTTAGCGTGCCGGATTTGCCTATCCTCGACTCTCGTAGGCAAATGGGTTGGAGAGAGAGTCATTTCTGCGGTTCAGATGGTCATATTTTGCTCTTGAAGAAGTGTTATGAGGTTATATTTTATTATTATGTGTTATCGGGGCCTACATGTTATAATTTTAAGTTGAGTTGCACTTTTTATTTTATAAAATTACTTTATTATAAAAAGTGCATTATAATGAGATTTTATAAAGGATGTTTCTAGAAGTTCTAGCAACTTCTTAGAAAAAGTGAATAAATAGAGGGCTGGGCCTCTCATTTGCACATGCTTGATTTGATATCTCTTCTACTTCTTCATTGTGAAGACATTTGTGGTCTTTTGGATCTGCAAATTATTATTCGATCTTTGGGAACGAATCACTCCCCTAGATTGGCAATTTTGAGGGTGTGAAATATCACTTGAATTATTGCAATTGTGGAGTTGGTATTCAGCCATCTCATTTGGACTTCATTGAGAATCAATTGGAGGGTTTGCAATTGTTGGAATAAGGTTTGGAATTCATCATTGGCATTGGTGGATCAATTTGGTTAGGGTTTGAAGACAGAATTGGCACATTTTCAGAATTACTACACCAGGGGTTGGAACTAGATATTTGTTCATATCTCCTCACCACATTGGAGAATAATTTTATGCTTCCGGGAGGTTACAATATAACCCTAGGCGCCCCTGTTCTAGGTATTTTCGGCTGCCAAAGGTTCAGGAATTATTTTTTATAGGGGCTGTACAAGACAGTACAGGTACGGCCTGTACCTGCAGATTTTCAGTTGCTGTTCTGGGCCAGTTTTGGGGGTGCGGATTGGAGCGTCTTCATCAGCGGCTGCATCATCAAATTATGGTCTTCCAACAGGGCTTCAAAAACAGGTTTCTATGATCTGAAAATATATGTTATTTATGGTGAATTTACCAGTCAGCTGTCATACAGTTAGCATTGTCATTGCATGTTATTTCCAGTCAATCATTTGCTGTTGTAATACCAGTTAGCTGTCATACAATTTGAACTGGGTTATTATTCATATCAAAGCATAGCATTGTCAAGGGTTTGCTGCATTAGAAGTGCACATTGTGACAGTTCCCTCAGTCTGATATTGTAATACAGTCCAGTGCATCATAATCAGTTTGGTAAATCAGATTTGTATGCATTGATATGGTTTGAATATGAGGGTATATACAAACTATGTTAGTAACCATATGCATATGTTTTTAGACATCATAGTTCATGTATGTTGGAAATAGCAAAGCTGGAAGTTAACAAAATCTATTGGCACAGAAGTATAGTGCATCTATAGGACTGGTTTATGTAATAAAGTATATATGTTTCATGTGTTGTAAGCAGTCCATAAACAGTGTTTTTATGTGATAGTTGTGACAGACATATATTCTGGGAATTGAAATCAGAATTAGAGAAGTTTATGTTATATTGAGACTTTGCATTATTTGAGTTTCATTGTTGCTCAATTGTATTACTTTCCGCATTGGTATTGTTATCTCAATTGCAAAGTTGATGCCCAAAACAATAAACACTTGAAACACATCATTGCAAAAGGACATCGTTCAGTGTATGCCAACTGTTTGACAAATTGTCACAGTCAGATTTGGAAGTTTTAGTGATCCTATTGGTGAGGGTCATTACATATCCACAAGCTCTCATGTGGATTGCCTCCATCGGCGATTCTATCCACAAGCTCTCGTGTGGATTGCCTCCGTCGGCGATTCTATCCACAAGCTCTCATGTGGATTGCCTCCATCGATGATTCTATCCACAAGCTCTCAGGTGGATAGCCTCCATCGGCGATTCTATCCACAAGCTCTCAAGTGGATTGCCTCCATTGGCGATTCTATCCACAAGCTCATGAGCTTTAGTATGGATTGCCTCTATCGGCGATTCTATCCACAAGTTCCAAGGTGGATTGCCTCCATCGACGATTCTATCCACAAGTTCTCAAGTGGATTGCCTCCATCGGCGATTCTATCCATTGATATTTTTGACTATTGGCCTATCAGAATGTCAACACGTGACATTCATCAAATACTCAATAAGGTATTGGCCTGTAGAATATCAACACATGATATTCACCAAATACCTATCATATATCTATACAAACAACTCATAGACTGTCAATTTAATGACATCTAACACTTAGTTGTTGATTTAATCCATCATGATCTGTTTCAACATTATAAATAATGTATATCATGATTTAAGTTATTGTAAGATCGTCACCTTCCAATAACTTCTGCAAATACAAGTGATTATCATTTGGAAGTCGTCACTTCCTCATGATTTACACAGGGGGCAGGCCCATTAAAAACATTCATGATTCATTACTATAATAATCAAATATCAAGTTTACCTCAGAAGTGTTTCACCTTCAATAATGAACTCCCTCTCAATCAATATGATCAAGATTATCACAAGTTGACTGAACCATCTGCTCCCTGTGAAGCTCAATTTTATCAACTTCTTGACCTCTTTTGAAATGTCAAACTCCCTTTGCATCTAGTCTCAATCATCAATTCGTTTGCAAGCATCAAGTTCTTTCTCCCTTGAATGCAATTATCTTGTGCTTCTGTCCTGAAGGTATGCTAGAGAGAGATTATAAATAGCTCACTAAACTATCTCGACTAGAAATACCAATGATAGAAGCATACAATATTTTACTAACCAATAGTATAGCATGAATTACAAACTCAAAAATTATGTGCATTAATAAAACATAAAAATACTTTTCTTTTATAAATTTCAAGTATTTCATCCTGTAAGGTGAGCCCATATAGAAAATATCATGCAAATTCACAAAATGATGTCACTGTTCTTGAACATTATCATAATTCTTCACATGACCTTTCTTGAATATCCAAAGGTTCTATACACTATGACAACCTTCAATATGATTGGATCTCCCTTCAAGTGGTTAGGCTTTTAAAGAAGGAACCTCGCTCTTTTACATATTGTTGCATAGACCCTAACACAATCATTCATAACTTTTGAACCTGACATTTTTTGTAATGTCCCCTTTCGAGGGTCAAATTTAATAAGAATCGAATATAAGATTAAGTAATTAAATAACAAAAATAATAATAAATATAATTATAATTAAATCATAATAATAAATTATAATATATAATTAATTAAATTGTTATTATAATAATGGAAGAATATATCATTAATAACATTATATATAATATTATTAATAAATAAATATAATGATAAATATAATGACATTATAAATAAATAATATTATAATTTCTAAATAAATAATAATTAATTATTAAGCATAATAATCAAAATCTTAATACATTAAATTATAATCAAATGTTGTATAAAACTAAAATATATTATATAACATGAATTAGTGAAAACATATATTAGACGTTATCATATGATAACATATCAAATATTACTATTTGGTATGATGCAAACGATATAATACAATATAATGTTATAAATGAATATAGTAATATTATAATTATAATATAATAATACAATAATAAAATCATATTATTAAATAACCATTACAAAGAAGACTTATTATTAATACAAAAGCATAATCGACATCATTAGTTAACAAATACTAAAAGACTTACCATCTATCACAATAATAATAAATTATTGAGAATCGATACATCTGAGTAGCAATTAACGAGTTAATTATAATATCGTTATGATCAGGAATGATTGATGTCTCTTCGGAGATCAAGGGATGCAAGCTCTTCATCTAGAAACATATATAACGAGATTGAATTCAGTCAAACCAGGGGGAGGAAGGTTACACGGAGGAGAGAGGGAAGTGAGCGACAGAAGGCATAGTCAGCGAAAGAAGGCATAGAAGGAAGTCGCAAGGGAAAGAGGAAGCACAGAGAGCAGAGAAGAGGGAAAGGCGGCCAACCCAATATATGCGCTCAATATTGGATCACATTAACTTACACACAGGCATCATAACATCCTGGCTCAGGGACTGTAGCTATATACATGCAATATAAATGGAGTTTTAAACCGTTACACTACTTTCAGACATCGTAACAACATCTGGTCTGCTATCAGTATATTAGCCCATTCATCTCGAACATGCACTATCACACCTGAAATCACTCAGCGCCAGTATCGGGTCAGTTATAATTGGAACAATAAGCATCTTACCAAGATATCGAAGGGGGTGTCAGTGAAATTAAGGAGTTGCAGAAATATCCAGTCTAAACAGAAACAACAAGTAGATTATTATGGGGACATCATCCTTGCACTGTTATACTGATTGACATATCTGTTGTAGCATCCTATTATGATTATCTAAGAATCTCAACACATCAGTTAGCACTGTAAGACATCGTTGCATAAAAGGTTATTTCATAATTCATATTGAATGAGCAAAGAAGATTTGAACATTACAGACTATTATATGTTATTCCTTACAAGAGTGACTATGAACATTTGGAAGATTGTACAATAAAAAAATAAATCTCAACTATTATATCAATAAATACTTATATACATAATCATCGTGCATGGTCCTATTAGAAATAATAAAGACTTAGTTTCAAAGTGTTAAGGAACTTAGTAATTGGATCAAGGTATAAAGAAATTGTCCCTATTGTCTTAAGCAGCCAACTAGGGACAGTACAGTGGTATCAGAGCATGATCCTGCCATCCTGCAGGGTAAAAATAAATCAAGCAGCTTATACCAAAGGGTGTGTAAAATAAAGATACATCAGATAGCTACAGATCTGTATACTATAAGAGAGGTTAATGCAGAAATTTATGAAGGTTATGTGCAAAGATACATGAGGAATATGTGCAGATTAAGAGATTGAGAAGAGCATAAATGAAGAGGATATATGCAGACTTATGTAGGAATATAGCTGTGAAAAATGTTTCATTAAATATATAAACCGATAGTATTTAACAATGAATCTTAGACAGATTATTGTGAAGTAGAGTGTGAGAAATAGAAGAGAAATAAAGTATAAAATCATATAGTGAATCTATGAAGGATTAATGTAAAAACTTTCAAAGGAGAATTGGAAGAAAACATGAACAAAGATATAAGAAACAAAAATGGAACAAGGATTAAGGCATTCTTGGTGAGTGTCAAACTTGATTTAGACGTTCTCGGTGAGCGTTGAGGCTTGATCAAGGACATTCTTGGTGAGTGTCAGAGCTTGATCAAGAGACATTCTTGGTGAGTGTCAAACTTGATATAGACGTTCTTGGTGAGCATCGAGGCTTGATCAAGGACATTCTTGGTGAGTGTCAAAGCTTGATCAAGAGACATTCTTGGTGTCAAATTTGATTTAGACGTTCTTGGTGAGCATCAAGGCTTGATCAAGGACATTCTTGGTGAGTGTCAAAGCTTGATCAAGAGACATTCTTGGTGAGTGTCAAATTTGATTTAGACATTCTTGGTGAGCATCAAGGCTTGATCAAGGACATTCTTGGTGAGTGTCGAAGCTTGATTAAGAGACATTCTTGGTGAGTGTCAAACTTGATATAAATGTTCTTGTTAAGCGTCGAGGCTTGATCAAGGACATTCTTGGTGAGTGTCAAAGCTTGATCAAGAGACATTCTTGGTGAGTGTCAAATTTGATTTAGATGTTCTTGGTGAGCATCAAGCCTTGATCAAGGACATTCTTGGTGAGTGTCGAAGCTTGATCAAGAGACATTCTTGGTGAGTGTCAAAACTTGATTTAGATGTTCTTGGTGAGCGTCGAGGTTTGATCAAGGACATTCTTGGTGAGTGTCAAAGCTTGATCAAAGGACATTCTTGGTTTATTCATCATTGAGATAAGCAACACTAAAAGGAGAAGAACAAAAATGCTTAAACAAATCAAGATAAGTTCTATCTTTTGAATTGTTCTTAAACTGAATAATGTGAAGAAATATTTTCAAGTTGATAAGGTTATATTTGTGAATATATTGCAGTTCTAACCTCAAGTTGAAATTGTCATTTTAGGATCATTGGATTGCATATCGACATAGCAAGTCAACACTCATGCTAAAGGTTTGAATTGCTTGAGGACAAGCAATTTTAGGAAGGGCGGACTGTAATGTCCCCTTTCGAGGGTGAAATTTAATAAGAATCGAATATAAGATTAAGTAATTAAATAACAAAAATAATAATAATAAATATAATTATAATTAAATCATAATAATAAATTATAATACATAATTAATTAAATTGTTATTATAATAATGGAAGAATATATCATTAATAACATTATATATAATATTATTAATAAATAAATATAATGACATTATAAATAAATAATATTATAATTTCTAAATAAATAATAATTAATTATTAAGCATAATAATCAAAATCTTAATACATTAAATTATAATCAAATGTTGTATAAAACTAAAATATATTATATAACATGAATTAGTGAAAACATATATTAGACTTTATCATATGATAATATATCAAATATTACTATTTGGTATGATGCAAACGATATAATACAATATAATGTTATAAATGAATATAGTAATATTATAATTATAATATAATAATACAATAATAAAATTATATTATTAAATAACCATTACAAAGAATTATTATTAATACAAAAGCATAATCGACATCATTAGTTAACAAATACTAAAAGACTTACCATCTATCACAATAATAATAAATTATTGAGAATCGATACATCTGAGTAGCAATTAACGAGTTAATTATAATATCGTTATGATCAGGAACGATTGATGTCTCTTCAGAGATCAAGGGATGCAAGCTCTTCATCTAGAAACATATATAACGAGATTGAATTCAGTCAAACCAGGGGGAGGAAGGTTACACAGAGGAGAGCGGGAAGTGAGTGACAGAAGGCATAGTCAGCGAAAGAAGGCATAGAAGGAAGTCGCAAGGGAAAGAGGAAGCACAGAGGGCAGAGAAGAGGGAAAGGCGGCCAACCCAATATATGCGCTCAATATTGGATCACATTTACTTACACACAGGCATCATAACATCCTGGCTCATCGACTATAGCTATATACATGCAATATAAATGGAGTTTTAAACCGTTACACTACTTTCAAACATCATAACAACATCTGGTCTGCTATCAGTATATTAGCCCATTCATCTCGAACATGCACTATCACACCTGAAATCACTCAGTGCCAGTATCGGGTCAGTTATAATTGGAACAATAAGCATCTTACCAAGATATCGAAGGGGGTGTCAGTGAAATTAAGGAGTTGCAGAAATATCCAGTCTAAACAGAAACAACAAGTAGATTATTATGGGGACATCATCCTTGCACTGTTATACTGATTGACATATCTGTTGTAGCATCCTATTATGATTATCTAAGCATCTCAACACATTAGTTAGCACTGTAAGACATCGTTGCATAAAAGTTTATTTCATAATTCATATTGAATGAGCAAAGAAGATTTGAACATTACAGACTATTATATGTTATTCCTTACAAGAGTGACTATGAACATTTGGAAGATTGTACAATAAAAAAATAAATCTCAACTATTATATCAATACATACTTATATACATAATCATCGTGCATGGTCCTATTAGAAATAATAAAGACTTAGTTTCAAAGTGTAAAGGAACTTAGTAATTGGATCAAGGTATAAAGAAATTGTCCCTATTGTCTTAAGCAACCAACTAGGAACAGTACATTTTCTCTCCAATCGCTTCGGTGAGATTCTTCTAAATTTGTTTATCACTAACATATCCAAAATTTAGCAAAATCCAACGGTGCATTTGTGAGATATGGTCTTCGTACTGAGACTGTATTTTTTGAGACAGTCATTCACCATCAACAAACTACACTTTTACATTTGCAACTTGGCTCTGATACCATGTTAAGGTTTTAGGATCATTGCAAATGTAATAGCACTATCTAATTGTATGTGTTTTCCAAATGCAACAATCTCTTGCATTTATATTGAGAATGAGCCAAGAAGAGACATGTCCCTTGAAGGGACATGTCTACAAGGGACATGTCTATTCATTATTATGTAATTAATATAATGACAATTATGATTATATATATACATATATATATAATATCTCTTGAGTATTATATTAATTTCTCTAATATTTACATAATAATAATATTTGTATATATATATATATATATATATTACTATATATATACATCTCATATATACTAAATATATATATACACATCTTTACTAGTATTGACTCATAGTGTTTATCCGACTGAAGCTACAAAACATCAACAAAAAGTAATAAATGAATTTGATTCTCAAACAAAACGCCAAACATTTGACTTCTGAAGCTATCTATAGACAATGAGAATATGCATTGGATGCATATTTTAATTAAGAGCCATACACCTCACACCATAGTACAACTATATCCATTTAAATGAATGCAGTAATAAAAATGAAGAGCCCCAATATAATTCACTTTGAGGATTAAAATCAATAGCCACACAAAATAAAATCCATTTACTTCTATTTTGAAAACACTTGATAATATGGCATAAAATCTAACTAAATAGCTAAAGAGTTGTTGAAGTAGACACACAACTGACTTGGGGAGCTCAGGCACCTCAAAATAATTCTCTGAAATTTATACAACCCTGATCATTAATGAAAACATATTAAACAATCTCTCCCTTTGTCATGGATGGCTACTCCATCTGAAACAAAACTGAAACAAAGAAGCTCTAAGTAAAATTGCTCTCCTTGTCTTTCTCTGAAATAAAACTACTCCCCCTGACTTACTTCTCCCCCTTTGATATCAATGACTGATACCACCAACCAGCATGACTAGAACAATCCTACATAAATGGAACCAACTTAAACCAACCTGCACAGCTGAAATTGGGGATGAACAATGTAACAATGGAAACTCCCCCTGAGTCCAAATAGCAATTTAATGGTGTCAAATCACTCCCAACTTCTCCCTTTTGATATCATCAAGAATGTATAAATTGTTAGCGGCCTTGCTTGTATCAACAATATGTTTACCATCATTTCTAATCTCACAACAATCTGAATTGAAAACTAAACTATGGCCTTGATCACACGATTGACTCACACTTAAAAGACAGTGTTTCAGACCTTCTACATATAAGACATTTTCAACTTTTGTCAAACCATTATTTAAAACAAGTGTGCCTGTACCTTTGATTTTTGCAAATGTATTACTAGAAAATCTCCCCTTACCTCCTTTAGTGCTTTCAAGAGTGAGAAACTTGCTCTTGTGTCTAGTCATATGCCTAGAACAACCACTTTCAATACACCATATGTCTTTTCCATTTTGTGCAAGAGAGGTTGTTTGCACAATCAAAGATTCCACCAACACTTCTTTCTCCTTCTTCCTTCAAACCTTAGCAACCTCCTTAGCTTTGTCTTCTCAAACTTCTTGTTCTTCTTGGAGAAATCTGCAATACCACTTCTATATACTTTTGCAGTATGACCAAAATTATTACATTTATAGCATACAACATTGTACTTCCTTGGAGGAGCAAAATAATTCCTACTCCTAAGTCTGAAATCATTTCTTGCAAACATTCTACAATTGATTGCCTTGTGTCCCAAATAATTGCAAGAGAAATAATAACCATGAAAGAAAGAATTACTAAACATGTTCATACGTGCTTGTCTTGAGATAGGAAGCTTCTTGAAAGCATTATTTCTGATTTTTGATGTAGAGACCTTTGAGCTATCAACATTATTCTTCTGTTGTTCTTCTTTTGTAGACATCAAACTTTGAACTTCTTCAAGACCAACTCCACCTTTATCTTTAGATGATTTTTTGTGAGGCAATAACCTTTTCTAAAGACATAAAAAGTTTCTGATTTATCTTCTCATCATTCAGTTGTGTTAAAGATTTGTCTAGCTTTCTAAGTGAAACAGTCTCGGCTTCAAGTCTTTCACAATTTTCTTTCTTGAGCGTAAGCTGTTGCCTGATTTCTTCTTCTATTTTCTTGGCTTCTTCAACCTGAACCTTCAACTATTAATTTTTTTGCTTCTCCAAGAGCTAGAAATATCTTGGTATTCACCTCATTCCCTTCTTGTAGCAGCAACTTCAAGTTCTGTTTTTTTCATTCTAAGTCTCTTAATTTTATCTAGAGCCCTTATTATCTCTTCTTCCAAATCCACTTCTCCTTCTTCATCAATATGATCTTCAAGTTCTTGATCTTCATCCTGTACTTCTTCTAACGCCATGAAAAAAAATTCTTCAATTGAAGACTCTTCATCACTAATATCATATGAACCATAGTTCAAAAACTCGCATGGACTCGCGAGTCCAATGGCCAGCCAAGTTGATTCACCATGGACTCTCAAGCTGAGTCCAGCCAATTCTTTTCCCAATGACTCGCAAGTTTTTCCAATGACTCGTGTGAGTCTTTGAGAGGGACTCGTGAGTTTTTCTGATTGACTCGTGCAGCCCAACCAAATGCCCAACCAAGTGATAAAAAAGGTTTTGTTTTTTCACAAGTTCTCTCATTTGGCCTTTGGTCTTTGGTCTTTGCTCTTGGTCGTATCAACAAAATACATTAATTATGGCTCTTATGTTCTTTAAATGCATTAATTTCTTTGTTTTTGAATGTAAAACTATGGTTTTTTCCTTTTGTCGAGTCCTTTCATGAGTTCAAGTCCGAGTCCAATTTTTTGGTTTGCTGAGTCCGTGGCGAGTCCAAGTCTTTGAACTATGATATGAACTACTTTCTTCCTTGGAATAGAGACTCTTCTTGAATTTTTGTCCCTTCTCTTTTCCCTTATTCTTCTTCTTGTTGAACTTGGGCTTCTTTTCATTGTTGTTGTCCTATATTTTTGCAGTAGGATATTTAACTGCAAAATGTCCTATCTTACCATAGTGAAACACTTGAAAGGCAGCTTGCCTTTGTATTTTCCGGTACCTTTCTTCAACTTCCTCATGAAATGCCTCTCTTCAGAATTAAACTCTCCATCAGAAATTTCACTAGATGTACAATCCTTTTCTTTTCCTTTCTTTAAAGCTTTGAAGGTTGCCTCCTTTTTTGTTGAAAAATCCGAGTTTGTTTTCATCTCATAGGTTGTTAAGATTCTATGAAGCTCATCAATAGTCAATTTATCAAGTTCCTTCATCTCTTCAACTGCTGAAATTTGGCATCAAAGCACACCAGAAGAAATCTTAAGAGTTTCTGAACTATTTGGACTCCTCAATCTTTTCTCCTAAACCCTTAATAATGTTAACAACTTCATCTACTCACAGAAAATATGTCGCAACATTTTCCTCTTCATAAATTTTGAGACCTTCGAAATGTTGTCTATAAGTCTGAAGCTTTGCCTTATTAACCATGTAATCTCTTCCATATGTTTCTGAAATTTCTCCCAAATCTCATGAGTTGTATCACAATGCATAACTTTCACAAATTCTATCTCCGATAACCCACATAAGATTTCATTCATAGCTTTTGCATTAGTTTCAAAAGCCTTCTTCCCATCAGCATTAGTTGGAGAAGCTATAGGAATAGTGTAACTAGTCTCCACACTTCTCCAAAAATCAAAACCAAGAGACATTAAATGAGTATGCATTTGAATGCTCTGTTTGTAGCCAGACCTTCATGAGAACCCATGTGTGCAATCAAGATCAACCTCCAAATGTTTAAGTTCTGTTTTTGAAGGCACCTCGCTCTAATACCAATTGAAGAGCACAAAAGAAATACTAAGAAGGGGGGGGGGGATGAATCAGTATTTCATAACTTCTAAACTTTTAAAACCATGAAACCACGTAAAGCATAAAGAGAGCAACCATAAAGAGGCATACACCAAATTTCTTGTGGAAAATCCTTACAGATAAAAAGAAGGTACACAATAGCTTTTCATTAACAAAATGGGCACCAACCAAGTTACAAAAGTGAGCACCAACTCACAAAAGATCAAATCCCCTCAAAGCGCCAGATAAAAAGCAAGGCATACAATAGTTTTTCATTAACAAAATGGGCACCAACCAAGATTACAATAGTGAGCACCAACTCACAAAGAGACCAACTCCCCTCAAAGCGCCAACTCCGAACTACTGAAGCCCCAACTCCAATTAGTTGGGGCACTAACTCACAAAGTACTCTAAACCTGATATCATAAGAATTTTATTTGTACACCAATCTCAACTTTTTCATCACCAAGCTCCTTCAAACATCACATCTCTTTCTCAATGCAGAGTTGGTATAACTGATGCATACCCATCTCATGCTTGTTTAGCACACAAACCAAACCAACCAACCTTCTTTTTTTTTAAAAACTCACAAGGGATTACTAGAAAGAAAAAGCTTTTTACAAGTCCACATTCAAATCACTGAGATTGTTGATTTCAATCATCTGCAGAGGATTAACTTCACATTAAAACTTATAAGATAATTTAAGACTTCCTCACAGGCTAAGGGGTGCCACTTCTGATTAAATTTGAGAGTTTCACAACACAATTGAGCTTTCGCTAAAACGAAACTACTTTGAGACATTTTTAGTGTTGAGTCAAGTTAGTGATGAGAAAGAGTAAACATTCATCAAGTTGTACAAAACAGAAAAAACTTCTTGGCACTATCACAGGAAGGAAGAAAACAATGATTCTCAAAGATTCTCATATTGATCAAGGTAGCAAGAAAGTTTTCAACAGATCAACATAAAAATAAAATTCTTTGTAGGATCATCAGATGTTAAACAAAAGGAAGAAGAAAAACATTAGTGCCTTGACTACAGCTACAGTAGTTATCCAACCACAATAATACATAAAAACCAAGAAACATATTGTTGGCTCTCCAACCTGCTTTCAGTTTTTCGTAAGTGGTTGCATGTCTCTATGACCAAAACCACTACAAGAACGGGCTAACAAACAAAAGATAGTTAGATCTCTCCTACACTTTAGGCTTTGCAAGACCTAGAGGGGTAGCCCTATCAACATTCACTAGATTACAGATATGACAATATGTAACACGGTGACAAGCAGATACATTGTCCATGCATACAAGGCAAGGATTCTTGAAATATGGCTTCTTCCTACACACACCTTGTACCCCTAATGCTCTGGCATGAACAAATAGAAACTAAAATAAAAAATAGTTTATTCATAATAGATTTTCTCATTTATTGATATGTATTTGGCCAACCTTCAACTATGAAACCTGTGCCTATTCTTGCAAATTTGCAATAATAGAGTCAAACCTGGATAAAACTCCAATGGTAAGCAAACACTAACACTCACATAAGCCTAATGTATTTGGCTCTTTCTTTCAGAGCTTAGACTCAAATGCCCTTTTACCCCAAAGATGTCTTGCAGACCATAATTCTAAATCTTGCTGAGGCATTTTATCAGACATCTTTTCTTACTGATAATCTTTCTCAATCCCAATGCATCAAGATTGGCCCAAGCTGGGGGACTTCTGGCCAATATGCAGTAGATCACCTTAACGGTGAATATCAACTTGTTTGATTTTATTCCAAATCTGTGTGGCATTATTGACTAGTCCAATTGCGCAAATCTAGCAAAGACTGTGGTCCATGAAACCACTTTTCTGTTCAATTTCTGTCCCTGCACCAAACCCAATTAAGCTGTCACTGGATAGAAACTGCCATCTACTCATTGTGTGCTACACCTTGCCTGGTGACAGATGGAGAAGGAATCTGCATAGATGATTCTGCCATTGCCCCTAACAGTACAATTGCTTAAAGATCCCATGGACTACATAGCAAAATTCACATTTTGTATACATCTCTATCAGAGCAGTCACAACAGTAAAACCAGACAGATGCTTTTTCAAAAAATTTCAAAGCTTCCCTCCAAACCCTGATTTTAAACTTTAAACCTTCAATCTCAGCACATGCTTGAGATAAATTAGCAAAATATTGTTTTCACAGGGATCTACAAAGGATTTTTCAACAAGCACATCTTGAATTTGTTTCATGAGACCATATTTGGGACAACTACAACCTCTGTTGAATCTGTGTACATATATTTTGATTGTTTCCCAATGCCTGTAATGAATTTCTAACAATGGTTATTGTCAGAAAGTATGTTAGAGGTTTCCCGTTCCAATTGCATTTGCTTAAAGATCTCCAAGGATTTTTCGACTGACAATTTTGTTCATATCCTTCTATTATTGCATTTTAAGTCCACCAGTCACCATTAGTAGATCGTCACAAGAGAGATTTAAAGTTTGAAACTTAGGACCTAATTTATAGATTCCATGGCTTAGCTTTATGTTTTCTGGCACACAGTGTCCTTAATACATTATTAGTAAACACTGCTTAGCTACAGAAATTTAACCTCATGAAGAATTTAGATTATTCTATACCTACTTTTAAGTGCTTCACTAATAATCTAAGTTACCAAATTGGTTCAGGTTTGGGTTTGGGTACAGAGGTTCAAGTATGACGATACAGAAAAAGAAAATTTAGGTTGGATTTCTTCTGGTTAAGTACATACAAGAAAAACATATAAAAAATCATAAATATATAAATATAAACTTCAAATAACCACAAAATATAGCTGAAACCTAAAAAGCAAAGTAAATAAATATATGCACGTTAATAACCACATACCACATACATTTATATGATAAAACATACCTTTAAATGATTTAAAGGTTAAATTTGTGTTAATTTAGAAAATGTTAATAAATATAAATTTACACCTAAAAACCAAATAAATAATTAAATGTAACACATACTAAATAAGTAACATTTAATCCCAGTAAATAAATGTAACCCGCATACAAATGCATGGATGCTTAAAAGCTGCTAAAATCTAAAGCATGTGTTGTATATATTCACATGAAGACTGCAAATATTACTTTCTACAGAAAAATGAAGCAGGTAATACTCCAGTACTAAATGTAACAAAACCACACACTAATGATACTCCAAGACTTGCATAACAAGATAAACATGCCCAAATTAATAAGGATGCTCCCCTGCTAAAATCAAAATCATATCCTATAAGCAAGTTGTAATTAAATGCCCTAAAATCTGAACCATATCCCCAAAAGATTACCAGTATAAAGTTACACTAACTATTAGTGTTAACGGTAATAACAAGGCAGGATGAAGTGTTGAAACCAATAAGCATATTGATGATCTAAAAAGAGCCAAGAAAACAGGTTTGGATGTATGTACAGGAATGATAACCTGCCTGCCACATTTTTCTTGGCTTCTTAACTGTAATGGTGCTATTTCATGAAAAAAGTGAAAAAAAAAATTAAGAAGATTATAGGAAAAAAAGTGACACCCAATTTTGCTGCAGGTTTGCCTTGGTGTGCTGCAGAGCATACCTGGATGAACCCAGGCGAACTCTAAAGAGCCCTGTCCCCACCCATGGTGGACTGTACTAGGTACAAACTGGACCTGGATCCAGGGGCTAATCTGAGTACACTAGTAACAGTGCTAATAATCATTCAAGTTTCCTTCGATAACCAGGAAGGGAGATAATATTGCTTTTCAAGCCTCAGCCCAGTAATAGAGCAGTGTGCTTGATAGTAGCAAATGAACAATAAAGTTAACTTTGTTGTCTTTGCGAATATCCACAACCCCTGCTATGTTAAGGTTGCCTTCAGGCACCCTCTAGAATTGAGTTTATGGCAGACCAGAGTTCGGGGTTTCCACTTTATCCCATTCCTTGGTTTCTTCTTAAGTATTTGTGACATAGGAAATCATAAATTTTAGGCTTAAGATTGTTCTGTTGCATTTGAGAAGTTGAAGAAACACTCAACACAGGACATGCAGTAGAATTGGCAAAGTTTACAGAGACATCTGATTCTCACGAAAAACCGCAGATGTACAGGAACCAATTTTGATGACTAAGAGATCAGAGAAAATAGACAATTGGTTTTCAGCTGATCATTTAGTATGCACAAGGTATGATGCTTCAACATCTCTTCTAAACAGAGTGGACAATTGCAGTGTTCTATAACTCCAATTGAAACAAGACCAATACATCGAATGTGTACGGAAAAATTCAAAAAGAATAAAGTGTCTCAATGAATGGAGGTAGATGTCTGTTATAGGTAAATCTTACAAAATAATTGTGCTATCTAAGCCAAAAAAATAAAAATAAAAGTCTCAATGCCACTGAAAGTTGGACTGTTCCTTAAAAAACATGGCTCACGCTGAAAAAGACGAATTAAAATTCATTATCAAGATGCCAATTTCAAAAAGACAAAGTCAAACCACAAAAAAAATTCAAAAAACACAAACCCTATCAATCTAGGATTGTATACACAATGGACAGAAGATAGTAGTTTAACTATTTACTAGATGTGTTAAAAAAAGATACCAAGTTCAGATGATTAGAAAACAATTTGCCTACTCTATCTCTTAAGACACAAAAACTCTTTCTGTTATCTGACAATGATATGTGCTACTCCATTTCAAAAGATGAACACAACAGAGCACTTATCTAATTATTATTGCTGGCAAAGAAATCTTAAGGATCAGTTATGGTTTTATTAAATTAAAATGGCAATTATAAGATTTTTTAAAAATTCCTTGAAGAACAAAAGACATAAAAGCAGTACTTGTTGAAATTGTTCCCCACCTGGTAGGCCAAGTCCACTAATACTTCGTGGTTTACCCTCTGGCAAGATTCCCTGTAAGTACAATCAAGAAAACCTTCGTATACTATTTGTAAAAGAGAAATGAGAACATGTATTTAACTATCAATCAAATAAAGAGCTGGGAATCACAAGCAGAGAACTCAATCTCTTTAACATGGAGGAAGAAAAAAAGATATGAAACTAATGAACAATGCACATAAAAATCAAATGAAACAATATATATGAAACAGCATGAGAATATATCATAAACCTTCAATAAAGAAACATGTTAAATTATTAACCAAATCTTAAAAGCTATCCGATAAAGACAAATTGATGCGAAATAAATCATACAACCTTGAGATACAATATTCATGCAACAAAATGTGCTACCAATCCATATTCCAAAGAATACTATTTGTTGTTTACCATTGACAGTACAAGATAATTGGCACAGTGTGATATCCCCTTGTCAATTATAAGAATTTGATAAATAAATGTAATGTCCCCTTCTTGAGCCAGACATGATTTGATTAGTCGTTAGCCCATTCTTTCATGGTCCCAAGGGCTAACCAAGACTTCAAAAGGGATCCTGAGGTTATTTGGCCTAGTCAAATTTAATTACAGGCCAAATGGAGTTCGTTTGTTGGGTTTTGGGGAGGACTTACTATTTTTAGTAAGCCAACAGGGGACGCAGTGCCTTCATTTTTCAGTGGCAGGATGAGATGCATTTTGTCAAGCTCTTTCCGATGAGCTATTATATGCCGGATTCCGAGTTTATTTGGTATATTATTTCAATGTTTGAAGTTATAACGATAAAAGTGACTATTTAAATTAAATATTATAATGTTTCATAAAGTCACTTTATAAAAATCAAGTCACCCCTTTAAAGGACATACATGGGCATTCGTAAAAGGGAAAAGTAATATTATAACTCATGTATTATCCCACATTGGAAGAGGGAAGAGAAGAACTAGTGAGGAAGTGTTAAAAGAAAGGTGATAGCTCTCATTTGGGCATGCTGAATATTATTTGAAATTGGAAGTAATTGTGGAGATTATCTCTTCGGGCCTGGAGGACGCAAACCCTCTACGCTTTCAATCTTGACGCCATTGAAAGATATGGTATTGAGATTCAACATTGTAGTAGCAAGTTCTTGTAGCAGCGTGAGTACTGTAGCAGCGCGGTACTGTAGCAGTCTGAATCACTGTAGCAGCGAGTTACTGTAGCAGTTCGGATCACTGTAGCTGCGAATTACTGTAGCAATTTCAGAACTATTAACACTGTTGTAGCCGCAATGGGTATGGACCATCATTGAACTCTATAGTTGATATAATGTGTTGAGTTTAATGAGAAGATATGTTAGTTATGGTAGTTGTAATTTCTGATAATCTGAAACAAGAAATAAATAAATGGTCATTGTTATCAGCTGCATATATGTTGCCTCCTATTTACATCTCATATGAAACACAAACAATCTTGAGGAACCATTAATCAACATCAAGCTGAAAACCATAAGAAATTTAGTTGCAAGCCAATTGTTTGACAAAATTACAGGAAGAAATAGACATTAAAATAACAGAACAAGGCAGTCTATTACAATGGTATCAGAGCTTATCTTTCCTGCCATCCTGTTGGGTTCAGTACGAATTAAATATGACATGACAGATTGGAGTGTTCAACCATTGCCACATCACTACGACACAAGAAGAAACAGAGCATTATTGAATACTAACCGAGAGAATATCTTATCAGGAGGAAGCAGTGACTCAGACGAACCAAGTGTTACAAGTGAACAGGCTGTAGAGACTATGGGGGATAGGAATACTAGGGATCCTAGTGAGGAGCGATTCCTACAGTTATTGGATACATTGACTCAGGGACAGCGATTAGCAGAGCAGAGAACACAAGAACAGAGTCAGAGATTGGAGCTTATGATGCAGATGATGGCTCGTCAAATGGAGTTGAATGCTAACGTGGGTGGAGGAAATAATCAGAATGGTAATAATCAGGATGGGACATATAATGGAGCTGAACAAGTTGGGAACAATTTCAGTCATGCACCCCAGAAAGCTAGGACAGTGAGTTCGAGGCCCATGATTCCCACATTTCCTCCTAGAGCCCTAGAGCAGCCCGTACCAGAGCCCCAGATCACTGATATACAGGACCAGTTGAGGAGAGATTGGGAAGCCGGAGGTCCAGATTTTACTGCTGCAATTACCTTTAGGGAGTATATGGACGTGCGGATGAAACATATGCCACATGGACATGACAGGAACCAGAGCTATGAGCTACGGAAGAAAGTAGGGAAACTTCAGTTACCATATTATGATGGCTCGGGGAAGTCTATAGCAAGAGCTTGGGTTCAAAAGCTTGACACATACTTTCAATTGAACCCTATGCCTGAGGAAGAAGCTATTAAGTACGCAGCAATTCATCTGGATGGGTTAGCACACGAGTGGTGGCATCATGGTATGGTCACTATGGGTCATGCACACATTACCTCATATGTGGAGTTTACGGAGAGACTAATTGAACGTTTTGATAGGAAGGATCCAGAACTCCATTTCAAGGAGTTAGCTCAGCTTAAACAGTGGGGACCATTGGAAACATACATTTCAGAGTTCCAGAAACTCGCAGTGTTAGTGACAGATGTATTTGAACGGAGGATACTGGTTCTATTTATGGATGGGTTAGCTGATCCGTTGAGAGGGTGGATCAAAGCTCTCAACCCTCCCACTTTGCAGGAAGCCATTAAGAAGGCTCGTGACATGGATTCCTCTTTAGCTTCTAAGAATAAATTCCAGGCAAGGAGTTTCCCTTCGAGGAAAGATAAGGACAGGAAACCTTTTCATAGAGAGGCTCAGCCACCTAAGGAGGAAAGTAAGAGGTTGGACAATGAGACACTTAATGATCTCAGGAAGAAGAAGCTTTGTTTTCATTGCAGGGAGCCTTGGGATTTGTCACATAAGTGTCCATTGAAGGCAAAAGCTAAGCAGATGGAGTACTTTTCAGCTGAAGAGTCAATGGATGGAGATTCAGAGCAGTCATCAGAATCAGATGGAGATGATGATAATTCTTCACATGAGGAAGCACGCAGTGATAGCACGATAGCTTAGTTGTCCAGTATACAGGAGACCGTCACTTTCAAAGTTAGGGGGACTTTGGATGGACAGAGATTTGTGGCACTCATTGATACAGGGGCAACACATAACTTCATTGATGAGAAGTTTGTGTCACGCAGAGGGCTACATACAGAGGAGCATAGGGGATTTAAGGTGATGGTTGTCGATGGCTTCAAAATCGACTGCACCAAGAAAATCTCCAACTTGCAGCTTCGTTTGGGAGATTATGACATGACAGGAGATTTCTTCGTGGTCAACATTGGTGATCAGGATATGGTGCTTGGGATGAACTGGATGAAGTCTCTGGAGGAGTTTACATTTAACCTCCAAAAAATGGAGATGAGGTTTGAGGTGAATGGTAAGAAGATAGTGCTCAGAGGATTGTCAGATGGGAAGCTTAGTGTGGTGTCACTCAAGCAGATGCAGAGTTTATTTAGACATGATCAGGTATAGTGGGCAGCCGAGTTTAGAGCAATGCCTGAGATGACAGAGCAGCATAAACAGGAGTATCCACCTGATGTACAGAAACTAATAACCAAACATACTAAGGTGTTTGGTGAGATACCCCCAGGGAGACCCTCGGATAGGGGAATCGAGCATGTTATCGAGTTAGAGGGAGGGGCTAAGCCAGTCATCATCACACCCTACCGCCATCCAAAGAGATATAAGGATGAAATAGAAAAAGCAATCAAGGAGTTGATTGACATGGGGCACATACGGCCAAGCAAGAGTCCCTTTGCTTCTTCAGTGGTATTGGTGAAGGATGGTACATTGAGGATGTGCATAGATTATAGAGAGCTGAACAAGAAAACAATCAAGAACCGATACCCTATTCCGCGCATTGATGAGTTTATTGATGAATTGCACGGGGCATGCTACTTCTCTAAGATTGATTTGAGATCCGGTTACCATCAGATACGGGTTAGAGAGGAGGATGTGGAGAAGATAGCTTTCAGATGCCACTACGGACATTTTGAGTTCTTAGTCATGCCCTTTGGGTTGACTAATGCCCCCGCCACTTTCCAGTCTTGTATGAACAGAGTGTTCAGAGATTAGTTTAGGAAGTTTGTGTTGATATTTTTCAATGATATACTGATATACAGCAATACTTGAGAGGAACATTTGAAGCATATTGATACAGTGCTTGCTATTCTAGAGAGGGAGTCATTATATGCCAAGATGAGTAAATGCGAGTTCGGGATGATAGAGTTGCTCTATCTAGGGCATATCATCAATGCAGGAGGTGTTCGGGTTGACCCAGACAAGATCAGGGCCATTATGGATTGGCCACCGCCGAAGAACACTTCACAGCTCAAGGGATTTCTCAGGCTTTGTGGGTTCTACCGCAGATTTGTGAAAGGATTTTCACAGACAGCAGCACCACTTACAGACTTGACACAGAGAGACAGTTTTGAGTGGTCAGAGAGGGCTCAGGATTGTTTTGATAGGTTCAAGGAGCTGATGAGTACATGTCCTGTTTTGGCCATTCCAGATTTCACCAGACCTTTTGAGTTGTAGTGTGATGGCTCGGGAGAAGGCATAGGAGCTGTCCTCATGCAGGAAAAACATCCCATCGCATATGAGAGCAGGAAATTACGGGGTGTTGAGAAAACCTACAGCATCTATGACAAAGAAATGCAAGCCATCATGCACGCGCTAGCTAAGTTCAGGCAGTACTTAGTGGGTAGCCGATTCACAGTAAAAACAGATCATAACAGCCTAAAACATTTCCTTGGACAAAAGGATCTTAATGACAGGCAGCAGAAATGGGTGAGTAAGTTACAGGCCTATGATTTCGACATAGTCTATGTCAAAGGGAAGAAAAATATTGTCGCTGATGCTTTATCCAGGAGGCCTCATTTGCTTGTTGTTGGGATAGTCATGGATGATTGGAGAGAGATGATCTTGGCAGAATATGCTAAGGATAGTTGGGCATCTGGCATTATTGAGGGGGCTATTCAGGATAGCCGATATACCGTTGTAAATGATCTGATCATTTACAAGGAAAGGATTTATTTGGTACCTGGGTTTGCTATGAAGCAAAAGATTTTGAGAGCATTTCATGATTCACCATTGGCAGGACATCCAAGATTCTTTAAGACATATCAGCAGGTGAGAGAGCGCTTCACTTGGAAAGGGCTCAAATCAGAGGTGCTACAGTTTGTTAGGGGGTGCCCAGTGTGTCAGCAGAACAAACAGGAAAATTCCTTTCCGGGTGGTTTATTACAGCCCCTACCCATACCAAAGAAGAAGTGGGATAGCATTTCCATGGATTTTATCACAGGCCTCCCAAAGGCACAAGGTCGGGACTGTATCTTTGTTGTGGTAGACAGATTGACGAAATTTGCACATTTCTTTGCAATTTCGTCTACTTATTCAGCAACACAGACAGCAGAGCTATTCTTTCGAGAGGTATTTAGACTACATGGGATACCACGGAGCATAGTCAATGACAGAGACAGCAGATTTATGAGCCACTTTTGGCAGGAGTTGTTCAGGTTGTGTGGAACGGAGCTCACTCCGAGTACCAGTTACCACCCCCAAACCGATGGGCAAACAGAGATAGTGAACAAATGAGTTGAGGGGTACCTTCGAAACTACATTGCAGGATAGCAGAGGGCTTGGGTGAAGTGGCTACATCTAGGGGAGTACTGCTATAATACTTCTTTCCATATGTCTTCAAATGTCCCCTTTCATGGCACTATACGGGTATGATGCTCCTAATTTCTTGGATTTGTTATTTGGGGACAATAGGGTACCTAAGGCCAAGGATCTTTTGCAGGAGTGTCAGGACATTATGCGATCCTTGAAGGAAAATTTGCAAAAGGCACAAAATCAGCAAAAGCAATATGCTGATCAACACAGGGTTGAGAGGTCTTTTGAGGTGGGAGACATGGTGTACCTCATGTTACAGCCGTATAGACAGTCCTCTCTCAAGAGGAGTGGAGCAGAGAAATTGAAACCATGCTACTATGGACCATTCAGAGTAATCAGGAGAGTGGGCGAGGTAGCTTATGAGTTGGAGCTGCCTGCAGATAGTAAAGTGCATAACGTATTCCATGTGTCACGCCTTAAGAAGGCATTGGGGCACAATGTGGTGCCTTCAGTAGTATTGCCACCTCTCCATGATGAGGGGAAGCTTATCTTGGTTCCTGAGGCTATACTTGACACCAGGGAGAGGGTGCTTCGCAGGAGGACTATCAGGGAGTACCTAGTGAAGTGGAGGAACCTACCAGTTGAGGATGCAACATGGGAGGCAAAGCAGATTCTTCAACGTTTAGAGCTGAGATTGCTTGAGGACAAGCAATTTCAAGGAGGGGGGACTGTAATGTCCCCTTCTTGAGCTAGACATGATTTGATTAGTCGTTAGCCCATTCTTTCATGGTCCCGAGGGCTAACCAGGACTTCAAAAGGGATCCTGAGGTTATTTGGCCTAGTCAAATTTAATTACAGGCCAAATGGAGTTCGTTTGTTGGGTTTTGGGGAGGACTTACTATTTTTAGTAAGCCAACAAGGGATGCAGTGCCTTCATTTTTCAGTGGCAGGATGAGATGCATTTTGTCAAGCTCTTTCCGATGAGCTATTATATGCCGGATTCCGAGTTTATTTGGTATATTATTTCAATGTTTGAAGTTATAACGATAAAAGTGACTATTTAAATTAAATATTATAATGTTTCATAAAGTCACTTTATAAAAATCAAGTCACCCCTTTAAAGGACATACATGGGCATTCGTAAAAGGGAAAAGTAATATTATAACTCATGTATTATCCCACATTGGAAGAGGGAAGAGAAGAACTAGTGAGGAAGTGTTAAAAGAAAGGTGATAGCTCTCATTTGGGCATGCTGAATATTATTTGAAATTGGAAGTAATTGTGGAGATTATCTCTTCGGGCCTGGAGGACGCAAACCCTCTATGCTTTCAATCTTGACGCCATTGAAAGATATGGTCTTGAGATTCAACATTGTAGCAGCAAGTTCCTATAGCAGCGTGAGTACTGTAGCAGCGCGGTACTGTAGCAGTCCGAATCACTGTAGCAGCAAGTTACTGTAGCAGTCCGAATCACTGTAGCGCGGTACTGTAGCAGCGAGTTACTGTAGCAGTCTGGATCACTGTAGCAATTTCAGAACTATTAACACTGTTGTAGCCGCAATGGGTATGGACCATCATTGAACTCTATAGTTGATATAATGTGTTGAGTTTAATGAGAAGATATGTTAGTTATGGTAGTTGTAATTTCTGATAATCTGAAACAAGAAATAAATAAATGGTCATTGTTATCAGCTGCATATATGTTGCCTCCTATTTACATCTCATATGAAACACAAACAATCTTGAGGAACCATTAATCAACATCAAGCTGAAAACCATAAGAAATTTAGTTGCAAGCCAATTGTTTGATAAAATTACAGGAAGAAATAGACATTAAAATAACAGAACAAGGCAGTCTATTACAATAAATAAATAATTAAATAGTTATATATTAATTATGTTAATCAACGTTATGGTTAAATAAATAAATAATTAATAAATATATCAATCTTTCACATATTAATTGGCAAATAAATAAAATATTAATTAATGAATTTATATATATATATATATATACTGAATAACAAATAAATAATATATTAATTAAATATACATATAAACTCTCAAGTAATGCATTCGCATCACTTGAGATGTAAATCTATGACTTCCCCTTTCTTTATATCATTAGTATATTTTGATGAATACGAACGGTGTAATAACCCACCGATTACATGCTAAAACAAGTATTGACACCAATTAACGTTGATCGGGTTTTTTATCTACAAACATCATCGCATACACCAAAGGGTGCGAAGCTCAGTTGCGATGAATGGGCGATCCACCTCATCACGCAGGTATAAACAATGCTTAGCGAAAGGGAGAAGGAAACACACGGCGCAGTCTAAGAACATACACACCAAAAAGGAAGGATAATCATTGTTGACAGACATGGATACTTTCGCAGGCCCATAACCAATAAGATACTCACGCAGGTCCATACCCAATAATGTTAAAATTGAAAGAAATCAGAGCGTATACATATATATAGAACAAAGGATCATTATTGAATCCTACAACAAGTAATTATTATTTCCTGTCATTGGAATAGTTGTAATGACCCTGACTATAAAGGCCACTCAAAACCCCGAATCTGATCTGAGATATTTCGTCAAACAGTTGGCGTGCATTGAATTGTTTTGCTTGAAGGGATGTGTTTCAATGTATATTTGTTTTAGGCATCAAATTGCACTTGAGATAACGGTACCAATGAATAATGAAATGCAAAGCCAAAACCTTAACTACTCAAATACTCAATTCTATGTAGAACTGGACTGAATGTCAACAATGCAAATACAACTAACAATGTTTAAGAACTATTCTCAGAATATGCAAACTGTGATAGTATTCAGATTTCATAAACAATACTAGTTCTCATTACAAGGTATGGCAATTGATTGATAACCAAGGACTGTACTAAGCACCAGCAACTAATGCATAACAAGCTATGGATTTATGATCATTATGACTGATTACAATTGCAATAAAGATAGACAGTGACTGCTGTCACTAAGTCTGAGAACATGCACAAAATCTGAGAACATACAATGATGCTATTGTCTCATAAAAATGCTCAAAACTCATAACATGCACCTGTTTGTAGACCCTCGAATTAAGCTGAAGATAAATGATGAAGTCTGGATGCAACAAGACCCCAAACTGCCCTGCAGACTGTACCTTCCTGGGTGCCGTACCTGGTACGGACCTGACGTCAGCAGCATAAAATAAACGCTGGGGTTTCAACCCTCCAAAAATGCATCAATCTGATCACCAGGGGTATAGGAAGACTTTCCCAAATGCATAAAATTGCTCTCCAAGTATTCTAGGAGATACGAGCAAAAATGTTGTTCCCAGTCCTGAATTGGACAATTCTGAAAATGCACCAATATTGTCTTCAAATCCTTGCCAAATGTCTCTCCAATGCAATAGCGATTCCAACACCCTTATTTCAACCAAAATCAAACACTAACACTGAATCTCAATGATGTCCAAATGAGATGGCTGAATACCAACTCCACAATTGCAACAATTCAAGTGGTATTTCACACCCTCAAAGTTGCCA
This sequence comes from Chamaecyparis obtusa, assembly GCA_027943335.1. Taxonomy (NCBI): domain Eukaryota; kingdom Viridiplantae; phylum Streptophyta; class Pinopsida; order Cupressales; family Cupressaceae; genus Chamaecyparis; species Chamaecyparis obtusa. The sequence goes on from BSBK01003598.1 coordinate 1,168,839, forward strand.
ATCCAAGGGAGTTATCGTTCCCAAAGACTGAATGATAATTTGCAGATCCAAAAGATCACAAATAGCTTCATAACGAAGTAGTAGAAGAGATATCAAATCAAGCATGTCCAAATGAGAGGCCCAGCCCTCTATTTATTCACTTTTTCTAAGAAGTTGCTAGAACTTCTAGAAACATCCTTTATAAAATCTCATTATAATGCACTTTTTATAATAAAGTAATTTTATAAAATAAAAAGTGCAACTCAACTTAAAATTATAACATGTAGGCCCCGATAACACATAATAATAAAATATAACCTCTTAACACTTCTTCAAGAGCAAAATATGACCATCTGATCCGCAGAATTGACTCTCTCTCCACACCATTTGCCTACGAGAGTCGATGATAGGCAAATCCATCCTGTAAGCACATGTCTCTAGAAAGGGGACATGACAATAGTGGCGACCCAGACGGTGAGTGATAGAGTTATCCATAATAAATTAAAAAAATGTTTTGTTGTGTTAATCAATTAATAGCAGTCCCTCTGACCATATGTTTACAAGGAATTGAGATAATTAGGAAATCCCAAACATAATATAAAATTGTTTTTTGTTACTGATTCAGACATGAGAATGGAAGGGCAGAGGCTGCCAAAGAGAGGCAATCTAAATCCAATAGGGTAGCTCCCAAGATAGGGTAGGGACCAGCTTCCTCTTTAACCTTGAGAGCTTGAGCTTGAGACAGGTTAAAGGCTGAGTCTATAAACTTTGAGGGAGCCTATCAATGGTCTCTAAGCGCTTTGGTTTGCTACCAATGTCTTCTCCCTTCTCGAGAATTGAAGCAATAGTAAGATCAATCTTATAATATGGATTGGAAACAGCCAAATTCTTAATTCATTATTTGTTCTTTATTTTTATACAAATGTTATTGTTAAATTAGCCAGGGATATTACAATTGGTATCAGAGCCTCTTTCCTACCACCCTGTGGAAAATAGTTAATGCAAAGGGCTCAAAGAGCATTAGAAAGAGAAAGAAGGAAACTAGTAACAAAACCTAATAATACAATGGATGAATTAACTGGCGGAGAAATGAGGTCATTCATGGAAATACCAACCAAAACACTGATGGAACAAAATGAAAGAGCCTAGGTCCTCATGGAAGCCTTGAAAAATATGAATGCTTCAATTAACGATCTTAGATCACACCCCAGTGGAAGAGACTCTAATACAAATTAGTCAGAAAATAATAGTAGGACATCCACACCAAGAATAAAAAACCCTTCCTTTCTACCAAGGAAGAATACACTTAGGGAGGAAGAGGGGAATAATCACCTCCCTAGCAACACAGAGGAATTAGCAGAAGCTTACTCAAAACTAAGTCCTGAAATAAGGAGCGTGTCTTTTAGAGATTATTGTGAAGCAAAGAGATCAGAAGCTCCTAGGAGAGAAAGAGACCAAACTAATAAGGACTTGAAAAACAAGGCGAATAAGGTCACCATTCCCAACTTTGATGGATCTGGAAAAATCACAGCCCATGGATGGGTGCAAAAATTAAACACCTTTTTAAACCTCAATTCCATGACCGAAGAAGATGCAATTCAATTTGCCATCTTACATTTGGAAGACACAACCCATGATTGGTGGCACCATGGCATCAATACCCAAAGCTATGAAAACATAACTTCTTATGAAGAATTCTCACAAAAGTTAATAAAAAGGTTTGACCGTAAACATCCCCAAAAAGACTTCAAAGAATTAACTCAACAAAAGCAAACAGGAACAATGGAAGAATATATTCGTAGGTTCCAAATAATTTCAACAGGTGTTACAAGGCTGGATGAGGAAAAAATAACTTACCTATTTGTGGATGGATTAAAAGAATCAATCAAAGTTTTGGTAGCTGCGTTCAAGCCAGCCACTTTAGATGATGCAATAGAAACAGCCTTAAACTTAGAGACATCATCCACTAATAAAGCCCCAAATGATCATGTAAAAGTTTTTCATAAAAAAGACAACCATCACAGGGATTACCGAAACCGAGACGAACTGAAAAGGAAGAACTTGTGCTTCAAGTGTCAAGAACCTTGGGAAAGAGGGCACAGCTGTCATAAGAGAGGGTTATAAAATAAAAGAGAATGCTATAAATGCAAAGAGAAATGGGAACCTGGCCATAGATGTAAGAGTCAAGCCCACCAACTAGAAGTAACTTCGGAAGAAGGAAGCGAAGAAAATCCTAACAAAAGAATCAAGTATAATGATGAAGAAAGAGTGACCTTGGCTACCATCACCCAAACCACAAAACATCATCCCTTTCGCATAAAAAGCAGCCTTAGGGGACAAAAGGTCACTATTCTAGTCGATAGTGGAGCTTCCCATAACTTCATAGACGAGAAGTTGGTGGCAAAAAGGAAATTAGAAACTAAAGACTTCAAGGGCTTCACAACAGCAACTGCAATAGGAGCCATGTTGTACACCAAGATAGTACCCCAGTTGAAAGTATTCTTGAGAAAACACCCCATTAAGGAGGATTTCTACGTAGTACCCTTAGACGCCGACATGATTCTGGGCACTCCATGGATATATTCTTTGGGATGCTTTATGTTTGATCTACCAAATTTAACTATTCGGTTTCAACATGAAGGGGAAGAAGTGACATTAAAAGGGCTTCCTAGCGGCTCCCCAAAGATGATCTCTTGCAAAAGGATAGAGAGAACTTTTAGGAAAGGACAAGGAGAATGGGCAGCCCAATGCATGATTCTCAACAAAACTACCTCTCAAGAAAAGGCCACATACATTGATATAAAACCAATCTTAAAAAGGCACAAAAAAGTTTTTGATGACATTCCTCCAGGACTAGCCCCCAAAAGAGGATTTGAACACATCATAGAATTAGAAAAAGGAGCAAAACCAGTGATTACCACTCCATATCGGCATCCGCAAAAATTCAAGGGAGAAATAGAAAAAACTATAAATGAATTATTTGAGATGGGCCACATTCAACCAAGTTCCAGCCCATTTGAATCATCAGTTGTACTAGTCAAAAAGAAAGACAGAACAATGAGAATGTGCATTGATTATAGAGCCTTGAATAAAAAGACAATCAAGAATCATTATCCTATCCCTAGAGTGGATGAACTTATTGATGAACTCCATGGAGCCAAATATTTCTCAAAAATTGACTTAAGGTCTCGATATCACCAAATAAGCATAAGAGAGGAGGACATTCCAAAAACATCATTCAAATGCCACTGGTCTTACCCTTTGGGTTAACCAATTCTCCTGCTACATTTTCGTCCTGTATGAATCATACCTTTAGGAAGCAACTCAGAAATTTTTTATTGATATTCTTTGATGATATCCTCATATATAGTAAAACTTGGGAGGATCATCTTAAGCACATTGATGAGGTATTGGAAATTCTTGACCAAAAGTCACTTTATGCCAAATCTTCAAAATGTGAATTTGGTTTGAAAGAAATTTTATACTTAGGCCACAAGATCAGCAAACAGGGAGTAAGTGTGGATGAGGAAAAGATCAAGGCTATTAAGGAATGGCCTAAACCCAAAACCTCAACCCAATTAAGGGGCTTTTTGGGGCTTTGCAATTACTATAGGAGATTTGTTAAAGGATTCTCAAAATTAGCTGCACCTCTCACAGATTTGACTAAGGGAATTTTTGGATGGAATGAACCAGCCCAACAATCCTTTGAAGAGCTCAAAAAGGCCATGAGTTCATGTCCCATATTAGTTGTCCCCGATTTGCCTCTACCATTCGAGTTACAATGTGATGCATCAGGAGAAGGCATCGACGCCGTCCTCATGCAAAATAAACACCCAATTGTTTTTGAAAGTAGGAAGCTCCACCCCACCGAAAGATCCTACTCTATCTATGACAAAGAAATGTTAGCAATTATGCATGTGTTAAAAAAATTTAGACAATACTTGGTTTGTGGGAATTTTTTTAATCAAAACAGATCACAATAGCCTACAATTCTTCCTAAAACAGAAAGGTCTTAACGTCCGTCAACAGAAATGGGTAAGCAAATTACAGGCTTATAACTTTGACATAGAACTGTTATTCACTATGAACTGTTTTTATTTGTAGTCATTTTTTTTTAGAACCTTCACTTTGTGGAGTGTACATAAAACCTGCGCCATGAACCAGACCGTCCCTCGCGGCTGTCACTCCTTGCCGTCCGTGTGGAACTTCTCCTTGATTAGCCTTCCTCTCACCTTCATACTGAGTCGTACGGTCTAGTTGAGGATGTGCAGTCTCTGGTCTCTATTCTTATGGTGGTGAATTGTCACCGATGACAGCCACTGTTTGGTGACTTCTACCTGATCGTTTTTTTTATTTATTTATTTATTTATTTTCCCCACCGTACAGTCGTTCGGACATTAGACGTACAGTGTGTTTTTGTTTTTTTTTGAATAATAAATTTTTAATCTAATTACCTTCTGGAAGCTTCTCCGGTCACGCGTTTGGACGGCTCTTGGGTCACCTGCCTAACCTCTCGAGTCCCTTTCCATCTTCTTGGGTGCTCTATCCCTCCTCTCAGGCCCATTCTGTCCGGGTAAGGTCTCAATTTGGACCCATTTGTAATGTCCCCGTTTTTCAGACCTTTGGGATTAGCTTAGTTTGGTGACCCTCGTAAGCTACTTAGGTGATTAGAGGGGGTTAGTTGGCAGAGCCAATGGTTGGATTCCATTCTGGAGGTTCTAGTTGCCAGGTCTACTCTTTGTTTGGGTCAGATCAGATGACTTACTATTTATAGTAAGGGGTATTTTGGGTGTGGCTTTGTTTAGCAGGGCGCCAGCGCAGTGTTATCAGATGTTTCAGGATTGATTTTGAGGAATCTCCAGTTTGTGAGACTTACTATATTTAGTAAGTCTATTTTGGTCAGTTGGCTATTTCTAGCAGGGCAGTATGCGCTCGGGGCTCTGTTGTTAGAAGTTAGAATATTTTTGTCAGAGCGATTCAGTGGCTTCATATTTTAATTGTGGTTATTAAATTAAGTTATTTTAATTTAATAACTTTATAACTTTAATGTTATAAAATGATGTTGTGTTGAAGAAGCTACTTAAGTGAAAGATGTGAAGTTAAAGATTTTTCAAAAAGCTTATATTTTCAGCTCGAAAAAGCATTCTTCTTACCTTATGTCATTTGATTGAAATTGAAAAGTGAAGAAGTTTTTGGTCCAAGGAAGAAATCGAATTTCTTCAAGCAAGCTAGGGTTTGCAGAGGGTTTGGTCTTCAGCTTTTGGAGAGAACTCATCTAATTTTGATGTGCATTTAATGGTATTTGTTTAGTGATTTAATATGCTGCTGAATTTAAAGTGTTGGAGTTTAATGTGACTATCGTACTTTTTCCAGCAAGGATCATACGGAATTCTTGCAGGGTCGTACTTGGTACAGAATTGTGCTGAGGGTGCATTTAGTGTTTGGGCTTTAAAGTTGGTCTTCCTCCTATGCAAACGGTTAGTATAGGAGCTATCTCCCATTGCCCAACGTCAAGGAAGGAATGGAATTTATACTGCTGCGTCATGTTTTAAGGGTTTGCAGGCTGTATCAAAAGGCAATGTTCCATCTTCAGCAGCCGTACTTTATTCAAGGTGCTTTACTCATTGAAAATTCACTTGTCTTTCTTGCAGTTTAAGAGCTTATTTGTATGGACTAATGATAAATTGTTCATCATGTTGATTGATGTTTTGTGGTTGAAGAATTAATGATATTATTTGCTGCTGTTGTATTTATTGAAAAATCTGGAAAATTTATTAAAATTCTTATATGTTCTGAAAATATTAAAAAATTGCAATTAAATTTGAGAGAAGAGTCAATTTTGCAATAGAGAACCAGCCAAGCTCTTCACAGTGGTATCAGAGCATGTTTCCTGCCATCCTATAGGGCATGAAATTCATTATTATTTCAGATCTAATGTTATATTCGGAGTGACCAGCACTCTCGCATTTTCTAGCTATGGACAAATACAGGAAGCCTAGTTCTGAGAGTCGGCGTAGCAGTGTGGAAAAAAGAGAGGAAATAAATGCCTTGATGGAAAGTATGGAGAAACTTAAGCTTCATCAACAAAGGTTGGCGGAGAGTTTGTTGGATCCAAAGACAGTTGAGAGGGCAGCGAGGTATATGGTTTTTGCCTTTCAAAGGCCGACATCGAGATTGCAAGGAAGAAAGCTTGAGTTTTCTCCGACAGGTGTCCATGATGCAGATGTACCTATATTTAGTATGACACTTGCTAGTCCTATCCGCAATGCTGATGATTGACTTATTTCACAGGGACATGAGGATGTATCAGTGCCCTTGGTGGACAGCAGCACTGAGCTTCAGCAAATTGAGGCTCCCAGAGTAGTCGCTACAGTTAGTTCAGCGACAGCTGATGTTGTAGTTGTCACTGAGTGTTCAGACTCTCTTGAGGAGGGAGTTGTTATTGGAGACTTATATGTCACCTATCGTAGTGTTGCTCCAGTGCAAGAGGCAGTTGCTTCCTCATATGGGACCGATGCATGTATGGAGTCACCTAGGTGTGATGTTGGTGATCTGTGCATTATAGCGGAGTCGGTAGATGGTGGTTCATGCTCCAGCATTAATGGTGTACAGCCTGACGTTGAGTCATGTGTGCAGAGTCAAGTGTCAGCAGTTGAGGTTTTAATAGGAGATGTGGATGCATATAGTATGGACACATCTGATGATACATTCGATGATGCTATGAGCCGCACTGGGTATGAAACCCCTTGTGAGCTATTGGGTGATGACTCCGAGGACGTTTTGGTTGAGTCCCAAGATCGATGTTTACAGGATCTTACTATTGAGGTGGAAGCTGAGACATGCGAGGAGATTGATATTGCGAGGGCTTCCATTTCTTCGGATGAGGAGATGGTTGAGGTACATAGTAGTTGTATCTCGGATGTAGAGTTGTGCGGTGACGATAGCACATGTATGAGGGATCTTGTGGTGGGCAGTTCTAATTCATTCTCCTATCACAGTGCAGTTAGTGGGACAGAGAGCTTGCATAAGAGGCAAGGCTTACATAGGCATCATGTGTCTAGTTAGCTGAAGGTGAATGACAAAGACATCTCTTCAGATATTGAGCATTATGATGATATTCGTCAGATGTTGGCCGTATCTGGTTGGGGTGCTCCTATGTCAGATGAGCACGGTGATAGTAGTCTTTCCCTAGCAGAGGTTCATGCGCTTCGAGAGGCTGTCAGGGTCTTAAAGCACAATTATTCACAGTTAGTCGCTAACAGGGATTACCTTCTGGAGTGGGGGAGTACCTGTTATGAGACATTGTTAGGGAAAGAGGAGGTAGTTGATCTCACCCATGAGTTAGAGGTGACTGTGGACTCACTACAGTGTACCCAATTGGCTTTCCAAGAGTCACAATCATGATTAGAGGAGGTGACCGTAGAGTTGGAGCATGTTCGGTCCACACCAGCCCCAAACCCAGTTCGGTTGCACGTTGAGGTGGTTGGTGGTGAGTTTGCTTCTACAGTTGGGCATGAGGGACGTGATGATGTGACAAACACATCTGTCCTAGATATGGGTGCAGCAGGTACAAAGGAGGTGAGAGCATCAGTAGGGACGAGCTCTCATGGTGATTTGCTTCCTTCTGCTGGAAGCGAATCTATTTCTACATTTCTTATAGTTGATGGCATTAGGCAGTTGGCAATGCCACATTTTCAGAGGGATCAACTGCGAGTTGCGGGGGAGCAAGTTGACGCTTCCACATATAATTTCTACTGCACCGAGTCATTCATGGAGTATTTACTTGAGAGTGCAGATTTGCGGGAGGATTCATACAAAGTATCTGAGGGTACTCTCATTCAGGGCTCTAGTGCTAACGACGTTTGGTGGGGAAGATTGTAGAGACTTTGTCTACAATGCTTCCGAATAGGGATTTTGTGGTTGGATTTGCTCAGAGGGTTGCCCAGGATCCTACCAAGCCTACAATTATGCGGAGTCAGAGATTGGAGCCATCTCCTGATTCCCATTTTGGTAATGATGAGCCATTGACAGAGATTGGGGCTTTCTACCGGCATTATACGGTGGGGTATGCTCATCATTTTTCTTTTGACCCACGGGTAGAGGATTTGGTCTCATGCAGGTGTGGACTGGCTCTAGTTTCTTACCATCCATTATGGGATGGGTTAGCACCATCTTTTGCAGATGGAATTGGCAGTTGCAAGTTAGACCATTGGCATTATCAACTCACCCAGGACAGTTTATCGGAGTGGTATAGTGATTCAGGTACCTATGGTTGTTATCATGTCCACAGTGCAGTTGGGTGTGAGGGTCAGTTATCTAGGGACTCGAGTAGTGACAGAGTTGATGTTTCAGTTGGGTTGAGTTCCGCTGAGTTGTTTCCTCCATCGGCACCTACATTGGTCTTCAGATGATGTTGCCAGTGATGTCAGTTGTTTGGGTGTTGAGTGCAGTTTCTCAGTTGCTGATGTTTGTACTGTTGATGCTGATGATTTCTTCACAGGAGTATGGTGAGGATCGGGACATTACTCGTGACCATCCTTGGGATCCGGGTGGACTGTGATGTTTCTTGTTTTTCCTGATTGCTTGAGGACAAGCAATCTTGGGAAGGGAGGACTGTAATGTCCCCATTTTTCAGACCTTTGGGATTAGCTTAGTTTGGTGACCCTCGTAAGCTAATCAGGTGATCAGAGGGGGTCAGTTGGCAGAGCCAATGGTTGGATTCCATTCTGGAGGTTCTAGTTGCCAGGTCTGCTCTTCGTTTGGGTCGGATCAAATGACTTACTATTTATAGTAAGTGGTATTTTGGGTGTGGCTTTGTTTAGCAGGGCGCTTGCACAGTGTTATCAAATGTTTCAGGATTGATTTTGAGGAATCTTCAGTTTGTGAGACTTACTATATTTAGTAAGTCTATTTTGGTCAGTTGGTTGTTTCTGGCAGGGCAGTATACGCTCAGGGCTTTGTTGTCAGAAGTTAGAATATTTTTGTCAGAGCGATTCAGTGGCTTCATATTTTAATTGTGGTTATTAAATTAAGTTATTTTAATTTAATAACTTTATAACTTTAATGTTATAAAATGATGTTGTATTGAAGAACCTACTTAAGTGAAAGATGTGAAGTTGAAGCTTTTTCAAAAAGCTTATATATTCAACTCGAAAAAGCATTCTTCTTACCTTATGTCATTTGATTGAAATTGAAAAGTGAAGAAGTTTTTGGTCCAAGGAAGAAATCGAATTTCTTCAAGCAAGCTAGGGTTTAAAGAGGGTTTGGTCTTCAGCTTTTGGAGAGAACTCATCTAATTTTGATGTGCATTGAATGGTATTTGTTTAGTGATTTAATATGCTGCTGAATTGAAAGTGCTGGAGTTTAATGTGACTGTCGTACTTTTTCCAGCAAGGATCATACGGAATTCCTGCAGGGCCGTACTTGGTATGGAATTGTGCTAAGAGTGCATTTAGTGTTTGGGCTTTGAAGTTGGTCTTCCTCCTATGCAAACAATTAGTATAGGAGCTATCTCCCATTGCCCAACGTCAAGGAAGGAATGGAATTTATACTGCTGCGTCATGTTTTAAGGGTTTGCAGGCTGTATCAAAAGGCTACGTTCCATCTTCAACAACCGTACTTTATTCAAGGTGCTTTACTCATTGAAAATTCACTTGTCTTTCTTGCAGTTTAAGAGCTTATTTGTATGGATTGATGATAAATTGTTCATCATGTTGATTGATGTTTTGTGGTTGAAGAATTAATGATATTATTTGCTGCTGTTGTATTTATTGAAAAATATGGAAAATTTATTGAGATTCTTATATGTTCTGAAAATATTAAAAATTGCAATTAAATTTGAGAGAAGAGTCAATTTTGCAATAGAGAGCCAGCCAGGCTCTTCACACCGTTGATGGCCTCATGTATCTCCAGTCTGTCGAGAGTCCACAACTTGACGACCTTGTTGTAGCCGACTTCCCGAGCGTTGTATGGTACCACCCTTTTTACTTCAAATTTTCCTAGCTTAATCTCATTCTTTCCATTATACTTCAGCACCAGCTGGCCAAGGGAGGAACACATCTTTCATATGTGCTTATCATGCCAATATTTTCTCTATTGTTGTGCGACCTCCGTTGCCCATTGTGCTATCATTCTTCTTTCATCTAATTTATTGAGAGTGTGCAACCGCTCCCTCAAGCTTTCCCTGTCGCTAGGTCTGTTTTCAGTGGCGATGCAAAGGCTTGGAACCATAACTTCTACAGGGACCACGATCTCTTGCCCGTACATAAGGAGAATAAAGATTTTGAAGGCTGCGGTCTTCCACTCAGGATTCCAATCGTCGCCGACAAGAATGATCTTAGGTTCCTCTTCCTTGCCCAGATTCATTGGTTTGATAGACGGCTCCTTATACTTCATGGGGTTTCGCTCATCAAATTTATGCATCAGGACTTTGCTTACTTTCACATCCCCTTCCTTGTATTCACTGTACTCCAGGGGAAATGTTTCTGGCTCTTCCTTAATACTTAGTGCATTGCATGTTGGTCGGAAGAGTTCGTAGTCCTCCATTTGCCAGTGGAAGAGACCAGTCACAGAGTCTATATCATCCTCCAATTTTAGTACCCCTTCCTCGTTGGGTTCCATGCTCTCTTTCCCTTCGTCTCCTCCGTCGTCCAATTCTGAGTCTGAGGAGGATGTCATTTCCTCCCGTACCATCTGCGTGGTGAGGTCGACGACAAACTTTCTGCCTCCTTTCTCGAATGATAAAGTGTTTCTTTTCCAGTTGTGATTTGCTTTGGCAGCCACCAGCCACCCTCTCCCTAGGATGGCATCGTACCCTTTCTGCTTCAGCGGAATTACTATGAAGTCCAAGAGGAACAGTTGTGTCCCGATGGTTACTTGTTGTGCCATCAAGGTTCCAAGGGGTTTGATGCCATGGTCAGCCCCCAATAAGTTGAAGGTTGGCGGCCACAGTGTCAGTTTCCCTAGACTCTTCCAAGTTACTTCGGGTAGAACATTCAACCCTGATCCACCATCGACAATTGTGATAGTGAGAATGGTACCCAAGATACCCATTTCTACTACTGTAGGATTTTGCTCACTATTTATAGCCAGCATCCTGGGGTCCACTGTGGAGCCGCCAGGAACCTCTGTTTGTTCAAATGTACTTGTTGGGACGTTTTGTCCTAAAAACAAGGTTGTTTTTAGATGCGGCATTGTTTCAAGAAGGTCCTTGACCTTTACCAGTATCTCCAATTGCATCATCTGCCTCAATATGTTTTGTTCTGCCATGGCTCAAGTAGAAGTGCCGAAGGTATTTGTGGAGTCCCTTCGGTCCTGCATTTTCCTCTCAATCTCGGCCTTCGCCTCGAGTACTCTTTGTTTCTCCATGGCCTTCTTTGTTTGTGTGCGTGTAATTGCCAAGATCTCATTTTCTCCCCCTCTCTCCACATCAAGGAGGTTGCAGCCGGGCTTCAGGCAGTTGGCTTCTTCGTGGTCTCCTGGTCCGCACCACCAACACAATTTTTGTGGAGCGAAAGCCTCCTTCTGGCAATCTCGGGCAAAGTGTCCCCATTGGTTTCGATTTCTACATTGTACCATTTGTCTCCCCTTCGCATCATACTGGATCTGAGGGCAGTTATTATTGTTATCATCATTCCCTCTGCCTCCTGTCGGTTATTTCTGTAGCCGCCGGATAATGCAATATTTTGTTGGCAGCCGGTTCCAGATGTGCAGGGTTGCTCTTGTGTAAACAACACTTGTTGATTCCTGGCCCTCAGATTGTAGGGACATTCTTTGGTGGAATGTCCCGCAATCTGGTAGATGTCGCAAAAGGATTTGTTCGGACAAGAACCTTTGGTGTGTCCCGCTTCTTTGCAGTCTGTAGACCACATAGTATCTTCCTCGGTTTTGCTTGAGCCTCCCTTGGATGTCTTAAATTCTTACATCATCCTCTCAAGCTCTTTCTGTAAAGCATGCACTTCCTTACTTGATTCTCCCTCGCTACTTTCCGCCTCGGATTCATCATCAGAGGACTTAGTTTTCTTGGAGGTCTTGCATTCACTCTCCAAATCCATCGCATGGTTATATGCATCATTGTACGATGTTGGTGGTACGATTTTCATTCTCTTGTGGAGGGAAGTTTTTAGACCTTCCACAAGCCATCATTTCTTGAGTTCGTCCGATGAGGCAGATTCCATTTTTCCAATGAGTTCCTTTAGTCGCCGCCTGTAGGCCCGAACCGACTTGTTCTTCGTTTGTTTTGTATTGTAAATTTCGGCAAGGATCTCATTGTCATCTCTCAGCAACAAAAATTCTGTCTGGAAAGCCTTCTTCACTGTGGCCCATATTGTCAAACCAATTTTATCCACATCGGAGTACCAGTCGATGGCCACTTCTGTCAATGGCAAGGAACTGTCTAACACACTCGTCCAGGAATGACTCCGTTCGCGGTCCATATTGTTTCACATGTTCGCCAATGGCGAACAAGATCCTTCGCCTAGCCCATGAACTTGGGCAATTTCTGCTTATTCGAGGCCATGGCTACCGGCTGTGCCCCTTGGGTTTGGAGAGGTGGGGTTTGTGTCTTCCCACCCAGGTTAAACAGCAATAAAGTGGGTACCACATTCCGACTACTAGATTGTCTTCCTACGTTTGGCGTATGAGGATCAAACAAAGTGTCTTGGCTATCCGGCGCTCGTGCCCCTTCAGCACCTCTAGCCGTGCTGGATCCTTCGTCACTCCTGCTTCCTACTCCCTCTACCCATGGCGAGATGGACAAGTTTCAGAATTGTTCCCGCGTTCCCTCAATCAGATTCAGCCTTTGTCGTGTTTCCTCCAACAATTCTTCACTACTTACCCGTCGTTGTTCTCTTGTACGGTAATTGTCTCCTTCGGCTGTTACACCTCCCGTGACACCCCCATAGTTACCTTCAATAGCATCTCCATGATCCCCTTCGGTTAACCCGTCGACTGGTTGTCCCTAGGCGAGATGTCTGAACCGTCGTCAACATTCGACTTGTTGGGCAAAGATTAGGGCTTGATGCGTAGTCTCCAAGACATTCAGCTATTCCTTTTTATTCCTATCCTTATTTAAAAGATTGGGCATCAATTCTAGTTACTCATTCCGTCACTTGCCAAATTCGTTCGGCAACAGCACCAAATGTTTGCCTGCTGGGGTAAACTTAATATTGCATAGACATAGTACAGGAAATGTAATAAACACAGAATATATCAAAGAACAATAGATGTTTTCCTTAATCATTCCAACGTATGAGTACATTCACATCATAATCATTCCTTCACCCATAGGTGGTACATATTTATCTACCTTAAGGGGTGTGTCCAAATGTCACCACCCAACCCAAGTGCCCTTCGATAATAACTAATTCCCGTTGGGACCACATAACTAATACATGACATAACACAAAGTAGTCCTTCCGACTAACAATAGGCATACAAAATGAAATCTTTATCAAAAATAGGATTTACCAGTGTTGGTGTTGGTGCCAAAGCTTCTTTTGATTGCTTGAAAATTGGTTTTCCCTTCCTTGGTCCAACTGAACACTAAATTCTTTTTAACATAGTTGTTAAAGGATTTGAAAGATTAGCAATATCAGGTAGAAAGCGTCTAACAAAATTGATTCTACCTATAGAACTTTGCAGTCCCTTCTTATAATGTGGTAAGGGCAGCTCCAAGATAGCTGCAACTTGGTTTGGATCTACTGTTATACCTTGTTTAGACACCACATATCCCAACAACTTGCCTTCATGCACAACAAAGACACACTTCTTAGGGTTGAGAGATATGCCGAATTCTCTGCACCTCTAAAAAATTTGCGTAAAGTGGTAAATATGATTTGCTGCACTTTTAGAGTAAACTGTGATATCATCTAGGTAAACCAGCATGAATTTGTACATCAGATTATTAAAAGCCATATCTATAGCCTTTTGGAATGTCGCCCCTGCATTAGACAATCCAAAGGGCATTCTCCTATACACCATAGGACCCTATTTTGTAGTAAAAATAGTTTTGAACTGGTCTTCTTCCTTGACCAAAATTTGGTTATACCCTGAATAACCATCCAAAAGTGAGAACCGCTCAGAACCTGAAACATATTGGAGTATTTACTCCATTGATGGCAAAGGATGTCGGTCTTTTAGTGGAGCTCTGTTAAGATCCCTAAAGTCAACACACAATCTCAACTCTCCATTTTTCTTTCTGACGGGAACAAGGTTTGACACGCAGCTAGTATGCTTGATGGGAAAAATTATACCACTTTCAATCAGCTTGAACACCTCTTTTTGCATTAAGGGTTCAAGTTTTGGGTTAACTAGTCTTTGTTTCTACCTTAAAGGCTTGGCGTTAGATTCTAACACAATAGTGTATTGGGCGAGCTATGGATCAAATCCCTTAAGATCTACATACTCCCAAGCAAAAATGTCATGGAACTCTTGAAACAGCTGAATATAAGATTGGTTTTCCTCAGCAGAACTTACCTTGCCAAATTTTAGGATTTTACCTTTAGCTATTTCAAGATCTTCATAATGATCTTGTTGGACCAGCAAGCTGGTTTTGTTTTTTCTTGCTTGATCATCGGAGTTGAAAATAGATTCAAGGGTGACCAACCCTTTGGGAAACTTGTTTGATTTAAGCTGTAACACTTGGTCACCTTACTATTGCTTTAACCTATCCTGATTAGAGGCTAAAAAAACGTCTTCTTCCAGCAAAAAATTTAAAATCTGTTCATCACTGTCAAACACTTGCCAATTTATATCATTGTCAGTTATCGAAGGTTTGACTATAATTTTAATATGTTGTTGCACCTTTTTCTTACTAACATTTTCAAGAATATTGAATTGTGCTCCCACAGTAGCTAATCTATCAGCACGCAGATTTAATCGCACTTTGATCAAACGCAGCACAGTTTGCATTAACACTGGGTATATATGGCTCAATATGATCTTTTGCAAGACCCTCAGATTTGATGGTCACCTTCATTCCATAACGGGTTCTAAATAACATATGGGACCAATCTGATGAAAGGTATCCCCCTATCTTGGCCGTGAACTCCCGTGACAGACAAAGGACGAAATATGGGGGAAGGTCAATCACAAAGATGCCTTGAAGGATTGAGAAGTTAGGACACGCATGTAGAGTCAAATCAGCATCTTTAATCACCCCTATGGTTTTAACAGTGGAACCATCTAATTGTACTACCGCTTTTTCCAACGACTGATAAACTAATCCTAGCTGATCAACTATCTTCTTAGGCATCACAAAGCTGGTAGCACCACTATCTACTATACAATTATGAACTAGTTTATCTCCTATAATCAAAGATACATAAAAAGAAGGGGGTTTGACTCTTGTACCTTGCGTTTTACCATCGTCCTGAGGAGTAACTTTTGCAACAGCATTTGTCAAAACAATCTTGGGAGGTGCATTAGAAACTTGCTTAGGATATTGTTCTTCAAACAAAGCCTTTTTTAACAAATCAATTTGTCCTGGAATGGCCAATGAATTCCACAAAAACATCGTAACATTCATTTTCTTCATATTTTCAACTATGTTGTAAGGCATAGTTGAATACACCTGGAGATGTGCCTTGACACCAGCCTAATTCAACTGTGACTATGGCTGCTCTTTAGCTGGGAGTATAGGATTCTTTCGTGCCACATGCGTTTGGGCGGATGATGACCCATCGATTGCAAGTCCTTTACCCTTGCTCGCAACTTGCTTTGTCTCAAAAGCTCTTTTTTTTGTCCTGGTATAGGTTGCAATTTATGTATCATCATTCACTCCACAAAACTCCTCCCTATGCAAATTAATCAAAGAAGTCTCAGTTGGGGTTGAGTCATATTGTTGTTCAGTCACATTTCCAGTTGTCTTTGGTTGTGTACTTGCCACATTTTGAATCATCAATGCTTAATTGATGACCCCATTAGAGAAAGTTGTCTGATTGTGTGTTTGATTACACGGGTAGCACCATTCATATTCAGTAGTTGAATTGTATTGAGCTAGTACAATGTCTTTCATAGCATTCAAAGGTGTTGGTGCATGCGTTTGAAAAGGGCTTGGGTTCATATTCTGCCTTTTTCCTTGATAATTATTCTAATACGGCGGCCTGCCACCTTGGTTTTGTTGTTGATGTCCTCCCGAAGCCTGTTGCTGATAGTATGGATTTGCACCTTGATTCTGCTGCTAGTAAGGCTGTCGTCCTTGGTCCTATTGCCTCTTGAGGCTTACTAACTTATTTCCCAAAGTCTGCAATATGTTTTCGATCTTCTGTTGACCACTTTTAATCTCTTGCAGCTCTTGAGATGACCCTGGAGCAGCTAAATTACTTGTTGTAGCCACCTACAATGTTGGAACAAAAGGTAATGGTGTGAAAGGAGGAACGATCAGCAACATATTTGGCTGAATATCAGGAAAGGCATTGGAGGCCTTGGTGATATTTTTCCAGCTTGAATCACGCTATTTTCTACCCTCACAGCTATGTCATATGATTGTGGCAATGAGGTTGCTCCCATAGACTAGATTTCAACTGATATGTCATTGTTCAGGATCTCTAAATAATACAAAAAGGCATGCTCAGCTGATGGTCTGACTTGGACAGGGATTCTATTCCAAGTCCTTTGGAATGTCATGTTGAAGTCCAACATATGCTCTTGGGTGGCCCTCTTAATAGTTGTTAACTGCTCCACTAAGGACAAATGGTCTAACTTATCTTTGAAACACCTACTTAGAGCATCCCCTAAGTCATCCCATGTGGTGATAGAGCCCACATTCAATCCTCTGAACTACTGAAGTACTTTCCCCCTCAATGAGGTTGCTAACAACCTCACATCTACGCTATCTTGCGTAATATGATGGGCATAACACAGGGTTGCCACATCTCTAATATGCTCCAACGTTGTGGTTTGTCCTTCCCTAGTATATTCTGGTAAACTTTTTAAGGTAGCAAGAGGATTGTCATCATGTTGGGCAAGGTTTAAAGGGTTGCCTTGGTTAAAGGCACAAAGGTGAATTGCCTTGCCATTGTCGGCGGTGGTACAGGTACTTGCTGAATGTAAAATGTTGCAGCAGTTGAACTATGTGTAGCGCTCTGTGCTGCTGAAGTTGACACAGCAAATAAAAAATAGGGACCCTTTTCTGAAGGTTGGTGAGGTTGAACGCCTTATAACCTCTTTGTTTGAAGCCCTACATTTTCTCCTTCCGTAAGACAACAAGGGTCTATCTCCTATGCCAAGCAGTGTAGACTGAGTTCTCTTTGAAGGAGGAGTTCTAAAAAACGTCTCCCTCTTCTTCTTGATGGAGATAGTTGCAAATACTCAAAAGATTTTGAGCTTCTAGTCTCAATTCGTCTCATACAACACTACTCTTCATAACCGTGAGATTGAGTCACTAGATATGCAATAAAACAACCTCTCACAGGTCTGTTTTATGTTGACAACATATCAAAATCAGCACAATATTAAATAAAGACTATCACAAAAATTAGTTCAAAAGAGTTGTACCATTGGGCGTGCCAAAATTGTTAGCTCTCAAAAGTGCACCCTCTTAAGTTCACAGAAACTTAACCTTCTAGAGAAACATAGAAACACTCCTGGGTAGTGGGTTCCCCAAAAATGGAGTGAATCTCCGGATTCTAGGTCGGTTCCTATATGATACTTCACCTGAAACTAATGCAGAATTGTAAAGAAAAACTTGGCAGGAAAAGGGATAAGAAAAATTCCTTGCATGAGCCCTAAATACTAAACACAAAAACTTTAAATGAAAAACTTAAGGTGATTCACCAAATCTGAAGATAATAAGGATACGGATTTGACACAATGAAACCTTTCTAAAATCAGTTCAATATTGGCACAGTATTGATATCAAAATACCCGTGTATAAACACTTTATAAGAAGGATTGACCTCAATCCAAATGTTAACACGGATAATAACATTCATTATTAACAATCTGAAATGAAATAAAACTCACAACTTACAAACTATCTGAGTTTTAAATATTCACTTGCAGATGATAAAAACTGAGACATTCACTTAAGGATTCAAGATGAATCACAAAATAACATCAAATCAGTAACTTACAACAAAATGAACCCAACAATGGTCTCCAAACTATTCTTTATTCAAGTTTCAATGGTGACACAGTAACACCCTCATAAAACTGAGTTACAAAGAAATATGCAAAAAACCACAATGGACTCAAAAAAGATCACTCCAAAAAGCTGCATCTACATAAAACTAGAACTCTCCTCACAAATGAGCTTTCAACTCATACTTATACATTTTTGACCAAACTGTATTTAGGAGAGCAATAACACCTGGGTCGGATTTAGTCTAGAAGGCCAATTTTGAGCCCCTCAAAGGACTTCAAAAAAGGCATAAAAATGGCCCAAAAGTCATGCTTTAATAATATCAACATAAAGACCTCCCATAAATGCAGCCTTACCCCTCAAACAAATTCACAAAAAGTCTATGAAATTCAATAACTCCACTCAGACCTCAAAAGCTGCATCCTCATCTCCATGACTTTAGCACTTGGGCATAACTCTACAAAATATCCTTGTTCCAACTTTAAAGGTAAAAATAAATATTTTATTAGGCACTTAATAATTATTAAATGATTTATAATTTATTTACTTAATAAATATCAAAAATATTTAATTAAGTGATAAATTTTAAAGTATTTAATAATTATTTAATTACCAACAATTATTAAGTAGTCTATGGTTTATAATTTAATTACATATTAATAATATTAATTAAGCGATAAATAAATCACTTAATAATATTATTATTGTAATAATATTTATTAAAATGATAAACTATAAACTACTTAATAATACTATCAAATGATGCAATAAAATATTTACTATTACTTTTAAAGTTGAAATTCCATATTTTAGTTTTTTACACTATAATAAAATGATATATAAAAATATCATTTTAACAATATAGTTCAGGTTTTGCATTTTGTAACCATGGAAACATAGTAAAAATAAGTGATAAAACATTATCGCTTTCAAACTTAAAAAGGTCCATACCCACGGGCATATTATGCTCATGAAAATTTGATAAAAAATAAAGGCAAAAAGCCTCTCTACCTTGGCGATGAGGATATAGGGTATTCCCAACCCTAAAAAGACTTCATTTTTTTCATTTGGTCTTTTCTTTGTTGTGCTACCAGAGCTCTGCCTGGGCGCCGCCATGAGGGAAAAGGAGGGTTTGATGTGGGGTCTGAAGGCTTTATTGGTGTTTCATGGAAGGTTTGAAGCTTGTCCAAGGTAAGCTCTCTTCATTGCAGGAAAACAAAATGCTACCCAAGTTCACTTTGTCTTCGACCTCTCTGGTTACCAGCAAATTTTGGAATTCACGCTCATTGCACAGGCCGTGACTTTCTTGATGCTCTCGTTCCTTGCTCAAAGGTTATAAAACATGTTCTTTAAATGAAACAATGGCAACATTCTTGTATTGGTTGCATCCCATTTACTCTTCTTCGTGGATGACACTCTGTAAATTGTTCTTTTGAAAGATTCGCTCTATTTTTTTCATTTGTCTGATACTTTCTGACAGTTCTTGTAGCACACTATGCATACATCCTGGACATTTGTGTATATTCTGTAATGGCTACATATTGCAGCCCATACATTATATCTCTGATATGGATTCCCTAAACATTTTCTCTTCCCTGCTGCATTAACTTCGATAATATTAATCTGATTCTTTCTCTTGAATAAGGATATTGATTTCAAGGGTTTGATAAAAACCCTTATCATATTTTGTACCCAGATTCTTAAAAATGTGTTGCTTTTTGTGTAACACTCCTATAATCATAGTTCTTGACTACACTCACATCATTTTTACTCTTCTCTGCATGAGGGCTGCTCTGCTATTCTTGACTGTTATTAGATTTTGATCACTGTTATGTATATTTGTCTGTGATTATCTCTTTTATTTGACATCGAATCTTAATAACATAAATAGTTGCAAATTACATTACCATCTAGTTGTCCCTGTGGCTTCTTTCTTTTGTTGATTTCACTGTATTTTTCGTGACAACAATACTCTTTATGTTCATTACATGCCATTAAAAAGATAAAAAGATGCCACTGCTATTCCTGAAGCAAGATCTGATACTCTATTACTTCATTATGAAGAGTTATTGTGTTCCTTCTGCCCATTGTGTTCTCTGCATACTTCATGCTGAAGACTTATTATGTTCTTGCAGCATTCGAATGCCACATTTTTTCTGTCAGATGTTATGTTTCCTTCCGGAAATTAGAATGATCCATTTGCATCTTGATGTCATTGTACATCTTTCAGCAATAGCATTATATCCTTGTCTATGGCTCTATGATCAGTTTATAAACAAGAAACTCTCTGTAGCATTTCTCCATCATTATTATTGCAGCTATGAACAATCGTCTCCTTAAGACAGCAGGATACAAATATGCCCTTTATATAAGTAGTTGTTCGTGTGTTGTAGAAATAGTGACTCTATTTTGCTACATGTTATTTGTGTCTTCTTGTTCACTATATGAAACTTGCACCTTTCTTGATTAATTATTTCTTGTTGATTAGCAATACCATCTTGACAATCAGCACTCCTTCTGATGACTACCTGAAATACAATGCTCATTGCCCTCCATAAGTCCTAATCATGCTTATTGTTGTATTGCTCATTCATTTTGATGTAACAATATCATGCAAAACATGATTTTGATTCTATTTTCCTTGTGGTATGTTTGTTGTTGCAACTAACATGATTACCTTGATGATAGTTTATCCTTGTCTCTCAATGGCATGCTGGGCTCGAACCCTTGTGGGAGCCACATTTATGTCCACATGCCATTCATAGACCCTGTGACTGCACAAGAAACAAACATGTTAGGAATAAATTCGTGCAATTTGGTATTGATGTATGTATGTGTGGAGTAGGTATGTAAATCAAGACCAATCATTGCTTAGATCCAGTGGATCTAACTCATTGTTGCCACTCTTTCAGGACTCGGGGCAACAAGGAAGCAGGGAATGTAGAGCGCACAAACACTCGGAGATGACTCAAAAACAGCCATTCATTCAAGCAATGGTTGGCCCCCTTTTGCACATCTGCCTCTTATGATTACACGTGTATGCATCCTTTGAATTCAAGATGATGAATTTCTTTTCTAGCTAGTTTCACAGCTTGTGTGGAGCATAAATACAAAATTTTGATGAATGAAAATTACTTTTTCAAAAAAGATTTGCAAAGTGTTATTTCTATGTTATGATCTTTTCTTCATTAAATGTAATAATTTGTTCGTGAAGTAATTTTAAAGTTATTGGATTTGATACTAAAGCATATGATGTAGAAAAGAAACCAGAAAGTATCGCATTTGATCTGAAACAAAAAGGCTGTATCCAATTGAGCCTATAGGCAAAGATTTTGGCAACAATAACTTAAAGTATAAGAAAGGAAATAACTTATACTTAAATGTTATATTTTACATTAATCAATTTGCCCTCCGGGCTAAAAATTGACTAAGTCTGGATGAAGAGAGCAAAGGATGGCAGAATTCCTCTCATCCTAAGAATTCTGCCCATAATCATTCCTCTACTTCGAAAACCTCCACCCAAGAGAAAACACCAAACCGATGCAATTGAAATGATGAATGTGTAAAGGTAGAAGAGGAGTTTTGAAGCATGACAAGGCACATGAAGGGTGGCGGAATTCCTCTCTTCAAAGGAATTTCGCCCTTAATCATTCCTAAACTCCTAAGATCTCCGCCAATGAAAAATCTCAGCTGCCTGCATGGAGACAAGTAGCCAACGTGTGAGTATTGAAAATTCATAGTTGGAGGTTGAAATGATGAGGGGAAAAGGGATAATGATCAAGATTTTGTTGAGCAAAAAAGGGCATGAAAAGAGGTCAGAATTCCTCTCTTCCGAGGAATTCCGTCCTTGATCTTTCCTCTCTCACCAAAATCTCTGCCCCTACAAAGAAGACAAACCTTGATGCAAATCGAATGCCCAATTGAGATAATCAATGAAGGAAGAAGGCAAATGCTAAGAGTTGAAGAAGTCTAAAGATGAAATGTTGAAGGCAAATGAGGAATTGAAGAAGTTAATACCAAAGGAGAATCAGATCTTGGCAGAATTCCTCTCTTCCAAGGAATTCCGCCCTAACGAATTCCTCTAAACTCATAATCTCTGCCCCCTTGAGAGATTTTCTTGTAAAATTGATCAACTCCAGAATTTGGTGTGGCTAAGGGCAATAATTAGAGTTGAAAATTGACAAACTTTTGAAAGGTGAAATCAAGTTTTTTTTGGCAAAAAAAGGTCAAGGATCAGATCAGGTCGGAATTCCTCTAATCCTAGGAATTTCGTCTTCAATCAGAAGAACAAAAATGGATGCAGAACAACATCAAACTCCCTTCTAGCCCTCCAAAATGATGAAATCTGCCAAGAACTTGTGGATCTATCAACGAAGTAAGGTCTTTAAAGAAGGCAGAATTTTTCATGGGAGAGGAATTTCATTCCTTGTAATGTCCCCTTCTCCGTAGTAGGCCATTATGGCGCCTGATTAGTCTGTCTTCCCATCCAGATAGGCTAATGGCTTCATTCAGAGGATGCCAGCCAGTCACAGGGTTTCAATGGGCGAATATTTACTTTTTGGGCTCTTTTTCTAAAGTTAAATCACTTTACTTTATAAAGTGATATTATAAAGTCACTTTATGACTTAAAGTTACTTTATTTTATAAAAGTGACTTAACTAAGCTCTTTTATACCACATGGCTTAGTTTTCCGTGCTTTCCCTCACTTCAAGGTTATAAAAGAAAAAGGTATGCCTTGGGAAAACCACCATGAATATTATAAACAAAGAAAAGTAAAATTTGGTTACATTTGTGACTGGTCTTTCTTGAGGACGTAGCCCCTTGAGAAGATTGAGACATTGGACGTAGCCCCAGTATCTCTAACTTGGTGGGATGACACAGATTTCATAGTTGAGCATCAAACACATTGGTAAGAGAAAGCTATTTCCATTTGCAGCATTACCCACAGAGAAAGTTAGCAATTTGTGAGAGTATGGTTTGGAGCAAGTCTGGTGTCACAGCGATAAAGAGAAGGTCTTCATTCTCAGCATTGTTGCTTTAGGAAGTCTACGAGCATGTATTCAAGTCCCTGTTATTGACGCCACAGTGATAAGAGACCCAACTACTGGCATGAGTCGAGTGTTTTGGTAAACGTTAATAAGCTGCGGCCACCAAGTAATGATGGATTGAACGCGTGGAAGCTGGGCCAAGACTGGGTTGCATCATGATACTCAACATAGGTCCCGACATAGTGGATATTCCCGCTTACTACACAGAAGCAAGCCACTAAACGATTGGAGGCTGAGTATTATACGCAGTGCGTAGTACTCGTTGGGTGACTGGAATTTGACTGAGGGTGGTATCTTGTTCAACACAGCGGGTTTGGAGGATAGCATTGTTGCTCGTGCTCAGTGAGACGACACACAGCCCGTTAAACACAGCAAGCGGTCGAGCTGGCTGTCGCCTTGGGCACATTCAAACCCGTGACTGGTCTTGTGACATTGTCGGGTGCTCTCAACTATATGAAAGTGGGTGTCTTTAGACCGGTGCGGTATCCTTGGAGATCAATGGGTAGTAGTCACAGCGCTTGGAGCCTACGCGACACGTGCAAGCAACCAAAGCGCTAGTATTATACATAACAGTCGTTCCAATCAGTCGCTGCTATCAATACATTAGGTGCACGATATTAGCCAAGCTTATGTAGTTAAAGTTTTTGATATTATAATTTCTAAATTGGATGTTGGAAGATTTAGAGTGGTTTATGGCTGAGAATGTATTGTGACTGAATATCAATAGAGTTCAAATTCTGTGAGTCAAAACTCTGCGGTATCTTTGTATAGTTAATCATCTGCTTTCAGTTGTAAGGCTCTAGTAAATTTGTTATATGTGACTCTTCACCTCTGAGAAATTTGGGCCGAAATGATTGCTTGCACACTCTCAATGAGATAGACTACTTTCTTTATATCCGAGAAGTCAAAATTTATCACAGTCACCACACAGTTCAGGTAGTTAGGATATTACAGTGGTATCCGAGCTAGCGGTCTTGCCAACCTAGTGGGCTTATTTTCAGCTTATAGCAATGTTGTGTAGGCATGCATAGCAGGCACATGCAGTATAATTTTAGATACAACAGAGTTGAACAGGGACAACCGGAGTCTTCAATAGAGGTTGATATAGAGGGCAGTCATACCGAGGCAGACGAGGAGATTGTGTTTGAATAGGGCACTCGGTGTACAAGCATGGCAGAGGAAGCGGATAGAGAGGCCAGGGAAACTTTGAGGGTCATTCGTGAGGGATAGGATCACATTGCTGATGTGTTACATCAGCTTACAAGGGTTATTCAGCAGTTGACAGTAGCACCCAGGAGGCCCCAGAGCCATCACAGTGGTGGAGGCAATATAGCAGGGTCACCTAGAGAATCCAGAGCAAGCACTCGTACTTCAGATAGGCCCATTATGCCTACTTTCACAGAAAACAATGCAGAGGAAGAGGTAGCAGCCGCTCTTCTCGACAATGTTTTAGCCATGCATGATGAGTGGGATATGCTACCTAATAGAGTCAAGGCTGATTTGTCCTTCGTTCAGTATATGGCACAGAAGAGGGAATTTGGCAGGGCTCAGCAGAACAAGAGACCCAGGGGTCAGAACAGGGATTTAAAACACGCAATGAATAAATTGGCCCTTCCTACATTTGATGGCAGCGATAAGACATCCGCGAGAGCTTGGATTCACAAGCTAGACACCTTCCTGACCCTTAAACCCATGTCAAAAATGGAAGCTATTAAGTTTGCGACCATGCATTTAGAGGGTGCAACATATGACTGGTGGCATCATGGCTTTGTCACCCAGAATCATGAACTGATTACATCTTATGAGATCTTCAACATTAAATTGATTAACCGTTTTGACAGGAAGGACATTGAGGTTTACTACAAGGAGTTAGCCTAGCTGAGACAGAGTTGGTCTTTGAACCACTACATTGATGAGTTTCAGAAGATTTCCATCATGGTCCCTGATATGTCTGAGAGGAAGGTAACGTTGTTTATTGAGGGCCTACAGGATAGGTTCAGAGGATTGGTTAGAGTCCTCAAGCCAAGCACATTGGATGACACTATTAAGTTAGTACATGACTTGGATTCGACATCTTCCATTCTGCAACCACCAAAGAAAACTTTTAAGGGATCTTCGTTTCAAAAGAATAAAAATCAAAATAAGAGCACACCCCCTAGATTAGAATTTGAGACAAGGAATGAGTTGAGAAGAAAGAAATTGTGCTTCACATGTAGAGAGCCTTGGACTCCAGATCACAGGTGCCTTGGAAAAGGCAAGATACATTACATTGAGGTAGTTTCCAATGGGAAGTGTGAGCAGCAGGACGGCAGCGATGTTGAGGATAGCGATGAGGAGGCTCGGGAAGAGCATTCAGCAGAGGGGAAGAAGAGAGAAGTTCCCCATGAGCAGCCTCCTATTAACTTAGCATCTCTTTCAGGGATCCCCACATGTCACCCTTTTCGTCTTAAGGGAGTGGTTAGAGGACAACGAATCATTTGCCTCCTAGATATAGGTGTTACACATAATTTTATCAGCACAGGTACGGTTTCCAGGAGAGGACTCCAGATAGACAGCATTTCGGAGTTTGATGTAAAGGTTGCTGGGAGAGATTTGCTAAGCTGCACAAGGAAGGTTTCAGGACTCCCGATTCACTTTGGGGATTATCTCCTAGAGGCGGATTTCTACGTCATTGACTTGGATAGTCTTGACATCATTTTGGGCATGCAATGGCTACAAACCCTAGGAAGATACACTATTGATCATCAGCTGAAACAATTAGAGTTTATGCAGGGTGATCAGCTAATTGTGCTTAAGGCCATGCCAGATGGTGGATCACGATTGGTTTCAGCTCACAGGATGGAGGCCATCATTAGACACAGCGATATGGAGTGGGCAGCCCAATGTTTCATATCGTCTAGACCCACACCGGATTCAGGCCAGCTGGTACACACAGATATACAAGATGTGCTTGATAAGCACAAGTGGGTTTTTGAGGACATCCCTCCAGGCATACCTCCAAACAGGGGCTTTGAGCATATCATTGAGTTGGAGGAGGGTGCCAAGCCCATGGTCACTACCCCTTATCGTCATCCCATGCACTATAAGGAAGAAATTGAGAGGACGATTAAGGAGCTTTTACATATGGGGCACATCAGACCCAGTTCCAGCCCCTTCGCTTCTTCAGTAGTTTGGTGAAGAAGGATGGCACTCTTCGCATGTGTATTGATTACCGTGCTCTAAATAAGAGGACCATCAAGAACAGGTATCACATTCCCCAGATTGATGAGCTGTTAGATGAGTTGCATGGGGCAGTTTATTTTTTGAAGATAGATCTTTGATAAGGGTACCAATCAGATACGTGTCCGAGAGGAGGATGTTCATAAGACAACTTTCAGATGTCACTACGGGCACTATGAGTTTCTAGTGATGCCATTTGGGCTCACTAACACACCTGCTACATTTCAGTTTTGCATGAATCACATATTCAAAATGCAGTTGCGCAAGAGCGTCTTGGTATTCTTTGATGACATTTTGGTCTTCAGCAAGACGTGGGAAGAGCACTTACGACACTTGGATGAGATTCTTAGCATCATGGAGAGTCAGTCTCTGTTTGCGAAAGAATCCAAGTGCGAGTTTGGATTGATTGAAATTCTATACCTGGGGCATGTGATAAGGGCCGATGGTGTTAAGGTACACCAAGAGAAAATCTAGGCAATTCGGGATTGGCCACCACCGAGGAATGTTTTAGACTTGAGAGGGTTCCTTGGATGAAGTTCTTACTACAGGAGGTTCGTTGAGGGATTCTCTCAGACAACAGCTCCCCTCACCGATCTTACTCAAAAATGGGCTTTCAGGTGGACAGATGAGGCTGAGGTAGTCTTTGATAGACTCAAGACAGTCATGAGTACTTGTCTGGTTCTAGCACTTCCGAAATTCTCTTGCTCTTTTGTTCTAGAGTGCGATGCTTCAAGGAATGGGATTGGTGCAGTTTTGATGCGGGACAGACATCCCATAGCATTCAAGACCAAGAAACATAAGGACAGTGAGAGATTGTATTCCACTTATGACAAGGAGATGCTTGCCATTATGCACGCTCTGGCTAAATTCACACAGTATCTAGTGGGTGGCAAGTTTATAGTCAAGACTGATCACAATAGCCTATGCTACTTCTTGGAGCATAAAGAGTTGAATGAAAGGTAGCAAAAGTGGGTCAGTAAAATCTAGGCGTACGATTTTGACATCGAGTATGTGAAGGGGAAAAATAACATTGTGGCTGACGCACTTTCCAGGAGGCCTCCAGTAGTGGCTTCTGTTTTATTAGAGATCTCCTCTGATTCGAAATCTCTTTTGCTGGTTGAGTATTCTAAGAACACTCAAGCTTGTCAAATTTTGGATGGTCAGCTTCCAGATAGTAGGTACAAGGTAGTCGATGACATTATTTTATATAAGGATAGGATCTACCTAGTGCCAGGCTCTAAGCTTAAGGCTAAGATACTGAAGGCTATTCATGATGCGCCCACAACAGGACATCTGGGATTCTTCAAAACTTACAGGCAGGTCAAAGAGAGGTTCTCATGGAAAGGCCTCAAGGACGATGTCCTTCAGCATGTCAGAGAGTGCTAGACTTGTCAGTAGAACAAGTCCGAGCACGAGCATACGGCCGGGTTATTGCAGCCCTTTCCCATTCTACCTCAAAAGTGGGAGGGTATTTCGATGGACTTCATTAGTAGTTTGCTGAGAGTGCAGGGCAGGGACACTATCTTTGTGGTGGTCGACAAACTCACCACATTTGCTCATTTATTTGCTATCGCAGCAGATTGGTCAGCTTCGCAGGTAGTAGAGTTGTTCTTCCAAGAGATTTTTAGGCTGCATGGTCTTCCCAAGACCATTGTGAGTGACAGAGACAATAAGTTCCTCAGCACCTTCTAGCAGGAGTTGTTTAGATTGGCAAGCACCGAGTTGACTCCTAGTACAAGTTACCACCCCCAAACAGATGGCCAGACAGAGATTGTGAGCAAATGGGTTTAAGGCTACCTCCGGAATTATGTAGCCAGACAGCAGAGAGCATGGGTTCGATGGTTGTATTTGGGGGAGTTTCGCTACAACTCCACCTATCACATGACTATTGGCATGTCGCCATTTCGGGCTCTCTTTAGCAGCAAGCCACTTTCTTTTATAGACTTGGCTCTACAGGACAACAGGGCTCCAGTTGCGAGAGACTGGTTACAAGATCACTAGGATATTCTTAGGTCTCTCAGGGAGAACATTCAGAGGGCACATAATCAGCAAAAGATGTATGATGATCGACACAGGACAAAGCGAAGCTTTGAGGTAGTGGATATGGTTTATCTTCGTCTTCAGCCATACAGACAAAGTTCGTTGAAGAAGAGTGGGTCAAAGAAGCTCAAGCCACGGTTTTATGGTCCCTATCGCATTTCTCAGAGAGTTGGCGAGGTAGCTTATGAGCTTGAGCTCCCGGGAGACAACAGGATCCATAATGTTTTTCATGTATCTTGCCTCAAGAAGGCGATCGGGCAACAGATAGTCCCTTCAGATGGACTACCCCCTATTGACGAAGAAGGTAAATTGGTTTTGGTTCCAGCTGAGGTGATCGAGACTAGAGAAAGGAAACTACGGGAAAGGGCTATCTAAGAATACTTGATTAGATGGAAGGACTTATCGATCGAGGATGCCACATGGGGGGTGAGTCTATTCTGCAGCATCCTGCATTGAGATTGCTTGAGGGCAAGCAATCCCAAGATGGGAGGACTGTAATGTCCCCTTCTCCGTAGTAGGCCATTATGGCGCCTGATTAGTCTGTCTTCCCATCCGAATAGGCTAATGGCTTCTTTCAGAGGATGCTAGCCAGTCACAGGCTTTAGTGGGTGAATATTTACTTTTTGGGCTCTTTTTCTAAAGTTAAATCACTTTACTTTATAAAGTGATATTATAAAGTCACTTTCTGACTTAAAGTTGCTTTATTTTATAAAAGTGACTTAAGTGAGCTCTTCTATCCCACATGGCTTAGTTTTCCGTGCTTTCCCTCACTTCGAGGTTATAAAAGAAAAAGGTACGCCTTGGGAAAACCACCATGAATATTATAAACAAAGAAAAGTAAAATCTGGTTACATTTGTGACTAGTCTTTCATGAGGACGTAGCCCCTTGAGAAGATTAAGACATTGGACGTAGCCCCAGCATCTCTAACTTGGTGGGATCACACAAATTTCATAGTTGAGCATCAAACACATTGGTAAGAGTAAGATATTTCCATTTGCAGCATTACTCACAGAGAAAGTTAGCAATTTGTGAGAGTCTGGTTTGGAGCAAGTCTAGTGTCACAGCGATAAAGAGAAGGTCTTCATTCTCAGCACTGTTGCTTTAAGAAGTCTGTGAGCATGTATTCAAGTCCCTATTATTGACGCCACAGTGATAAGAGACCCAACAACTGGCATGAGTCGAGTGTTCTGGTAAACGTTAATAAGCCACGACCACCAAGTAACGTTGGACTGGACGCATGGAAGCTGGGCCAAGACTAGGTTGCGGCACAATACTCAACATAGGTTCCAGCATAGTGGATATTCCCGCTTAGTACAGAGAAGCGAGAAACTAAATGATTGGAGGTTGAGTATTATACGCAACGCGTAGTACTAGTCGGGTGACTGGAATTTGACTGAGGGTGGTATCCTGTTCAACACTACGCGTGTGGAGGATAGCATTGTTGCTCGTGCTCAGTGAGACGACACACAGCCCGTTAAACACAGCAAGCGGTCGAGCTGGCTGCCACCTTGGGCACATTCAAACCCGTGACTGGTCTTGTGATATTGTCGAGTGCTCTCAACTATATGAAAGCAGGTGTCTTTAGACCGGTGCGGTATCCTTGGAGATCATTGGGTCGCAGTCACAGCGCTTGGAGCCTACGCGACGCGTGCAAGCAACTAGCGCGCTAGGATTATACATAACAGCCATTCCAATCAGTCGCTACTATCATACATCAAGTGCACGATATTAGCCAAGCTTATGTAGTTAACAACGTTTTTGATATTATAATTTCTAAATTGGATGTTGGAAGATTTAGAGTGGTTTATGGCTGAGAATGTATCGTGATTGAATATCAATAGAGTTCAAATTCTGGGAGTCAAAACTCTGCGGTATCTTTGTATAGTTAATCATCTGCTTTCAGTTCTAAGGCTCTAGTAAATTTGTTATATGTGACTCTTCACCTCTGAGAAATTTGAGCCGAAACGATTGCTTGCACACTCTCAATGAGATAGACTACTTTCTTTATATCCGAGAAGTCAAAATTTATCACAGTCACCACACAGTTCAGGTAGTTAGGATATTACATTCCTCAACTCCCAAAATCTCCGCCATAGGCTGAAAATGAATGACAAAAGGGCCAAACTTGTACAATTTGAAAAGATAGCCCAGTGATTCTCGTTTTCCATGGCCAATAGAGATTTTTTAATGCACAAGGGCAATGTGGAGCCAACTAATGTCTTGGCGGAATTCCTCTAATTGTAGGAATTCCGCCCAAGACTTATCCTCAAAACACAAAATCTCCCCCTTGGAGAATTTCAGCAGAAAGCACCCAGAATTTGAGATTTTGATCTCAGATTTTCAAAGCAAAAAAATTAACAACTTCAAGCAATGAAAAAATTGATCCAAATGAGGAAAATCTATCCACCCAAATTGACAAACAGATGAGGCAAAAGGGGGCGATTATGTGCTTTAAAGGAAGCAAAATTTAATTTAATTACCACCTCCCCCCCCCCCCGAACATGCTGGCCTAGAAAGAGCATGAAAAAGTTAAAATAAAATGATTTTATTGGCCCAAAAAAGCCAAGTTGGCCCAAGAAGTAGACCTGCCCCTTCAAGTTATTAGTCGCCTATATAAAGAGGGCAGGGTTGATCGATTTCAACATCATTCAAAAACAAAATGTCTCTCCTCTAAAAGAAGCAAACTTCCCTAGATAAAATAGCAGCGATTTTTCTCCTAATTAGGCAGCAGAATTCTCTGCTAGGCAGTGATTTTTGCAAATAAGAGCAGGTTTCTTTCAAATAAATCAGAGGTTGGAGGGTGAGAAAACTAAAATCTGGGTATGCTCTAATGCAAAATCCATTTGTTCTTCCAGATTTTAACATGATAAAATTTCAAATTTTGAGAGAAGAATGAGAAATTTGGTCAAATGCCTTTTGCCTCCTTGTTTCGATGTAGAAGCAAGTGGAGTTTACATGCATTTTCATTTCATATTTCCTTCATTTTGTTTATTTTGTATCAATTTTGTGAGCTTAATGAAATCTTTCCTTTGTTTTGCAAGGTAAATCGTTTAAGGAGAAGCTAGGAGAGCAAGGAGAGACTTTGAAAGCGAAGGATGATGGCGAGGACAAATTCAAGACTTCAAGCATGGAAGGATGATGGAAAAGTCATGCTCGAGGACTTCAATGAGGAGGCTCAAAATCAAATTATCAAAGTACAAATTTGAAAAATCAAGATCAATGTAGAGTTCAAGAAAAATTAGAATTTACAAGTGGAAAAAATTTATCATCAACTTGAATTTCCTCCGAAAATCCAAGTTCATTTTGAAGGATCCAGCTACATGAAAAACTTCACCACTTCAAGAAGATGACATCGAAAGAGATATCGAGTTTAGTACAATCAAATTCAAACCATGGCAATGAAAAATCTCCAAGAACGAAGATGGAGAAAATATAAGAAGATGAAGCAATTTGGGAATATGCCATCATAATTGAGGGCTTAAATATGTTGAGTATCAAGAGATATTTTCTCATCACCAAAAAATTGATCAAGTCTACAAGCTAAGGATGTTGAGGTGGCACCCACTTGTCTTCTACCAATTAGAAAGTTTCAATTACACGTCCAAGCACATTCAATCATATTATGCCAAGTGTACAATTTTCTCATTGGCTCTCAAAAGCATTTTAATTTTCTTATTGGCCCACAGAGTGGTGCCTTCATGTAATTGGTTGATAGTGTGGCAACCCTAATTAGGGTTTGTAGGGATAAATCTTGGCCCTTAATCTTGAATTGATCTTGGCCCTTCATTGTAATTGAACAACTATAAAAGGTCAAGGCCTTCTCATTTGTAAATGGTTAGACATTAGAGAGAAGCTAGCAGTAGAAGTAGAGTAGGAGAGGAGACTTGATGAAATTGTTGCCCTAATGCTATCAAAGTAATTGATGATTTATTGGTTATCTTCATGGTGGATTCCTTAATGTTGCTTTGAAGCATTGCACGGTTTCTTCAATTCCTCACTTCGATTAGATTTCATTTCATGTTAAGTAGATGAATGGAAGATATTGTTGAATGGTGATTATTGGTGGAGCTAGTGTCTATACCTTTTGGTACTTACTGATTGTGAGTAATAGTGCAAGGTTATTCTAACCCTAAATTGCAAGTGTTTAACTTCTATTGGAGATGTTCATTTAGATTGTGCCATTCATAGGGTATTTGAATGAATATTGACAATGTGAAAATCATTCCCATATCCGTAGAAGATAATACCCTCCTATACCTAGTTGATATGGCGAAGCAAGGATTGGATAGAAGCTAACCCCATCATCAACATTGTCTTACATTCTTAGTATTAGATAGCTTTTATTTCCTTGCAGTTTATTTGGTTGGAAGTGATTGACGTTGTTAAAGTAGTTGATATCCATTGAATGAATTGTGTGAGTCCCCTTGTGATAACCAACACATCTCATCTTAAAACTGAGTGAAAGTCTACAATAAGAAGGAACCTTGAGGTTATCTCATTTGATCACACAATTCATCTACATTGTTTAGTATATGAGCCTCATTATTCAAGAGAGAGTTGGAGATCTAGTGTTTCATCTCGAAATAGTAAGTATTCAATTATGTATGTTGTAACGGAACAAAACTCACATCAACAAGCATTATAATCAACTTTCTAACAGATGCCAACTAGCAACACCATTTTTCTATTAATTCTTCAAGCTACAAATCCCATATCACTTAAATTTTTGAATAACCATAATTGCAAAAATACTAGAAAGACAGCATAGAAATGTTTCCAGGACAAACATTCTAATGATCCAAAAAATTTGTTGAATTTAGATCGTTCCTTGTGTTAAAGTAAGGTACACATACTATAACTGCATCTAATAGTGCGGGACGTTCTTCCACACTTTCCCCTAGTCCAAACCCTCCAAGCCAAAAACCTATAATTCAAGTAACAATTAAGAAGTTAGTATAGAACACACTAAAAGGATTCAAACAAGTTTGGTGAATATCAACAAAAAATATTTTATATGGGCATGATTAAAAAGTTGATGGACTATGACCACTATGTAATAAATAGCTTAAAACTCAAAGAAACTCTATAATCTAATCAAAGCAAACATACAACTTCCCACAAGACAATTAAGACCTAACATAGGAAGTGAAGTATCAGTCATTATCATTGCACAATAGTAAATATCTTCAAAGTTACATATGGATACATAATAACAAGTGGATACAACATGATTGCAAAAAAATAGACAATGAAAATCCAAAGAACTCTGTGGCCTATTTCTAATCTGACATACAAATTCCCATGGGACATTTAAGATCTACCATATTGAGCTTTTTTAAAATACTTAAGAAGATTATTCATCTTAAAAAAACTTTTAATATATTTCTCAATGCTAGTCAACATTGTTGTAGAGGACCCAAAACATTCCACTATTATTCTACAAGACAAACAACCATGTAGCTATAGTTGACCGAATGTGCCGAGTATGTTAATAAATAAATGTTAGTTAGCCAAGAGTAGGAAATGTGATAGAATTTAATTGGCTACTTAGCAAGTAAACTATGTTTTGTAATTGTGTTATTAGTCCTTGACGAGTGGGAGCCCAAGTATCAATACATCTATCTGGGAGCCTTTTATGTAAAGAACCCAACTGGCTCTCTTTTGCAAACTAGCTCTTTTCCCGAATTAATTGCAATTTGTTTTGTATTTTCAGCACAATTATGACTTTTGATAAATTTTCCAAACTCATGCAATTGAACCAATCAGCAAATTCAATACTAATTTCCAAAGTGTATACAATTACATTCAGCTTATACACTTGCATTAATTTCTGAGATAATAACAGCAATTTTTATTACATCTCCAAAGATCACAAAACAACAAATTTTAATGCTTGCAAGAAATTAATTAACAATGCATAACATAGGAAGCACCTTATTCAAACTGATTGCTAACAAGCCAAAATAAGCCTTGATACAAACATCCTCCTTTCCCATGTACAAATGCAACTCCCAAAACATGATGCAGCTCCTCAATGTCGCTTACTTCAGCCTCACACAAGCTACAACTCTTCTAGAACAAAATCGTAGCCTCCTAGAAAGGCAACGTTGCCAAGGTGGATGCTCAAGAGATGGCTGAAACAATACATCCAACCCGTGTCTGCAATCGCTGATCCACAGCTCTCTTGGAATTGATACAGCTGCTGTTAATTCCGTACAGCAGCCTTGAACTATACTGAAAACATCACAATCTGCAACTTGCAATCAACTTCTCAATAACAGTAAACACAGTAGAGAAGCAAACTCAAATTGCTATACTTCAGCAGCAATTTGCACTACCAATTTCAAACAATCTTCCACTATACTTCAACAGTGGATAACAAATCCTAAGAACAAACCCTTATACTTCAACATGGGCACAAACTTTAAAACCTCAGAAAGCCACAAAGGCAACAAAAGCAAATAAATATTCAAGCGTGCTTTCTCCAATGAAATGAGCTCATATTTATAATGCTTTGTTGATAAAAGTTTCCAAAAGAACTCAATTTCTGAAAGTGTGAAAGTTTCTCAAATGATCTCCACTCAACACAACTCCATTTTAACAACTTCCTTTAAAACATTATTACAATAAAATATCATTATAATAATGTGACTTGGGTTTAATAATTAATTAAATAATGGCCCCTTCCAATGATGACTTAACCCTCAACTTAAGTGAAATTATAAAGTAAGATTATAACTTTATAATAAGTCATTTAATAATTTAATAATAATTTGGCCACTAAAAATGTAATAACTCCCAAAATACTCATCATTTAAATATGTCGTCTGAAGTAGGAGTTATACCTGCTATTTCTCCATGTGACCAAATGCACTTTCCAAAAATAGAAAGGTCCATCTCAATCAACACCCAACTTACCACAAATAGTAAGTACACAAATCTAAGCCCAAATGAAGTCCAATCTGAGCCAAACGAAGACCAACCTGTAGCTTACTGAATTGTGGAGAAGACAAGACCCTCCCAAGCCAAGCCACTGCCTCAAAAGACCCTCTATCCACAATAATTAGCCTACGAGGATCAAAATAATAGGCTAATCCTTGAAACACCAATGCTGACAAAATTGGGGACATTACATTTTAAACCAGTCCCTAGCATCCTCTGCTAAAGATTGGACAAATAATTTCATGACCACATCTTCATGCTCAATCTCATAATCATTCAACATATCTACAAACAATTTAAGATGCTCTTCACAACTAATGGCATTATTTCCAGAAAACTTAGGCACCTTATCTCTAATCTCAGTTATAATAGCATTAGGATAACCAAGTATCCCATCAAAACTAATCTGCCTATACCCCTCTAATTGCATAGGTTTTCTTTGACATCCTATTACTCCAGTGTTTCCACTAGACCCAACATTTGCAACTGTACTACATCTTATTTGAGCATTAATGGACTGTTGCTTAGGATCAGTATTCAATTTAGCAGATGAAGCTGAAAGTTGATTCTGAGTACATACATTACTAAGTGGTACATTTTTGGAAGTTGTAGATGGCATACCTATTTCAGTTGTAGATGGTCCTTGAGTATTTGCAGAGGATGCCTTCAAGAATTGGATCTTCCTCTTTGTTTCTGCAATAGATGCTTCAACCTCAGCTTTCTCCAATTCTTTTGATAAGTCATCTCTTTCTTTCCTTCTATTTTCCATCTCTATGTCAAAACTGGAAACAGGTGGTGGGATCTTTGGTATCCCCACGGGCTCATTTACCTTGATGCCACCCATCTTTTGCTTTCCTTTTTCATTTGTCACAGCAGCAGGTTTAACATTTGTTGCTATTTTGTGTTCCTTAGGCTGAGGAGCATATTCTTGGACCTGCCTAATCACAGACCCCTCTTTTTCAAACTCATTTTCTTGTAATAAATGATCCCTCTCAGCCCTTAAGGCAGCAAGGTCACCAAAAATATCAGGTTGCAGAGATTTAGGGGCAAAGGCAAATATCCTGTTTCTTTCTTTTAATTCATTAATTTTTCTAAGCAAAGACTCTCTCTTCATTAAGGCATTCATAGTCTCAGCTTCTCTATCCTTTTGTAACCTCTTGTATATTGCATCTTGCTCTGCTAATTGCAATCTTAGGGAACCTAAATCAATAGGGTTTACTATAGCATCATCAGAGCTTGATGATACATCCATATCAGTGACTTCTTGATGTGGAAAACGTACCCTCCTAGGCTCCAATGACTGTCTTTCCATATTAGCTTGGTTATATTGCATATTAGACATATAATTGTTATTCCCTACTTTCCTATTTTGATTGGCAGGGAGTGCAACTTTATCCTGAAACAATGCTTCCGGAGTATCATGGAAATTGTCTCCAGAAAGACCACTGTCAAACTTTGAACTTTTGTAATGTGATCCTTCCTCATTTGCAGATGTATGTATCACCCATCTTCAGCATTTCCTTGTTCTTTTAGAGGTGCACTGGTAGATTCTCCACCTTTTCTAAGCCAGCTTTTCTTTCCCGACCTAGGCAATTCTTCTAGATTGACCTCGGGGTTCTTCTTTATGAAAGCTCTAGTATTCTTGTGATAAATCATATTTCAAGATTGTTAATACATTGGTTCCAACCCTTTGAGTCGCTACCCACGTTTAATGGGACAAATTTGCAGACAAACCTTGAGAATCTAAAAGAAAAAGACGACGGGACAAGGAGAACACGGGGTTTCAAGAGGAAAATATGCACTGGACAAGAACTTCTAGAAATCTAACCAAAGACACTTAAGAGAATGTTAAATCTAATGACTTGTAGTAAGCTAAAACCCTATTGAATTGCTTCAGATCCCCAGTAGAGTCGCCATTTTGTTGGCTCCTTTTCTTTCCACTTGCAGATAGTTCATATATTTGACAACTTAATGTTACTGAATCTTAAAACCCAATTCAGATCTGTAAGGAAAAGGACCAATTATGAAGGATTAAGTTAATGATCCTCCTACACTTTGAGCCTTGAATGCTCAGGCGGGTACACCTTAGATTCACTTCTTGAAAGGAATCAAAAACTATTTTATATCATTTGGCACAGATAACTTTTACTTTTATTATAAGATTTTATCAATTTAGATTGTTTGATGTTGAATAGATACCTACAAAGAACAGACCAGCGTCTTATTCAAGGGCATAGAGTCATCAACAATACACATCAAGAGAAAAACAACTCAAATACTCTTGGAATCCAGAACAAATGCATTACAAATTGCTCCTCTCATCTGCACATCTGGACATCAAATTCCTTCTAAAATTACAAACTCTTCTAAAATTACCTTAAAGGATTTACCCCTTTGCTTGAAAGAGGACTAAAAGATAGATCCACAACTTACTTTGCAAGCCATACATTAATTTTACTTTGTAAAATCAACACACAAGAACTCAAGATTTAAAACAGGAAGACATACACAATTTGCAGAAGGAATTCCAATCATATTCTTATTGATCTTTTCTGTATCAGTACATTTGATAATGGCAAGAATGCCTGAACAAAACTAGAAAGCCAAAAACTTGTATTCTACCCAAAGACTGATTTCTATATTTCCAACATCAACCCTTTACAAAAAGATACATTCGAATACTTATAGCACTTCACTAGCCACCTTGAAATACTGGAAGAATCAGGATGCAACAAGCTTCGGATGGCTAGGAAAAGGAAAGCACTAAAAGACAAAAACAGTTATAACTGAAAACAAAACTTGACAAGGACAGGAGGAATATTTCTTCATCATTTGATATCTTCAATAGGTGGCACCTTTGTCTGCAAATGTTCAAAATAGCCTCATAGTTTGTTATGTGGAAAGTGACCGCCTCAACTGGCTAACTTACACTATCCTCTTCATGATGACTATTCTCCATGTGCTCAATGATCAGGTGCGAGATGTTGCTTAATCCTCCTCCAATGTGTCCACATCAACAGGTGCAAGCTTCTTCTTCTTGAGCTTTGTGCTTTATCCCATGCAGCAACTGGCTCCTCAATAGGCCAAGTGTATTCTTTCAATTCTTGCACAACCTTAATCTGCTTGTTCCACCTGGCATCAGTTATAGCTTTTACCTCTGCAGCAAACCTTGAGCAATCATTCTCCACTTTAAAAACATCATCAAGGATGTTATTGAACCTAGTGATGTCCAAAGTACCATCACTGTTTAGGAAAGCATCCTGATGTGTCAGCAACCGATCAATTCCTGATTTCCATTCTTCTACCCCTATGATGTCACCATCACCTTTGTGAATGGGGGGCAAGTACTTACTAAAATCAGGTCCGAACATTGCTAACCTATCTCTGACTTGGCTAGCTTTTCCCTTAAAGAATGCCCATGTTACCCCAATGAGTTCAATTTTTTCTCCAACTTCTCCAATAGACTCAAGAATATCAGTCCTATGTGGCTGCAACATTTCCAATTTCTCAAAAAGTGCACCTCTGCCAAACCATACATTAAATAATGGCTCCAAAGTAGCCATAGCATCATTTATATTACCATTAATCTTTTGCAACATGGCAAATGAACTATGGACTAGGTCCATCTTTCCTTTGATTACCTCAAACCGATGTTGCAATATCTTTGTCATGGCATCTAGGGCAACTTTTATTTTGTCCTTTTCTGACTCCCCTGCTACCACCTCAGGTACCCCTACTATTGGGACTTCTACAACCACAACTTCTATGGCAGGAGAAGGGGCAACCCTTGATGCTTCTTCAAGCTTTCTTTTCATAATCTCCAACTCATCTTCTAGTACTTTTATTCTTACAAGCTTTTCCTCCCTATCCCTAGCCAATTTAACAGAGTCCTCATATAAACTCCCATACTTGTCAAATAATTGAGTAGTCTTGGCCTCATTCAAATGAGCAAAATGAGTCACTGCTTTCGAGACCTCAAGACCACTGGTGTTCTGAACAATCCAGATGATCTTGTCTCCCTCCATTTTATCCTCAATACTAACCAGGGAGGGCTTTTGTGTTCTTGGAGCCAGAGACCACATTGCTAATGTTTGAGACTTGGGATCATAGCCACAACCTTTGATGATCTCTCCAATTTGAGCTTCATAAGACAAGCCACCCTGTGGCTGTCTTCTTATCTGATTAATTATAAAAGCTGAGGTCAGATCCCATCCTGGAACTAGGAGCATCCCACTTGACCTCACCAATTGTCTAGCCTCCTCCACTGTTATCTGCTCTGATGCTGGATCATATGTGGCTAAGGCTTGGAGGGCTTCATTATCTGGCTCTACACCCTCAGTTCCTTGTTTAACAAGTACCTGCTGCTTCCTCCAAATCAGGAAATTTTTGAATTCATCATCCTTTATGACCTCTTCTTGGAGTAGCTCCCTTTCGTCTTGACACATCAGCAGGGGCAGCTCAACCTCCTCTTGTGTATGCACTTTCTTTTCTTCTCTTATCTTCTTCCTCAATTGATGGTAATAAGACATACCACCTGGAACCAAAGCAAAGGCCATGTCCCTCCTTTTCCTTGTAGCCGGAGCCTTTGAGGATTCACCCTCCTCAATCCTTTGTTTCTTTTGTGGGGGCTCAGGTATATCCTCTATCTCTGGTATGTCAATCCCCTATTCTTGTGGTGGCTCCATCACATTTTGAGGTGGGCTATCTTCCTCATAAGAGCTGTAGCCATTAGTCTCATACTCAAAAGATGAGTATCCCCTATCAGCTCTTTCTTTGGCACCCAATTGAGAGTCCAATTTATTGTTCAAGGTGTCATAATTTTGGATCATCCTATCAATTCTTGCAATATATGACAATTCAAGGAAGAAACCACTAAATGGAATTTTTGCCTTCTTCAATTGGGCCTCCAGTTCCAACAAATCTTTGATCTTATCCAATCTCCTTTTAATCTCATCCTCATCCAAGATGTTTCTGATGTTGTCCTCTACATCACAGCCCTCATGCTCCTTGATAGTTCCAATGCCAGGGATGAGAA
The DNA here is from genome assembly GCA_027943335.1 of Chamaecyparis obtusa. Taxonomy (NCBI): domain Eukaryota; kingdom Viridiplantae; phylum Streptophyta; class Pinopsida; order Cupressales; family Cupressaceae; genus Chamaecyparis; species Chamaecyparis obtusa. The sequence goes on from BSBK01003598.1 coordinate 1,209,185, forward strand.
TCTATCTAGCATTCTTGATAAATTCCTCAGGGTCAACATACCTAAATAATCCAACAGGCATCATGAAATGATTCAGCCACCCAGACACGTAAGGGAGGGCTCTCTTTCCAATTGTGAAATCTATGACCTTGAAATCCTAGGGGTGAAAGTCCCCTTTCTATGTGGAGATAAAATCTCCTTATCTGTCCAAATTAGTTGCCAGATAAATTCCATCAGAGCTATCCCCGATGGTACATATTTGGGAAGGACATGAGGGGCCAGAGGACAGCCATAAACCCTGATAATGGTGAAATTGTCACCCAAGTAGAAGTCTCCCCAATTGTGATCAATTGGCCACTTGTCCACATACTATTTAGGCCTTAGAAGCCTAAGCACCTTCACTGATAGCCTTGTGACATTTGTCCCCATCATGTTCAAAATTGGAAACCATTAAAATCACACTCATTTGAAGTAAAATTCCAAACCCTCGGCCAAAATTGTACTGGGTTTGGTCCAAACTTGCCAACCTTCCTAGGCCTCAACATATTCAAATCCAGATAATCAATATTATAGAACATAATCAAATGCATTAACAAAGAATAATGCATGAACTTTGAAGGCTTTCTCTTTTCCATAATTGAAACTAGGCCCTCATGCATTCTATCAATAACATACTGAATATAGTCATAATCAGTATTAGAATGATGACTCTGCATATCCAGTATGATCATCATCAAATCTGCTGGCAATTTTTCTTTATCTCCATCAACTCCTAAGACCCGACACAACCCATAGGCAAGGTATTTCATATAAAAATTTAAAGACTGAAATTCAAATGGGGCCTTCATATGAGCAGGGGGTGGGGGTGTGTACTTTCCTATTTTTGGTATATGATGGGCAATTTGAGACTTTACAAGCAATAGTTGCTTGCTATACCTTTCTTTCTCCTTTCCTAGGTCAATCTCAATTGAAGAGGAGTACAAATTAAAAGCTTTCATGAATGACCCTCTATCTAGGGTAACCAAGGCTGACCTATCACTTCTCCGAATTGTTTTGGAGACAGAATCATAATTTCTAGCCAGCTCAATTAACAAATCCACATCAAGGAAACCATCAAGAACTACCAATTTTCCTAGTCCTAACTTCCAGGCATTGCACACTGGGATAGGTTTTTCTCTGTTACTATAAAATAATTAAAAATATGGTAACTTGAAACATCTGGGGTAATGGGATCCCTACAATTGGCTAAGGCGTCAATGAAAGTTTCATCACTAACCTTTCTGTTCTGTGTTGACCCCTGAAGCAACTGGATAAACTCTTTTGAATAGTTTGGCTTCCCCTTTTGGTCATGATGGAGTCAAGGATGGTGGATCCAATTAAGGACAGTCCAAACCTTGCAGTCAACAGAACGCACAGCGGAATACTCAACAACACAACAACAAATAATTGTTTAACTCAGATTTTCATTAACATGCTCGGCTATAAGGCCTTCCGGGTTAGGGCCAATTACAATCAGAAACAATTCTACAAGATCCAAACACATCCAATACAATCTTAGCTAGTTCAACTTTGAAGACAATCAGAAGCTGATGGGAACCCTAAGGCAGATCTAAACTTGAGCTCGCAAGCCTCCAAGCAATCTCCTTGTCTCCAAGTGTGCAACCCCTAGCTCTGCAATTACAAAGTATCAGATGACAATCTGATCTACAAGATCATGCAAGATCTTTTCCACAACTTCGCCAATTCCAGCTTTCAGAACCTCAGATCTGATTTGCTAAGTCTTCCAAGTCATGAACTCCAATCGATCTCTTCATGATCCCCCTAAACATCTACCCAAACATCCTATAAATACTAGTCATCAGCCACAAGTCGGCTGGATGAAACCATTAACTCCCCCCAACAAATATTAAATTCAATACAAGTCGGCATCAAAATAGCCTTACAAACATTTAATCTAACATGTCGGCCTGTAACAACAGCTACCAACAATAAATGCACTAAGTCGGCCCAACAAATCACACAGAACTCCACTCGGTAAACCAAGACTACCGAGCAATAGTGAAATAACCGAGCATGCCAGGCATCACCGAGCACCAATGTTGACCGAGCACCACAGGCATCGCCAAGTAACACTTTCACCGAGCGCCAGAGGTTACCAAGTTCCTTCAGCGACCGAGCTTCCTTCAATTTCTGAGGCCGTCGGTCAAGGCTGCAACCGAGTAACACCGGCCAAACATACACCTCCCATGCAGATTCACCGAGTACCCTAGAATGCCCCTACATTAGGTCACCACCCTGCTCTTGCACCCCCTCACTAGATGATGCATGACTGGCCTAAGGTTGACTCATTACTTCTTGCTTTGTAAGTATATCCCTCTGCAAATTAGCTCCCTGTGAATAGCTCTCTATAACAACTCGGCTTCACAAATTATCTCCTCTGCAAACTAATTAGTGTAAGAATGCAAGCGTCCTGCCAATATATCTTTGAGCAATAAATGCACGGCAATGATCAAAATCTAAGTAAATCCCTTCTCAGTCACCTCAGCATTCAATCCTACGTGAAACCAAGCTCAAATCGAGGCCAACCGTAATGTAGGAAGTTGACAGGTTGCAATGAATTCTCAAAAAAGGTGACGAACAATAATAACTGTTTTATTGCTTTAAAAACCCTTGATAACGTATAAAAACCTTCATCAGTGCGGTGATTGGACGACTGAGTACCTTTTTCAGCTTGTCATCATGCCCTTTCCACAGAGTTGCTTTATTGCCTTATGAATCAGAGAACTTAACTCCACATACTCAGCGATTCAGCAACTGAGGACATTCTCGTAGTCTCTTAATACTTTATCCAACCTTGGTTTGATCATGAGATTCAGCGACTAAAGCATTTGCTGAATCGCCAAGCTTTTTCCCTAACCGGAGTCTCATCAGGAGAATCAGCGATAGCTGTCCGATCTTAAGTCTATCATCGGTCTACACTGAATCTCAAAATCCTTGGCTTTAAGCCATACTTCATCATGAGATCACGCGACTGAAGAAATCGCTGAATCTCGGAACTCTTTACTTAACTGGGATCAAACCTAGAGATCATGCAAATGAGGCATTCGCTTGATCGCTGAAACTTTTCTTGACTTGAGGTTAAATCTGGAGATCACATGCTGACCGTTAGATCTTGGCTGCATCAACGGAAGACATTGAATCCTGGAAACTTCTATATTAACTCATCCTCGGTCTCGAGAACACGCGACTAAAGACCTTCTCTAATTCGCTGAATACTTTACTTAACCCGGGCTATATCAGGAGATCACGCGAATGACCAATTCTCATATTCTCCATACTCCTTTATTAACCATGGATCAATCGCGAGAACCCGCGACTGAATGAATCTCATGTTCTCTAGATCTTTGTCTTAACTCATGTATGATCACGAGATCATGCGAACAAGGACATTCGCTTGATCTTGGAACACTTTTCTTAACCCAAGTTAAATCTTGAGAAGACGCGATAGTCCTTATTCGCCAAGTCGCCAGATCCCTTTCTTAACCCCAGCTAAAACATGAGATGAACCGCCAACCATGGATCCTGTTCATAATCTTCGGCGATCGCTAAGTCGCTAGATCATTTGGGACTTGACCGTTACATCAGTGGAATAGGCGACAACAATAACTTGTTCCATTAAATGCTTGTTCGCTGGATCACTAGATGTCAGGCCACTAACCGCCAAGGTCATGAGAATAAGCGACAACCACATTTGCTGGGTCACTAGATGTTTAGACTTAACTACTCGGAACTTGGAGAATCAGCGAATACCATGTAACATTCTTTAGTCGCTAGATCGCTAGATATCATTTATTAACACTTGAACATTAGGCGATTTAGCGAACAAAGGAAAAAAGACCATGTGTAAGAATGAGACTTAAGTGGCATGAAAAAGTAAAATGAAAATAGACCAAAGGTAGGGTTTTAGACATAAGCTTGACAATTTTCGAAACCCTGGGGCAAATTAAGACCTAGCTTCCTCTAAAAACATGCAAATTTTTCCAATCTCTTGAAGATACATGAAAATTGGCTAACACCGCCCCTAAACTGGAAAATTGGAAACTCCTGTTCCTGAACTAGAAAATTGGAAACTGACCTTAGCAGGACCCTGTGCGAACTCACCGATAAGTTGTCAAGTTATCGCGATAAGTTGGCAACTTATTGGCGATAACTTGGCAACTTATCGGCCAATATTTTAAACTTATTGGCGCGCGAACTTTACGTGTTTTATCGGCCACAAAAAGTTATCAAGATAAGTTTAAATATTGCAAATATATCTATGATATTTTAATCTATGGTACAGACCCACTCCGTACATGGAACAATACAGAAAGTCATCCTCGTATAGTGTATGGCTTCCACCATACAACATAAAAGCATGTGCAAAGTCATCACTGTATGGCATAAAAGCATGTTCAAAATCATCAATGTATGGCATACGGCTTCCATAGTATGGCATAAAAGCATGTCCAAAGGCATTACCGTATGGTGTACGGCTTCCACTGAACGATACAAAAACATGTTCAAAATCATTACCATACAACATACACTCTTCAAACCTACGTAATAACTTTGGTGTCATGGATGTTGTTTAGAGTATGGATTCATCCTCAATCCTTGTTGTACATTGTACAGGATCCCTCTGCGTGCCTATCAGCTTTTCCATAAGGGGTTAAGAGGACAATTTCAATTTTGTTGTATGGTGTTTGGCAACTTCACATCAAGTGGTCCGTACAAGGGGTCTTATACATTGGGTGAGTTTCTTGGCAGCAACACGAGAACACCTTGGCAGGAGGAGTGTGGTAATAGTGTGGCAGTTCATGAAATCTCTATTTTCCGGCTTCTTAAACATTATTTTTGGCATCGTAAAAAATCAAGAAAATGGTGTGTGCCATGGAGTTATATGTGCTTTTGAAAGTGCTAATTTATTCTTGGCAGCGGGGGCGCTGCCCCCATACCCCTGCAAGAGGCGTTGCCCCCAAACCTCCACAAGGGGGCGCTGCCCCCAAACCCCAACAAGGGGCACTGCCCCTTGACGGGTGTTGCCCCCAAACCCCCATTTTATTTTTGAGGTACACTACAACTTTGAGTTTGCGTCGTACAAGTGATTATCTACACTCTTATCATTAGTCTTCCTAGATATTACTTGATGCATACTTGTCATCTGGAAGACAATTTTTTCTTTTGGGGGGATGATGTAGTTGGTATAAAATGCCTTTTGTTTTGTTGATAATGTTGGTTATCTGTCAATGTATTAATTGTCTGTATTAACTTTGTTATCACTCTTGGGCAGTTTTGTGTCGATTAGTTGACGGTTGTGTTCCTCTTGGCAACCATTACGTCCTTTAAATATGTCATGTACCATCAAGGGAGGGGGTATGGTATCGTGGGGTAAATTGTAATCCTTGGCCAACCATCTCTAGACTTCTTCTCAGTAATGAATTCAAGAGCTAATAAAGATATATTTTACTAATATATCTGGTACACATTGCCATTTGTAATATTGTTTCATGTATGTGAATTACCAAGTATAGCAGTAAACACGGTTTTTCCCATACTATTTAATAAGTCAACAGGGCACCAACTAAGCCAATTGTCAGCATTACTATTTTAGATTTGTCGATGGATGCAATTTATGGTCATATCTTGGTATTTGATATGGTCTGGTGCTTTTAATTTAAATAATGATAAATTATAAAATTCAATTAAATATTTAGTTGTATCATTATTTAATTTATTTAAATGTTGCCTATAGTCAGCACCCAAAGTTAAAAATAAAAAAGTGAAAGTACCAAATATTAAATAAAATGTCTTTATTGGAGGGGACACCAACTTAGGGGAGACATAAGGAGCTTTTATATAATTAAAAAAGGGACATCTTGGCTAGGCATGGAATTTGGAGGTCTATAAAAGTGAAATTTTTGGAGCTCATTTGCTATGCTTGGTTTTGATATTTTGGAGAATACATTTGCTGGTTTAGCTTGTTCATCCCATGGGTTGTGAGGATATAAACTATTGCAAGGATCATCTTCTATGTTAGTTAAAGATCCAATTTGGAAGATCCATTGATGATTTCATTCAGGAATCACAACTGGGCTTCATATTGGCTTGTATCTTCAACTTTGCATAGAGTATATACAGAGCAGACTTGTAGGAGATCGATTAGAAGGAGATTGAAGGATATAATTTGTTGTTTGAACCTCATCTTGCTAGCCATACCTTTTTTACAACTAACCATACAATTTCTGGAGGGGACGTGAGGGTTTCCTAATGCAAATTGAGGGTTTTGGAAGAATTTCTTTGGCCTAAGGAAGGCATGTAGGGCTTCTTTAGTGCTTGAAATGTCCACCCCTCATTTTTTTTTTGAAGTATGTGTTTGCAAGTTTATGAAACCAGTGAAATATGTTTTCTGATTGAAGCTTTCAGATTGCATTCAAGATAAGAAACAATACATAAAGCAAGATAATTTGCAACATAGCTTACCAAACAAGAACTGATAAAAACTTAATCTTCATACAAACATTATAGAACTTGTTAAAGCATTATAAATCAGATTTAAATAACTTTACAGACCTGATAAAGTCTTCAAAATATAAAAAGGAATGCTCAGAACTGATCCAATGTCCAATACTTAACGCACAAATGAACAAGGGTGATTAGCATGATAAATCTGCAAGCCTCCAAACATATTAAAGTCTGCAACATTAACAAATCTTCACCAGCTTGAAATAAATAATGAGCTCTTTCCAATCCTTCATAAACACCTTTAGATGAACCAAATGTAGCTTGAACTTGCCAAAATGTGATTCAAGATTTGATTATTGCTCAAACTCCTTGCTGGTTTCCCTACAATGCAATTTAAATTTGGCTCACAACTCGCATTTCTTCTTCTCCTTTGGCTTGAAAATGAAATAAATTTACATTTAGGGCAGAAAAGGAAATATAAGTCAAAATGTTTTTTTTTTCACTTTTTCAACCCAGCTGCCAAGTAGAGTCCAGGGGTTGGGACTCAGAAAGTCTCAAAAAGGCCTCAGAGAGAGTTTCAGGTTGATGACCTCTTTTTACTGTGGAGTGCAAGATTGCAAGATATCGACAAACATGGAAATTAAAAGCCCTTTGGACTAGCCCTTATGTCATTATCAATACTCACGGTCAGGACTCATATTTCCTACAACATTTGAGTGCTGAAATTAAAGAATTGTCAATGCGCAAACAAATCTTGAAACCCTACTTTTCCGAATGTAGGTTTTTCTCCATGCACGATGTATTTTGATGTACATCTGTATGCGGTCTTCTCTTGATCAATCTGTGTTTTTTGCTCTAGTTTGCCTTTTAGTTTTCTAGATCCTTATTGCATTCCTCCAAAATGCACATCCCCAACTAGAGCCAATGGTAGTGCTTCTACGGATTTTATGGTTTCTCCAAGTGTCCTAGGGCTTGTTTATCTTATTTGGCTTAAACCCTAAACCCTCATGTCAGCCTGTTGCCTTGTGTTCTATTTTTGAGTTGACTTGTTTGGTCACCCCTCGACTTAAGTTTCTTTGTGAAGTCCCCTTAAACATATGATAAGCAGCACATTTGTCCTCAAATATCCTAAAGCTCTAAATTTAAACATGTGCATTTTAAGTAACTTAAGTCATCTTCATCGAGATTGAAAGTGTGGCCGCCACTTTTATATACATGGTGTCTTCTGATTGTGTCATATTTAGTTCCTCTATCGTGGCTTGAATTATAAAATAAATGTCCTCGGAAAACCACTACTATATGGTCTACTGTCAAATACAGCACCGGCCATGTCAGCAACCTATGCTTATTTGTCATCATATCACAGTTATCCCTTCTATCACAAAAGCAATCCCTTGTTATTTCCCTGCAAAACCGCAATATGCTGATATGGCATTATAGTCACTAACATTTTCTTTATCGCAGCTATTTGTCTATTGCAATTTCTCATGTAGGGCCTGTTTATGGAGTTGCGAAAGGTCAATATTCTGACACTGATCTATAATGTCCCCTACTGGATTCACCCTAGAATTTGCCCTAGAACCACAAATGCAATAAGAGATGAGATATGGTTAGAGATGTATATATCTTTCCTAATACAATATCCCTTTTAATAAAGTAACCCTTGATTTGAATCCTACAACCACAACCAATGATATATACATATATACTTTTCAATCATTAGGGTTAGATAGGAACATATAATTATCTCAAATCAATAAAATAGACTATATCTATTTACTAACTAGTGTTAAATCACATTTGGGTTTGAGGAAAGAAGCATGATAGGTCCACCTGAAGCCATCCTAGCACTAAGCTCAAGAGTTGACACTCACCCTCTTGGCCCCAATGGCAGGCACATTGGACATCCACTTGGGGTGGCCTACTTAGATGGTGATCTTTTAATTGCTTCCGTTTCTTATACTTCCATATGGGGCCTTTGTAGTCTGCCTATCTAAGCCCAAGAGTGGACATTCACGCTCTTGGCCCCAGTGGCAATCACATTGGACATCCACTCAGGGTGGCCTACTTAGATGGCGATCTTATAATTGCTCCCCTTCCTTACACATCCTCACCTTCCCTATATGATTGCCTGTGAGGTTACAAACAGTTTTATGTTCGCATATATGTATTTTACATTGTATGTGTGTATAAAAGAGATTTAATCATAATTACTAACTTATAATGCATAGGCCAAACATATACCACAAAGATAGTTGTCAATGCTATTAGACATTCGAAATAATAAATTTGGGCCTGCTTTCTTTTATTGAGCATTGTATTTATATCTCTATTTATGTTTTTTGATGCTTTCCTCCTTGGCTCCTCTCCACCATGGTCCTCTCTATTTATATCTCGATCACTCCATGGAGGTGGTGTCTTTTGGCGATTGCTGCCCCTTCGAAAGTGGACACAACCCTTTCTTACGCAAACTTTCACTAACCGCTGTCTCCTTGATCATATTCTCAACTAATCATTAGTTTCCTTATTTCTATTATGTGAGTCTTTAATTAAGATCACTTCCTCTTGTATGTTAGTTGCTATTAGTTTAATTGCTACTAAGACTTGATATATTCAGTCACTCTTGTTGCTTCCAGAATGTTCCTTGTAAATCTCTGCTCTTGAAATCATACACTTTGATCGCATCTTGGGCAAAAATCTTGAAGTCTCAAGGCAAGACAATTTTTCATAAGGCATTGATATATTTCACAGGGGGCATGACATGATCACAGGATTGTTGCCACCCCCTCAGGTTGCAGTGGATGTTTCAATTTCTGAAGAATTGGAACAATTGAAGGTCAAAATGAGAAACTTTGAGGAGTTGGAAGAGAGTAGAGGAGCAAAAAGAAAGCCAAGGAGCAAGGAGAAAATAAAGAAGAATGATGTAATTGACGGCTTGCTTGGCAACAGGCTTCCTTCCATTCCGAGTCATGTCAACAATACATTGGATAGTTACAACACACTAAGAGACACAATCGTGAACCACACTAAAACAGGAGTCCAATTGACATGTTGGCAAGTACCTTTAGCTCCTAAGATTGAACTTGTGAATATTTTGTTAAGCAATACCTGTTTTGATTTTAGAGTTTTTGTTGTTTCTCTAGTATCTATGCAAGTTTTAACTCTATGCAAGAATTATTGAGGCATCACAAGAGATACCACAACTTCATTACAAGACAATTGAATGGTTTTCAGGGATTGACAGTTTTCCATATGCCTCCAATTTGGAAAGGGGGTGGAAACATGAAGGATAGCATGGAAGGAGAGCAGACTTTACAAAGGTCCAACCCCCTATGTATTTAGCAATAAATGAAGATGGACAGAAAAATCTAGAGAAGTTAAGCTCACTTTTGGATGCACTCTCAAGGCTGGAGTATGGAATGATTATGGTCACACCAGTGATAAGGAAGATCCTCGGAGATGATTATGTTGCCCATGTGGTTAAGGTCCACCATTTTCTTTCGGGAGGTGTATTGTGTTTTTGAAGTTTAAAGTGAAGTGAAGAGAAATGGGATTTGATTTGCATTTAAATCAGTCTTTAGCCAGCAAACATGTTGTCACATCATCAGCATCTGAGGTTACAGGTGCGCAAAGGCGGCTTCAATAGTTTTGGATGTCAATGCAGAATAAGTTTTGAAGATGGTCTATCTTCCTTAAAATAAGTGTGCATCTCCAATTGCTCCAATGATTTCAACATTCTTTGCAGTGAACATAGAGCACTATTTTGTCTTTTAGTAGAATTGATATGCCTTCTGGCATATTCCTTTTGTAACGAGATTGTCAAATCAATGTCACATTTACATCGGCTCTAAGCTTGTTTGCTCCCTTGTTTCTATAAAAGGTAATTCCAAGTCGTTGTATGTAATGTACCGAACGGCACACTCTCGTACGACCCTCCTCTGTACAGCTACACAATTTCTGTATGGTCACTCGTGCAGCTTGTTTTCCACCACCTCTGCCTGTATGGAAATTCCCTTCACTCACGTACAATCACTACCATCACGCACCACTCGACCACGTACGATAAACACTCAACCTCGTACGGCACCCAAACACACCTATATGAAAGCTTCTCTACACTCGTACTACTCGGCCTTAGACTTTTCGTGCAGCACTTAATCCTCTTGTAACCCGTACGGTTGTACGTCCTGACTACATACGATGTTTACATCCCTTGTACGGCTTATGTCCGTACAACATGATTTCTACTTTTCTACCAGAAGGTTTATAATACAATAGCTAATATTAATATTATTACTTCAGAGGATGAGTGTGTGGAATGAATCGAGCTAGCTTACAGGTAGCACGTAGAATGAACTAGATAACAATATAGATAGTTTCTTGATTACAGGAATTCGACGATGAAGTACAAAGTGAAATATCTGAGCGATATCTCCAACAACAGACTAGGGTGAGGAATGACTCCCACTGAAACTGCAAAATTTGCAAAAAGGGAGGGTCTTGCACCTCTAAAACTGCAAACAAGGCTGAACTCCAACTGGGATTCGTAAATACAAAGAAACATAGAACTCACTATACCCTACTACAATGCCAAACTTGGCCCTATAAAGGGCTCCAGAAAGTTTCTTGAAGGGTTACAAACGGGCCGACACAACCTATTATTTTATAACTTAATTAATAAAAGGGGCCCGTAAGATATTATTAATTTCAGGATAACATAAACAATTAATTTAAATAAGTTATGTAGTTATTTTGGGGACATTACAGTCCTCCCGGCCCAAGAATTGCTTGCCCTTGAGTAATTGCAAACTCAAATGCTCCAAGATCTGTTTGCTCTCCCATGTGGCATCTTCAATTGGCAGGTCCTTCCATCGAACTGTGTACTCCCTGATGGTGCATGATCTCAGCTTTTTCTATCTAACATCGATGATCTCTGCGGGCTCCAAAATAAGTATTCCTTCTTCATCAATAGGTGGGAGTTCCTTGGAGACTGTTAAATGTTGACTGACTGCCTTCTTGAGGCATGAAACATGAAAAACATTGTGAATTTGACTCCCTTCTAGAAGCTCCAACTCGTAGGCGATTTCTCCCACTCTTCGTACCACTCTGTACGGTCCATTGAAGCATGGCTTCAACTTCTCAGCACCACTTTTCTTCAAGGAACACTATTTGTACGACTGTACTCAGAGGTATACTAGATCTCCTACCTTAAAACTTTGTTCAACCATGTGCCTATCAACATACATTTTTTTCTGATTTTGAGCCAATTACAAGTTATCCTTTAGAGACTGAAGGATATCCAGACTCTCTTGTAACCAATCCTTAGCCCTCAGTGCACAACTGTCACGCAACGCCAGATCCATAAATGATGAGGCCTCATAGCCATAAAGTGCCTTGAATGGTGACATACTCATAAACATGTGATAGGTAGTGTTATAACAGTGCTCTCCTAAATGAAGCCAATGGATCCACGCTTTCTATTGTGTTGCGACGCAGTTCCTCATATAGTCCTCCAACCACTTGTCTGACCATCCATCTGCGAGTGGTAGCTCGTACTCGGTGATAACTCCATACCTGCCAAGCGAAATAGTTCCATCTAGAAACTGTTGAGGAAACGGCTATCCCTGTCGCTAACTATGTTCTGCGAGAGGAAATGCAAGTAGAACACCTCTCAGAAAAACAACTCAACCACCTGAGCTACCTGAAATCCCGTTGGAATGGCAAAGAAATGGGCATATTTGGTTAAATGATCCACCACAACGTAAATGCAATCCTTCCCTTGCACTTTGGGAAGTCCCCTGATGAAATCCATCGAGATGTTTTCCCATTTTTGATTGGGTATTGGCAAGGGTTGAAGTAACCCTGCAAGCAAGATATGCTCAGATTTATTCTGTTGGCAAGTGGAGCATTCCCTCACATACTATAGTACATCATCTTTGTAATGTCCCCAAATTGATAGAGAATAAATTAATTAATTAATTGGTCCATTTTAAAAGAATTATTATTAAGGACCTTTAATTAATTAATTGGGGGGGTCATTTTTTATCTTATTATCCATAGGTGTTTACTGTGTTGACGTTCTTTTGTAAACCCTCGGGAGTTTCTCCAAAGAGGTATTTATGTCCAGCATGTGGGAAGTTGTTAGTATGCGTCTTGGATTATTTTTTTTGTATTGCGAATTCCAGTTGGAGTTCTATTGTCCACCATTTTGGAGGTGAAAGATCCTCCCTATTTGGTTTGTTTAAGTTTCGCTGGTTCACACCCACCCTAGTCTGCCACTGGAAATATCATTCTGATATTTCACTGTGTGTTCCAAATTTGTAAAGTCTTTCTTCAAAGACAAATTTGTAATAAACAATGATATCTGATATTTGTTTGAGATTGTGGATTTATGCGAAGTAATCCAAAATTGTTGTAATCTACAATACTATCATTATTGAATACACTTTCATCTTGCATGTGTGAATCTGGTGAAATCTTCCATTAAAGATCTATCTGATATACTAACAAAATAATTTTCCTTGGATCTCCAACATCATTGTGCTACCTTTCCAAAGGCGAGAGTTTGAACTTCCATTCTGTGCGAACTACCGTAGGACAAAGAGAACGTGCGACTGACGACAAGGAGCTCATTTGTTACCATACATACCCTACTCTGAGAGATAGAGTGGACCATATGATGATGGCAATTAGAGATCAGACATTTCTGCTAGCGTACAGACCTGGCTAACCGTATGAGAGGTGTCGATATCACCCTGCAGGTTGACTATGGTTGTACGGGCAATTTGAGAAGGTCGTACGGTGCATTGTACAAATGGAATTAAGGAACCGTACGAATGAGAATGATGGCTGTATGAAGTGCTATGTTGTGATTCGTTGTTCCAACGCTACGTACGGAGGTACATACTCAAAATCATCAACGTTATCCTGAGGCTTATGGATAGGTGTGCCTTTGGGACATTGCCATGATATTAGAGTTGGTGATCTTGCTAGCTTGGTGGGATGATTGAGATATTTTGGGATCTGAATAACACTATGGCACCCAATAGCGATGTAGAGTGGTGGTTGAAGGCACTACAAAAGATAGAAAAGGAACTCAGTGATGGTATTAACCTTCATCTAGATATATTGGAAATATGTTTGTGTAAGGTTGACCAATCACCTTCAAAATTCATATAGAAGATCCTTGCCCTGATTAAGGTCGCCTTAAGTCAACCCAGTTTGTTGAGACACCATGAGAAAGAAATCAAGTTGGTAGCTGCAGCCAGTGTTCCGAGAATCGCCACCGAATCGCATGAATCGCGTGAATCACGAGTCGATTCAGGCTGGGCGATTTTTTTGGAGCCATGAATCACAATCGGTATTTTTTCCCATGAATCGCCGATTCAGGGGATTCATGGGAAAAATCGCCTAAATCGGGTCGAAAAATCACCAATGAATCGGCCGCAGCAGTCAAGAAATTAAAGTCGAAAATAATAAAAAATTGACTTGTTTTTTTAATGTTTGGTTTGACTTTTTGTCTTTGTTTTAACCCTAAAGGGTCTTCCATTTGCTTAGTATGAGTAGAAGAGAGGAAAAGTGAGAGAGAAGAAGAGAAAAGGAAAAGCACAAGTTTGCCAACAGCAAGAAGGAAGAGCAGCAAAGAGAAGAAAAATTCATTTGGGGAGGCCATAAGATTGCATTGGGAGCATTAAGGAGTCATTAGCAACACTCCTCAATTGATTTGCAAGAGGTAAGTGTTGATTTTCTTTTGGTATGTTAGTGTATTGTTCACTTTTTGTTAAATTTTTTTAGTTTTCATTTGCAAATCTTGAATGTTTGTTTTTTAGTTTTAATAAATTGCAAAATAGGCTTTGTTGTTTTGTTTATTAGTTTGTTAGATTGTCTTACTTTGAATTTTGAAACATAGAGGTTTTACTTGAAATTTATTATTGCAGGAGTCTTAATTTTCATTTTCCCCAATGGGTAAAAAAGATGAGTGTTGGAAATATACCGAAGACTTTCCGGGAAGAACAAAATTCCAAACAAAATGTATGTTTTGTAAAGAAATAAATTCGGGTGGCATTTATAGATTCAAATTCCACATTGCTGCCATACCCGGACATGATATTGCAATTTGCACTCAACAAACAGCTGAGGCAAAACGCACTTGTTTAGTGGCATTAGAAAAATTTGAACAAGACAAAATAAATAAGAAAAGGCAACTAGAAGAGATAAGGGCTATTGGCTCCCATGCTCCCACTGCCACAACCGCATCTACACCTACATCAAAGTCCGCATCCGTAGGTTGTGTTGGAGAGGGTTCTACTAGGCCTCCTTTTCGTCCTAGTGCTGCTGCTCGTGCTAGTGCTACTGTTGATGCTAGTGCTAGTGCTAGTGCTACTGCTACTGCTACTGCTAGTCGTTCTTATAGTCATATTGAGGCTGGCAGTGCCCTATTGCAGCCTAGAGTGCGGAAGAACAGATTGGATAGTTACTTTGTGCCCCGCACTACTCCTGGCTCACAACCCACACTTGAGGGCATGGGTTTGAACAAGGAGATTCATGATGCTACAAGAAAAGAAATTTGTAAATTTTGGTACTTTTGCAACATTCCATTTTTTGCAACGAGGCAATTGATTCTTTTTTATTTGTTTTCTTTAAGTTTAAAGTTAAATTTTAATTATATTTATTTGTGTAATGATGTAATCATAGATTCACTTTACATAATGATTTATCATCTAAATTTCTAATCTTAATCTATTTGTGATAGGGCTCCTTACTGGCAAAATATGATAGATGCGGTTGCCATATGTGGTCCGGGGTTTAAAGCCCCAACTGAGGCTGAGTTGAGTGGACAGCTCTTAGATGAAATGGTAGAGGACATGAAAGCTGAGCTTCAAAACCACCGAAGGAATTGGACTGTAAAGGGTTGCACCATCATGACTGATGGTTGGACCGACAGGAGGAATAGAACACTCATCAATTTTCTTGTTTCCTGTGGAGGTGATTAATCATTCTACTTTCTTACATGTATTGTGAAATTTGAATAATTTAAACTCTGATTTGTTGATTGCTAATTTGTTGCTAATCCATGATAATTCATTCTTTTGTAGGCTATACCATGTTCCTCATGTCTATTGATGCTTCTGCCCATGTAAAAAACGCAACATACTTATGTGAGATTATTGAGGAAGTCATCACAGAGGTGGGGGAACAAAATGTGGTGCAGGTGGTGACTGATAATGCAACAAGTTATGTTGTTGCAGGTAAACTTGTAACTTTTCAAGTTTTGAAAATTAATTTATTCGAACACTTTTCTAATTCTAAGTTTCCTAACATGTTCCAATTTCTAATTAATTTAAAATTGTTGTAGGTAAACTATTGATGGAGAGGCACCCCACCATCTTTTGGTCTCCTTGTGCGGCACATTACCTTGACCTCATGTTGGAGGAAATTGGCAAGCTTGAGTGGGTAAAGTCATGCGTAGATAGGGCAAAAAGTATATGCAAGTTTATCTACAACCATGCATTCATCCTTAGCACTATGAGGGCCTACACAGGAGACAAGAAGTTAGCTCGTCCAGGGATCACGAGGTTTGCCTCGAATTTCATCACACTGCAGTCCTTTTTGACATCAAGGGATGATTTGAGGAGAATGTTTGTTGGGCGGGAGTGGACTACATCCTCCTATGCTACGACCACTATAGGGGTAGATGTGGCAAATTGGATCTTTGATGAGGATGGTTTTTGGGAACCTGCTAAAGAAATTGTTGAGGTAAATTTCTTACAATTTAATATTTAGTATTTAGTTTTACTATTTATTATTTAATTGTTAATGATTTACTTTTACTTTTAGTTTTATAATTTTATTATTTATATTTAAGTTTTGACTCAAATGTTTTTTTTACATTATATGCAGGTCATTGAGCCCCTCGTATCTCTCCTACGAACTATTGATGGGGAGAAGCCCTCTCTTGGCTACATATATGAGGGCATGGATAGGGCCAAGGAGGCCATTAGAGCTAGGTATCTAGGAGTGCAGGAGAAGTATGTCCCTCTTTGGGATATCATTGATAGGAGATGGCAAAATCAGCTCCACCGACCCATCCATGCAGCAGCTTATTATCTGAATCCAGCATTTCGTTTTCATGCTGACTTCAAGGCGGATGAGGAGGTTCTCACCGGCCTATATACAGTGATCCAGAGGTTGAGTACTGATGAGGATAGTGCAGTTGCAACCCTTGAGCTAGACAAATTCAATAATATGGAAGGGTCAATTTTCTCTAGCAGGATGGCCATAGATAGTCGGACAAAACTACAGCCAGGTAACTATAAAAATAATATATTCTTGAATGTTAAGTAACAAGTTAATGGCTTATAAGTTGTGCATTTTAATTTTTGATTTTGTAATTTTAAAGTTGTAATTTTGTAAATGATACTAATTGATTTTGTTTTCCCTTATTTCAGATAGATGGTGGCAAATGTTTGGGCCCACAAACCCAAAACTTCAGAAAATTGCCACCCATATTCTGAGTCAGCCAAGCAGCGCTTCTGGATGTGAGCGCAATTGGTCTGTGTTCGAGCATATCCACTCGAAGAAGAGAAATAGGTTGACAGTGCAGAGGTTGAATGATCTTGTTTTTGTTCATTACAACCTTCATATTAGGATCAGACAGATTATGGGCATTGACTCCTCTCCGATCATTCTGGATGAGATTGATCCAGAATCAAAGTGGCTCACTGAGGCTGTGGATCCGATCTTCACTAAGGCAGACCATGAGTGGATTGACCAGGTAGATAGAGAGGCTGAGCCTGTGGCCATGGCAGAGGAGGCGGCTAGAGCACGTTCAGGCACTGGCAGACTCACACGTGCACGCACAAACAGAGGCCTTAGTGATGTTGTCCGTGAGCCCATCTTACATACGGAGGATATGGCTCAGCAGTCCTCTAGGACCTACCTTAGACGCTTTTGTAGAAGGCAGACAGGATATTCAGAGGCTGAGGATGAGGCTGCGGCCGAGCTTGAGGATGATGATGAGGCTTGAGCTACAGCCTTGTTTTTTCATTTTGTTTACAGACTGATACTATTACATTTACAGTTTACTGATAGACATACGTTTCATGGATCTTCATCTTACATACATTTATGATTTGATGTCTTATGGATCTTCATCTCACATACATATTTGATATTACATTCTATGATTTGACTCATTATGATAATATGATTTCAGATTTCTATTTACTTCAGTTCAGAACTTCAGCTACAATTTACATTTTACATGTAGCGTATGTGATGGATTTACCATTTATGTTCCTTGTTTATGTATGTTAGCTTCTATTTGATGATGTTATACTATGTTTAAGTTATATTCAATAAAGGGTGTCTGAAATAAGTTTTAAATTGTTAAAATCTAGTGTTTTTTAAATTTGCCGATTCATGGCCGATTTGATTCCGATTCATGGCCGATTCGCGATTTGATTCGGCCAAAACGATTCCGAGACAATTCCGATTCTCGTTTCTTTGGCTGCAGCATGTCCAAGTGAGTTCTTGAGAATCCCGGCTCTTCGAGCAACATATGATGATGACACGTTGACAAAGATATTGCACTTGATCATTGACAATTTTCAGAGCCTGGGTGACATCAGTGGCGATCCTTTTGGCAGGAGATTTACAATATTGGAGAATTGTACAAATGTCAAAGTAAGTAACCTCCTCTTAGATCTAGAGTTGCAAGATTTGATCCATGATATGTTCCATCATTTCTTAGTCACCATCAAGGAACATCATGATACTAAGGTTTCAATTGCTATGGAGAGTCTTATGATATCGTGCATTGAAGAGGAGAAAATATCTCAACCTATCATATCTATGTTACGGGTTGTTCGCAAACTTGACTGTGTTCCTTCTATGGCGACTTGTAGACTGGTCAATAAAGTATTCAAGCATTGTGAAGAAAAATTAATATCTCATTTGCACAAGTGGGAGAAAGTAGGTGTCGACTTCTCGGGTGATGCATTACATAAGGAGGATGAAGGCATGATCACAGGGTCGTTCCAGTCACATGCTAAATGTTGCTACTGCACCAACTGATGGAGAACACCTAATCACACATGACAACCAAGAAGGTGAAGAAGATGCTTGCATGGAACTTGCCAAGTCAACATTAACCAATCATGGGAGCATGAGCTCTGCCAATAAGTTGGACCATTAGTTGGTTGTGTGTAGAGTCTTGCCTTTTGTGCAACATGCAGTGGAAGTGGTCATCACTCTTCAGGAAGACTCGACCCGAAGCAGATCTAGGCCTGAAGGAAGACTCGACTTGAAGGAAGATTCAACTGAAGGAGATCTCACCCCGAAGGAAGACTCAACCTGAAGGAGATTCCGGTCTAAAGGGATCTCGGCCCGAAGGAAGACTCAACCTAAAATAGATCTCGGCCCGAAGGAAGATTCAACCGAAGGAGATCTTGGCCTGAAGGAAGACTCAAACCGAAGGAGATCTCAATCCAAAGGAGATCTTGGCCCGAAGGAGATTCCAGTCGGAAGGGAGACTTGGCCCGGAGGAGATCTCAACCCGAAGGAAGACTCAGCCTGAAGGAAGACTCAAGTCGAAGGAAGACTCGGCCCAAAGAAAATCTCAGCCCGAAGGAGATCTCGACCCAAAGGAAGACTCGGTCCAAAGGAGATTCTGATCCGAAGGGAGACGTGGTCCGAAGGAGATCTCAGCTTGAAGGAAGACTCAAATCGAAGGAGATCACGGCCTGAAGGAGATCTCGGCCCGAAGGAAGATTCAACTGAAGATCTCGGTCCGAAGGAAGACTCGGCTCGAAAGAGATCTCGGTCTAAAGGAGATTTCAGCCAGAAGGAAGACTCGGGCCATAGGAGATCTCAGTCCAAAGGGAGACTTGGCCAAAAGGAAGACTTGGCCCGAAGCAGATCTCGGTCCTAAGGAAGACTCGGCCCGAAGGAAGACTCGGCCCCAATGAGATCCCGAACTGAACGCAACTCAATACCATCGTACGGTTTAGGGCCTACACAAAATGCACCGTCCAACCTATTCCTGGTTAATTTATGGCATATCCCCGTGAAACTGCACGCACATCAACTTCCATCCGGACAAGCAGCGACCTTGGCGATTTGAACAAGTGGAAAACTATAGCGTCGTAAGGCAAAATTAGCATATTGTACGATCAAATTTGCACTACAGTACAACCCCTCCTTGCAACGCGTTCAGACAATTCTTTCACACTGTATGACATACAGTCAGTTTCTCCCGAACTGAAGGAGAGTTTGGAAGGGGAAGCCATTGAGCAACGGCTTGCCAATGTTGAGGCGGAATTTCAAAGGTGGCAATATGCAAGCCATGTTAGGGACTGTCTCCACGAGAGCAAGGATAATGATCTGGAGTCACATAGACAAAATCATGGTTCTCTCACGAGGTAGCAAAAAGACCGACTCTACAAATGGATGTTTGCAGTTGTGTGATTCCACTCGAGTTAAGCATGAGACCAACCTGACTACATTTTCTTCATGTGAAGGACTTTCTTGTAGAAGCAACAGGATCTACTTGCACAGTGTTGATGGCAAATATCATAGCATGAGGGCTTTGGATCTGAGGGTCGATGTGGTTAATGTTTGTCTTTTATGGGATCCTGGTGACTTCAGACATGGCAATATTTATATCAGAGTCGCGCACCGAAAGCTTGAAGATGGTTTACTCATCTCGACTAAATCCAACTATGTGCATGTGATCCAAAAGTAGCACGAAGATTTCAACAGATACTACTACCAACATCTGCACTTGGCTTGGGATCTGAGCATCGATGTGGGTGATGATTGGCCTTAGTGGGATCCTAGTGACTCTGGGCATGGCAAAGATTATATCAAAGTAGAGCAACGGAAGCTTGATGAAGAGTTACTTTTCTCGCTTACTTCTAGGTGCATGCGCGTGGTCATATTGCGGCATGAAGGTTCCAATGGATACAATTATCGGTGTCCCCGCCTAGTTTGGGATCCTGGAGTTTTGATGATGGATTGCTTGAGGGCAAGCAATCTTTGGGTGGCGAGGATTTGTAATGTCCCCAAATTGAGAGAGAACAAATTAATTTAATTAATTAATTAATCGGTCCCAATTTAAAAGAAATATTATTAAGGACCTTTAATTAATTAATGGTGGGGGGCATTTTTTTATCTTATTGTCCGTAGGTGTTTACCGTGTCGGCATTCTTTTGTAAACCCTCGGGAGTTTCTCCAAAGGGGTATTTATGTTCAGCATGTAGGAAGTTGTTAGTATGCGTCATGATTTATTTTATTTTATTGCAAATTCCAGTTGGAGTTTTGATGTCCGCCATTTCAGAGGTGAAAGAGCCTCCCTATTTGGTTTGTTGCAATTTTGGTGGTTCAAAGCCACCCTAGTCTATTGTTGGAAATATCATTCTGATGTTTCACAGTGTGCTCCAAATTTGTGAAGTCTTCCTTTGAAGACAAATTTGTAATAAACAGCGATATCTGATATTTGTTTGAGATTGTGGATCTGTGAGAAATAATGCGAAATTGTTATAATCTACAGTACTATCATTTTTTAATACACTTCCTTGCATGTGTGAATTTGGTGAAATAATCCATTAAAGATATATCTGATATACTAACAATATAATTTTCCTTGGGTCTCCAACATCATTGTGCTACCTTTCCAAAGATGAGAGTTCAAACTTCAATTCCGTGCAAACTACCGTAGGACAGAGAGAACGTGCGACTAACTACAAGGAGTTTATTTGTTACCATACAGACCCTACTTTGAGAGATAGACTGGACCATATGACAGTAATTAGAGATGGCGCAGTTTTGCTAGCGTACGGACCTGGCTGATTGTACGGGAGGTGTCGACGTCACCGTGTAGGTTGACTGTGGCCCTACGGGCTTGGTTTAGGTCGTACGGGCTTGGTTGTGGCAGTACAGGCAGCTTGAGAAGGTTGTACGGTGCACCGTACGGAGCAAATTGAGGAATTGTACAGATGAGTTTGATGACTATACGAAGTGCTAGGTTGTGATTCGTCCCGACACTACATACGGAGATACTCAAAATCATCAACGTTACCTTGAGGCTTACAAATAGGTGTGCCTTTGGGATATTACAATCTTTGAAGCCCTTCCAAGCGAACCTCTCTTAAATTTGTCTATAGGTCTTGAGGTACCCTGGATGTCTAGCCAGAGGTGAGTCGTGGACTTCCCTCAAAATCTTCTACTTCATTTTCAATTTGGGTACCAAAAAGATTCTATCCTTGTAGTAGATGACATTGTTGACCACCTTGTACCTATCATCCTATATTTGACCATCCATCAACTAGCATGCAAAGGTATTCTTGGAGTACTCAACCAACAAATGGGTCTTCCAATCTGCCGAAATCTGTGACAGTGAACATATGGCAGGTCTCCTTGACAGCGCTTCAACCACAACATTATTCTTCCCTTTCACTTACTCAATGTCAAAATCATATGCTTGGGTATTGCTCACCCACTTCTGTTGTCGTTCATTCAAGTCCTGCTCGAGAAAATACCTCAAACTATTGTGGTCTGTCTGCACAACGAATTTTGCTCCAACAAGATATTGCCAAAACTCGGCCAGTGCATGCATGATGGCGAGCATCTCCTTATCATAGATTGAGTACACACGTTCGGCTACCAAGAGGTTTCAACTCTCGAATACAATGGGGTGACGGTCTTGCATTAACACTGCTCCAATGCCTTCTCCTGACGCATCGCACTCCAGGACAAAGGGTCGAGTGAAGTCTGGTAGTGCCAGTACCAAACACGCACTCATGACTTCCTTCAATCTTTTAAAGGCTTGTTGTGCATGCTCATCCCAATAGAAAGCCCTCCTCCTCAAGTTTGTCAGTGGTACTCCAAGCTGTGAAAACCCTTTCACAAATCTCCTATAATAACTGCACAATTTGAAGAACCCACACAGCTCCATGAGTGTTCTAGGTGTGGGCCAGTCAAGAATTGCTTGAATTTTCTCCTGATGCACCTAAACCACTCGAGCACTAATGATGTGACCCAAGTACAAGATTTCAATCATCCCAAATACACATTTGGACCTCTTTGCAAGTAGCAAGTGTGACTCCATGATTCCTAATACCTCGTCCAAATGTCTCAAATGTTCCTTCCATATCCTACTGTAGATAAGTATGTCATCAAAGAACACCAGCAAAAACTTGCACAGTTGCTTATTGAACATGTGGTTCATGTAGGACTGGAAGGTGGCCAGAGCATTTGTCAACCCAAACGGCATGACCAAGAACTCGTAGTGTCTGTAGTGGCAATGGAATACTATCTTTTGGACATCTAGGTCCCTCATGCAAATCTGTTGGTAGTTGAAGCGAAGATCAATCTTGGAGTAGACTGCTCCATGTAGTTCATCCAATAGCTCATTGATCTTGGGAATGGGGTATCTATTCTTGATGGTCTTCTTGTTCAAAGCACTATAGTCAATGCACATCTTGAGGGTTCCATCTTTCTTCTTTACCAACACTACCAAGGATGCAAAGGGACTAGAGCTAGGCCTAATCCATCCTTTGTCAAGGAGTTCTTGGATTGTCTTCTCTATCTCTTCTTTGAACCTCTTAGGATGGTGATAGAGTATGGTGATAACTAGCTTGGCTCCTTCCTCCAACATGATGGTGTGCTCAAAACCTCTATGTGGGGGGATGTCAGGTGGAATGTCTGCGTCATGCAAAGACCAAACTGTGCTTGCCCAACACCACCCGAAGCTCATTATAATGGTAGTAGGCTTGTTGTCCACTCAAGGGATTGGTCGAGACCAAGCAATGTGCCATCCAAACAAAATCATCATGTCTGAAAGTTGCTTCCATTCGTTTTGCCAAAATCTCCCTCGGGCCACCATTCGACATTACTCTTAGTACCACCTTCTTGCCACCCACTTCAAATGAGAACTCCATCCTCTTGAAGCTCTATGTGTACTAGTCGAGGGTCTCCATCCATTGAATGCCAAATATGACATTCGTATCATCCAGGTCTATCAGAAAGAAATCATCTGTCATTATGTAGTTCCCCATGGTGATGCTCAGTTGCGAAACCAGATGAATACATGACAAGACTTCCTCCCACCGCCTTGACTTTGAACCCTTCATGTTCTTTCATACGCAGACCCCTTCTAGTGATGAGTTGATGAAGTTGAATGTGGCCCCACTGTCAAGCATGACAACAACCCGCTGCCCCTAGAGTGTACCATGAACCTGAAACACATTGCACCTTGGAGAATTGGCTAGTACCGCAATGGCGCCTCCCCTCCGTACCAGTGTGACAATTTTCTCCACACGATTTGTCTTCTTTAGCCTCCTCTTTTCCTTGTTGTTCATATTCCTCATTCTCCTCACTGTCAAACACCACCTCAATTCAATGGATCTTTCCCTTGCCTAAGCATCGGTGCCCTAGTTCCCATGGCTCCTTGTAGGTGTAGCAAAGTTTTCACCTCCTGAGCTCCTACTTTGTGCCCTCATCCAATGATGGCTTCTTTGGGTAGGGTTTGTTGCTTTCTTCTTCGAGGTGACGGGTGGTTTGGCATGCGAGTAATTCTTGGAAGAAGAAGATGAGGTAGCCTTGTCACGCACCTTTTTAATTGCTTCAATGAGCATGTTGGGGTTAAACCCTTTGACCCAACCCTTCAGGGGTTCCATCAGCCCATCCATGAACAACACAACCAGTCTCCTCTCCGAGATGTCTGTAACCAACACTAACAATCTCTAAAATTTTGTAACCAATCCATTTGTCCCAACTACTTCATTTGAGACAACTCCTTGAAGTTGAGCTTTGGATCCTTACCATCAAAGCTATAAGTCTCTCCATGAAATCGACATATGAAGTTACTCAATTGTGACTAAGGGTGACCATCCCATGGTGCCACCATTCGTGAGTGATTCCTTCCAGGTAAAGCACTGCAAATTTGATTGCCTCATCCTCAGGAATTGGGTCGAGCTGGAAGTAGGTATTTTCTTTCTATGGCCATGCTCGTGTTGATGTTGTCCTAGACCCATCAAAGTATGATAAATTTATCTTGCCAATCTTCCGTTTGATGTTATTGTGTAATAGCCATGACTCCTATCGTCCGAATATTTAGTTCGTAGATCTGCATAATCCTTGAAGGATATATGTCTCTCAAGATCCGCATCCCTCCAATCTTATCTCAACTGCTCTTGCATCTCCTGGAAAGTGGGCTCTCGTTCTCTGCAAGGTGCTTCTGTTCTATGGGGAAATATAGGTATCGACGGTCAAGAATGTGAGCATTGTGTGTTTGACCTTCCAATGACCAAATTATCGCCATGTCCATCATGATCTCCATTTGTTTTACCTTCTGCCAATTGTTGCAATGTCTCCTCCATGAGTTGTTGTCGTTGTTCCCCTCTAGCCATGGCTTTGTTGAGGTGAGCTTGGCTTCTGGTTAGCTCCTTTAACAATGTCATGATTTCAGCGTTAGGTTCTCGTGGATACCCCATTCTATCCGTAAAATGGTACCTCCAAGTGTATACTATGAGCTCGTTTGGCATTCACTTCTCCACAGGCTGGCGGAATCTCCGGTTCTAATACCACTGTAATGTACCAAACGACACACTCATGTACGACCCTCCTTTGTATGGCTACACAATTCCCATACGGTCACTCGTGCAACTTGTTTTCCACCATCGCCCGTATGACAATTCCCTTCACTCCTGTACGGTCTCTACCGCCACGCACCACTCAA
Organism: Chamaecyparis obtusa; assembly: GCA_027943335.1. Classification (NCBI taxonomy): domain Eukaryota; kingdom Viridiplantae; phylum Streptophyta; class Pinopsida; order Cupressales; family Cupressaceae; genus Chamaecyparis; species Chamaecyparis obtusa. Next base: position 1,234,407 of record BSBK01003598.1, read on the forward strand.
CCATATACGATAAACACCTATCCCTGTACGGCACCCAACCACTCCCGTACGGCAGCCTCTCTACACCTGTACAACCCACCCATACGGCTCGACTACTTGGCCTTAGACTTTCCATGCAGCACTTAATCCTCTTGTAACACGTACGGCCATACGTCCCGACTCCATACGATGTTTTCCTCCCTTGTACAACCTATGTCCGTACGACTTCTACTTGTCTACAGGAAGGTTTATAATAAGATTGCTCATATTAATATTATTACTTCAAAGGATGAGTGTGTGAATTGAATCAAGCTAGCTTACAGGTAGCACACAGAATGAATTGGCTAACAATATAGATAGTTTCTTGATTATAGGAATTCGACGATGAAGTACAAAGTGAAATATCTGAGCGATATCTCCAGCAGAAAACTAGGGTGAGGAATGACTCCCACCGAAACTACAAGAATAGGGAGGGTCTTGTACCTCCAAAACTGCAAACAAGGCTGAACTCCAACTGGAATTCACAAATACAAAGAAACATAGAACTCACCATACCTACTACAATGCCAAACTCCGCCTTATAAAGGGCTCCGAGAAGTTTCTCAAAGGGTTACAAACAGGCCGACATGACCTATTATTTTACAACTTAATTAATAAAAAGGGGCCCATAAGATTTTATTAATTTCAGGGCCACACAAACAATTAATTTAATTGAGTTATTTAATTATTTTGAGGAGATTACATTGTACAGGGTTTTGAAAGTGGTCGGGTCAAGCTTTTTGTAAAAGTATCAAGTACAGGTGTTTTAGGAGAATGTGATGGTTTGCTCATGTAATGTTTATAATATATATAGCATATCTTTAGTCAGAATAAATAAAGTATGATGCATTTTTTTGTTGTATTTCTTTCCAAGATATGTATTCCAACATCTTTTGAAATAAAATGAGCAAGTATTGTTGATTTCATCTCTACAATATTTTTATGGTACATGTTCTGTTATTTGCTTATTTGCGAGTGAAAGATGAAATTTCTCTGCATAGAACATAAAGGTTTGAGTTTTGTATCTACCTAATGGATTCAATGTTGAATTTGTAACCATTCAAGGTTACCTAATCTTCTGTCATACATGGTATGAGTTAAAATAATTTACTTAGTTTCTTTGAAGTTAATTAAAATTAAATAAGTGCCTTTGTATTCAGGGTGTCCAGTGAATGAGAACACGACTTAACAAATTACATAGTGGTAAAAGAGGCTTTGTGTTTAGAATTGTAGAATGTATTATGCCAATGACATATGATGCACTTTATTGTAAAGTTCATCTCTTATTCCGACTTACTTTAGAATTTATAACATGGATCACTATACAAGACTTATAATGACAAGTATAAAATATAAATGACTCTTAAACAATCTTTCTTATCATACAATCATAGTGTTTTTCTCCAACGTATATTTAATAGAAATAACAAAAGCCCACGAGACACAGCCTCCATGAAAAAGCCCCAAGAAAAGGAAATTCTTTTGAGCATCAACGTTTTCAAATACTAATCATGTCTTTAGAAATTACAACCTTTCTTATCAGATGTTTAAGAGTAGAAGGCATTCAGCTGACTGGCATCCCTGTTGCCTTAGCAACAAAGATTAACTACAACTCCACTATGAACCCACTTTCCTAACAAGCGCTTTTCAAAAACAAAAAATCCAACTGATACAAATAATCAGATGCAACCAGTCCTCATATACTATAAATCCTTTGAAAGTAATCATGGAATTATTGAATAGGGAAGAGACTGTGTATCTCTGAAATCATGTTGGACACCAAAGGACAACTTATTTCTTCTTATAGTTTCACACCTAAATGCACCCTTAGAATAGTGTAAGCAAACCTGAAACATTACGCCTTGCAATATCCTGAGCTGAACGTATACGCTCTTCCAAACTTGTACCTCCCACAATTGATCCAAGAACAGTCTCTCCATCCATCTGTGACCAAAAAAGAAGTATGAAAAAATGAAAATATCCAATTAGAAGCATGACAAAATGCAAATATCCAATTCTTTTAGAGGAAAAAACAAAAACTATTTGAAATGATTCAAGATAAAGACTTCATTTAACCACAAGGCCTAGTTTATGTTAGAATCTCTTGAACATTGATTACATAATAGTGGTGAGCCATTTGAAAGAAAGATAAAAAGGCATAGAATTTTATACAGAAACAAACCAGCATTGAGATTTATTTCAGGAATAAATTTAATTGCACACAACACAGTCTATTTACAAGTTCACCTCAATCCCGAAATTCACGAGTGACAAAAACAACGATCAACCAACCTTGTGGTTCACAATTGTTGTCGGGTGAATCATGTTGTTAATGTTTGTTAGTATAACCGAGGGGTAGGTAGTTGGGAATGGTTGCGATGGTTGGCCTCGCACCCCCTCGGCATCTATATACGTTATGTACTTGCATCCGAGAGATGGCATTAGCATTAGAAATATGCCGGCATTGTGTTGATACATTGTAAACATTGAAGATATTAATGAAGAAGTATCTATGAATTCTCTGGAATTATTGTGTTCTGTTATATCTCTTGTATAATTCCGTATGCATTAAACATTCACGTTAATGGGAAAACATCTGGCGTCGTTTCTTATTAAGAATTTGGAGTGATGGGAGAGCATTACATGGCGAGGGTGTAATAGGACAACCAGTCAACAAAGGTGCAAGTAGTAGTCGTGAGAACGAGGAAGGGTTTGAAGAGTTGTTCGAAGGAGAAAGAGCATTGATAGCAAACTTTGTAGCCCTACTGCAAGCGTCCATTGAAACCCACATCCGAAGGGAGGCCACACGAGAGGAAGTCGCAGAGAGCGTAGTGTGGACTGCACTCAAGGTAAGCCCGGTGGTAGATCGGTTGATGTGTCGGTTTGCCTAGACTATTGGCGCAAACATTCCTCGCTCTGCAGAATAGTCGAAAAGAGACTAATAGAGAACACCACCACCAACAAATTTTGCAGCGGTTTGAAGAAAATAGTTGGAGGGAAGAAGAGGAGCATGACGAAAGTAGAAGGCGTCAAAGTACCCTCAACCCCTACGAGAGGAAAGATTAATGTCAAACATTCTAAATAAAGACAAAAACCGTACAAGGGACAAGAGGAAGACCACGAGGCCTACCAGGGGACCCTCGAGTTAGCAGAACAAGTAGAACAAAGGCGTAGACTGTGAAGACTTGCAAAGGAAGAGGCCGAAGGCGACCCACGAATTGTTGAAGGAGGGACTGAAGGGCACAAGGCTAATAGTGTTGAAGGGGGTAACTTTGTTGAAGGAGAAGCGGTCGAAGAGGTGGCAAAAGAGAACGTGCTTCAATTAATTGAGGAGACTCAACATAGGTTGGGACACCTTACAATCACACCACCGAGGGTATAACCGGAGACTCGAAGGGAAAGGGAGACCGAGAGCAAACAAGTTGAGGAGATCGGTGCGGCCATAGGTGTCGGGAGGACACAAGAGCAAGGTGGTCAGAACAATCTGTTTGGTGCTAGCATACCAAATTCGGGAATCCCCACCGAACCTAAAGCAAGAAACGTAGCAATGGTGAATAAACAAAAATTACCCAAATTCACAGGCGACAAGGAGGATCCAGTACGACACTGTCGTACATGTGAGACAATTTGGTCCACCAATGGGGTGACAGATCAAGATGAATGGATGTTGCAGTTCCCCGCGACCCTACACAAAGTAGCCATTGACTAGTTCTCTGACGTGGATAAGACAAAGATGAGCAAATGGGATGATTTGAGAAAATTATTTCAAGAAGAGTTCAAACGACTCCATGATGACAATGAAATCCTAGCGGAAATCTATAACACCAAGCAGGGGAAGACGGAGAGTGTAAGAGCATACAACTGGCAACTGAAGGAGTTGTTGGGTAAAATGGAGAACCAACCGGAAGAGAGGCTCAAGAAGCATTGGTTCATGGAGGGGTTGATGTCATCCCTCAAAAGAAAAATGAAGGTTGTACCTCCCTCGTCATACGAGGATGCGTACAACAGAGCGATGGGCCTCGAGAGCAAGAGTAAAACCTCGTAGAAGACGAACAAATCATCAGATGAGGGTTCCTCAGAGGAAAGCACTCCATGATGAAGTTCAGGGCAATGAAGGGAAGCACCAGTAAGACCGAAGGCGAGTTGTGGTGCACATATTGCAAGGAAGATCATACTAAGGGTACATGTCCGAAAAAAGCATTATGTGACATTTGCCAACTTATGGGACATTCCACCAAGGAATGCCTATACAATATGAAAACAAGGAGTCAACAAGTGCTTTTCACACAGGAGTAGTCGTCCATGTCCACAGCAGTGGGTACCTCCCAGCAAACAAACAACAACACATCATCTGGCAAACACCGAAACAACTAGCGTGGAGGGAGAAGTAACAACAACAACAATAATAATAATAATAATTGAAGCCAGATCCAATATGATGCAAAGGGTCGGCTAATGATTCAGTGTCGGCCTTTACTCAATGGGGGCACTTTTCTCGTGACTACCCAAAGGAGGAAACCCCCTAGCATTTGTGTAGATGGTGTGGTCCGGGTGACCACGAGGATGCCAACTTTCCAAAGCCTAGGGTTAACTTATTAAACATTGAGAAGACTAGCACAGACGAAGAAGTATTGGCAATCACTCAGGCACAAGCAAAGAAGGTCGCTTAACCTGACCCCTATACAGAGAAGCAGCGAGTATGGGAAGCTAAGGCAGACATTGAAAAAGGAATGATGGCCCAACGAAGGGAGACAACAAGCACTTCATCTCGAACAGAAGTAGAACAGAACTTTTTGAGGCAAATGTTGCAAATGGAGGTACCGGTAAAGATCAAAGACTTTCTTGAGACTATACGACAGTTAAGAACGGCCTTGTTGAACACTGTATAGCAGATGTTCCCGTCGGCCATTCGAAAGATCCAATGTTGCAGTAAACCGTGGCCGACACCCCGTGGTCGTGGAGATGGGCATCCTTGGGACCATCCTCACAAACAACATCGTCGACGGAGGGTTGAAGGTGAATGTACTACCGGAGGAGACATGGAAGAAATTGGGGAAGCCAACACTGTGGCCACTGACTTTCAATTTAGTGGGTGCCGACCGGCACGGCATAAAGCCAATCAGTACTCTAATGGCCCAGCAAGTAACAATTGGTACCTAGCCCTTCGTTCTGGACTTTGTGGTGACTCCCCTGAAAAAGAAAGGGTATGATGCTATTCTGGGAAGAGGGTGGCTTATCATGCAAAGGTAAACCACAACTAGAAGCGAAACACCCTGTCAGTGGAGAAAGGGGGAAGGAAATTTGTCAACAACCTCAAGACTCAGATGGCGAGTGAGGAACTTGCATCTTCTTTGGAGTTGGAGTCAGAGAGAGAGTTGAGACGAGTAGACGAAGGAAGGTGCGAAATGGAGCCGAATGATGGTGTCCTAGAACTTGAAGGATGCTCCAAAGATGACACGGATTCCATGAATGGACTCTTCCACTAGCAAATGGAAGATTACAAATTATTCCAGTGCAACATGCTACATATCAACAAGGAGTCAGAGAAGGACTTGTTTCCACCAAAGTATGGGGAATACAAGGAATGGGAGGCCCGAGTCAATGAGACCCCAGCGCACAAGTTTGACATGGAGAAACCTATAAAGTACGAAGAGCCCTCACTGAAGATCACAAACCTTGGAGACGAGGCAAACCCAAACAATATATTGGTAGGGGATGACTGGATTCCCATGCTAAAGGCTACAGCATTCAAAATTTTCACGGAGTACAAGCATGTCTTTGTGTGGACGTACAAAGACCTGAAAGGATTGCCTCCTGAGCTATGCATACATCGCATTCCGTTGGTACCTGGAACCCAGGCAGTGTGGAAGAAACTGTACCGGATGAATAAAAATTATGCCACGAAGGTAAATGAAGAAATAGAGCGAAAGCTGGAGGCTGGCATTAGCTTCCAGGTCCAGACCAACGAATGGGTAATGCCCCATCATTATATCACTGATGAAGGCAAACCAAATCCACATTTGTGTGGACGTCCGGTGCCTAAATATCGTCACCATAAAAGACCCCTTTCCCATACCATTTACAGATAGTATTCTGGAGGAAGTCATGGGACATGAAATGTATTTACTCATGGACGGGTTTTTGGGGTATAACCAAATCTCCATCGCTGAAGAAGATAAACTGAAGACTACTTTTGTGGTGGAGGACAGTGTTTACGCGTACAACCAGATGCCCTTTGGACTTTGTAACAAGCCAGCAACTTTTCAAAGGATAATTCTACACATCTTTGACAGGATATTAGTAGGGAACTTCAAGGCATTCCTTGATGACTGGTCATTCTACAATGGACAGGACACGCACTTGGTAGCCCTACGGGAGTGCATGGAAAGGTGTTGGAAGGCAGGATTGGCACTGAACATGAAGAAGTGTAGATTCATGGTGCTGCAGGGGAAGTTGTTGGGCTACATTGTTTGCAAGGCTGGATTAAAGACAAACCCTGACAAGATAAGGGTAATTGTGGAGATAGAGCCTCCCACAGACGTCACTAGAGTAAAGTCCTTCCTTGTCACAAACCGTAACTGATTAAATGTATAAATATGTTAATACAAATATACCTATTTGATTAAAGTAAATAACATCTTAAATTTGTTGATTAATATTAGAAATAACAATAATTAATAAATTAATAGTTAATCTATGAAATTAATTAATAATGTATTAATAATCAATAATATTAATCAATACTAATATTAAACTATATTGATATTAGTATGAATTATCAATTAATATATAATCAATATTAATACTAGATATATATTAAATCGACACATAATAAACATATAAAGATAAAATAATAATGATAGTAGCAAAGTAAATAATTCATACTTGATATCGACTTCAAATATAAGTCAATATCCCTTAGTCGGTAATCGCATATTGATATTAATAAAGTCAACAAAAATCATAACAAATAAATGGATTAAGACCGTCGACTATGAAACAACGGGAAGAGGAAAGTCACGACTAGTGACTAGATAAGACATAAAAGCACGTCACTGGAATAAGTGAAAAAAAGGAAAATGGGAGATAAAAACATATCATATACAGGGCACCATAATAAACAAAGTAAAAGGTGACAGTATAATTGAAAAAAAACAATACTGAGAGGGGGAGGGGGTGAATCAGTATTAAACGCAGACTTTTAAAAACTAAGAAGCAGAATTCAAGAGAACACACAGCAAAGAAGACAAGACACAAAGGATTATCTCGTGGAAACCCAAGACGGGAAAAACCACGGCATCACTAATCTGATGGGCAACAACCCGTTACAACTGAGAGCTACAACTCTCCACAAACTTTCAAGATCAGGCTCCAACCTGATTTAGAAGGCAACTACCTTCCGTACAACTGGTAAACAATGAGTAAACACAAAAGTTAGTTCTGAATCTTCACAAATGTATGAAGACGCTGTAGGAGTACTGAAGTTTTTAGTCGGACAAAAATCCCAACACTCCTAGTCTGAGTATAAGAAGTGAACTCCCCTTTTCCTTGTTGATCCTCTCTGTATCCTTTTATCAACACTTTAATTTCTTTAACAGTTCCTGCTATTGTTCTCAAATAGTCAAAATACATTCAGTATTGCAACTGCAATTTGGAAGCAGTCATGTCACAAACATTTCAATTGTTATTGCTTCAGGTGCCTGTTGGGACTTCAAGATTTTCAGTCACTATCAAAACTGATCACACTGGTTCTGAATATCTATTTGTTTGAAAAGGATGCCAGTCTTAGCTTGTGAGCCGTTACAGCTCTGCTTGCATATCTTCAGACTTCTGACTTTATATCATGCACTCCCAGATCTGTTTTTACAGCCAATGGCTCCTCCTTGTTTTAATCAACCCACACACTCACAGTTCGTCTTATCTCCTAGACCTGAGCCTAACATAATTTCTTCACACCCTTATCTTCACCGTAACAGTCTCCAACCTGGTTCCCTTTTTTAAAAAAATAACACACAGTCATGTATTCCCTTTTGAACACCGCTTTCTCTGCTATCGAATACATACACAAAGGAACCTCTTTTTCAATGCTCACAAATTCTCCCTATCAAAACGACACACCATACTCTGCAGACTTAGCTCGTTTTTAGTTTCACTTGTGCCAATATTCTAGAAGGCCCGTCAACGGAAGAGACTCCCGCAACCCTTTTTCGAATTTTTTCTTTAGCAAAACGTCTCTCTGTATACAGCAAACAGTCACCCTCTGTTCTTTTTCATAGTCCTGAGAATCTTTTTAACTTCACCCGCATACAGCACCGCTTTGTTCAATTTTCAAAAAATCGCAACTACTTCATCAGTTTTAGCATACCCGAGAAGTCTCTCAGTAATTGCCGTTGAAGATGTTTTTAGAAAAAAAATATTATCCACCATTCTGCTGAATTTTTATTCTCTAAAACGGCTCTGTACGTTTTCATCTAACACCTACGCGTCTGGTCAAGACACATGTCCACTGCAATCGATAACATACTGGCTTCATTAAAAAACGAGACATCTCCAAACAAACACATCTGTATACACATCGTTATGAAATACACAAATGCGCACAATATGTCATATTAGTTTTTATCTGCATCTGTATACGGTGATTTGAAACTGACATGTAAGAATGAAGAAACGTCTGTCAGACTGCTCCCAGCATCAACAACACAGTAACGTCTTTTTGGCTTGACTAGCATCCACAACAATTGGCAAAAAGGAGTCACACAGAATAGTACCCAATCATTTGCGGAATTTTGTTAAGTGTCTTTTTACTAAAACCAAACAGGTGTACTACAGACAGCACATTGGCATAAAGGACAAACATGATGATTGGTACACAGAGAAGTTTAACAAATGTCAAGCCAGGGAGTCCGACGGAGGCATAGGACTCACAAACAGCAGCGATAAGATCAACAATGACATAAAACTAACAATAATTACATGTGTATCGCATAAGGACAAGCAAGGCAACCCGCCAGTCCATAGTTGCACGTTTTTGGAATTTATAGAGAGAAGGTCGATTGCATATTGTAAGTATATCAGACCCATTGTATTTCATTTTAATTAGCTTTTAAGCGTGAATAGGGTTCTTATCAATGTTACTGCAACTTTTGTTAGTCAGTATGAAACAATAGTAGTCTCAGACCAAATATGATATACTAAACCACCTTCAGCTATTGAGTTAATCACAAATACAATTTAATCGATTCTAAATTAGCTGTCACAAATTATATAGACCAAATGGATAATATATTTGGGGATATTGGTTCTGTTTGAGTCCGCTTTCCTATCTTTTATTACTTACGTAGGATAGGGGGTGTGTATAGGAAGAGGCGGGTAAATCAGTCACATGATGGAAAGATCCCGTGATAGGTAGAACCTTGAGGGAATCCACTTGTAGAATGTACATGCATCCTAATGTAGTAAAACCACCATCCTTTGTCAAGGCAAAGAAAAGATGGGAAAGACAAACTCATGCAAACTCAACAACAATATCAAGTATAATCTATCATTGGAAAAATGAATCTATTATTCATATTGGAACTAATTATAAGATAATGTCTATGTATTTTTGAATTTGTGTATACATTGATTACATGAAATTTATCATAAATCCCCAATCTGTACATTTTAAGTGATGTTAAACCCATGTTTTCTATGTTAGGTTAGAGAATAGTAGAAGTGGGTTCATTACATTCCTTGGCCACATCAGGTACTATAGGAGGTTCATCAAGAACTTCACGCAAGTTTTGTACCCCTTAGACAAACTGACATGGAAGGGCAAGGCATACACCTGGGAGACTGTGCAAGGTGAAGCATTTGAGTTGAAAACGAGGCTGGTGGGTGCGCCAATCCTGGCATGCCCTAATTGGGATAAGGAATTCCATGTCCATGTGGATGCTTCAAACTTTACAATAGGTGCTATGTTGGCTCAGGTGGGCGACCATGGGCTAGACCATCCGATCTACTTTGCCAATAGATTGTTGTCCAAGGCAGAGAAGAACTACAGCACGACCGAGAGGGAGGCTCTTAGGATGGTTTATGTCATACAAAAGTTCAAGCATTACTTACTAGCAACTTTGTTCACATTTTATGTGGACCACTAGGCCCTCATGTACCTGGTGAACAAGTCTATCATTCAAGGACAGGTCAGAAAAAGGCTTCTTCTGTTGCAGGAGTTTACCTTCACGATCATCATATAGCCTAAAAAAAGCCATGTGATCACCAACCATTTGTCACAAATAAAATCCGGAGAGCCGCCAACAAGGGTAAATGACGATTTTTCAGATGCCCACTTGTTCCACATTGCAGTACTATCAGCATGGTACACCAGCATTGGAGAGTATCTCTCGACATCACATTTCCTGACGGACATGCCACTAGGAGAACAAAGGAAGCTCGTCCTAAGAAGCAAGACATTTCAGTTGATCAATGGCTTATTGTATAAAATGGGCACGGACCAGGTACTGAGGAGATGTGTCATGGAAGAGGAAGTTCCAAGTGTGCTGAGAGAAGCAGATGAAGGTTTGGTAGGAGGACATATGGGACCGAACACCACAGCTCGGAAGGTGTTACTAGTCGGCTTGTGGTGGCCTACGTTGTACAACGACAACCGAGAGTGGGTCATGGGGTGTGATACGTGCCAAAGGGCTGGAAAGCCGCTAAAGAGGGATTTCATACCCCTCACACGCCCAAGAATTATTTGAAAGGTGGGGGTTGGATTTTATTGGACCGTTGAAAGCCAGTCGTGCCCGGAGGTGCCGGTACATTGTGGTGGCCACAAAATATCTAAGTGGGTAGAAGCGCGGGCTTTACCTGATAACTCGACACTGAGTACGGCCAAGTTTATTTATGAGTAGATCATTACGCGATACGGCATCCCCATCCAGCTAACAAGCGACTGGGAAGGACACTTCGTAAATCATGTGATCAAGTTGTTAACGATAGAGTTCAATTTTCACTCCCTATCGAGCCCTTACTACCCAAGAGCCAACGGGCAAGCCAAGGCTACCAACAAGATTCTGGTTTCAATGATCTACAAGTGGTGTGGGGTTGAATAGGAAGATTGGGAGGAGAAGTTTCCTTTAGTGTTGTGGGCCTACTGCACGACCTACAAGGTGACCACGAGCCAAACACCATTCCAGTTGATGTACGGCGAGGAAGCTATCGTACCAACAAAGTTTATGGTAACAAGCCTTCGGATAGCCATTGAAAACAAACTTGACGGCATGGAGAGTTTGAGGGAGCAACTATATACCCTCAACAAGTTGGACGAACGACAAATGATGGCGCAGTGGGTGATGAAGGCAACCCAGCAAGGAAGGAAGTTGTGGCATGACAAGCACTTAAAACGGATGTGCTTCACCCCTGGACAACTAGTGTTGAAGTACAATGGGAGAAATGAGATAAAACCCAAAAAGTTTTAAGGTAAGATGGTTGGGTCCGTATAGAGTCCAACAGGCTGGAGAGAACGGAGCAATCAAGTTGGCAACTCTGGATGGTTGTGAGGTCTCGGAAGTTGTGAATGGGTCCAAGTTGAAGCTATATCATGAATGAGGACGGAGAAATGGCCCAATTCATCCCAGTGGACCCAACCAGAGGTAATTAAAAATAAATAAAAATTTAAAATTTTGAACAAAAGAGCAAACTCACTCACTGTACAGTGTCACCGTACAAGTGGCTGTTGGCAGTTGCCATCATACGGTGTGTCACTATACTAGTGTTGTAGCCACCGTACGGTGGACCCCGTACAGCAGCTTAAAAAGTCCGTACGGCTCCCTTCACCACCGTACAGCCCCTGCAGCAAGCTAAAGAGGCAATATGAATTTGATATGATGAAGGCGTGATATTGGCGGGCCTCCTCATTATATGATGAGTGCAATATAATAAGGTTATTTTATCCCGAACAGCATACACATTGTGTCGTACAGCATACACATTGCCTTCACTACTTTTGAAGGATAATTGAATGCCGTAAAACCACGAAGGAAGAATTCAAATGCCTTAGTGCCTACGGTGAACAAGGGAACATAGCATGAAGTGCCATTTAGCATCCAAAGTGTCGTCAGAAGAAGAAACCAGCCTACAGCAAAAGAAGTAACAAGACTGTCGTACGCAGGCAATCAATGGAAATGCAGCATATGCATTGACCATACAAAATACTACAACAGAAAATAAATGGAATTGCAAAATGTATTACATACATTACAACATGCAAAAATAATATATAGATGTTATTTCATACAACAGAAGGATGTGAAGTGAACACTTGCATGTATCACTATAACTGCACATTGGAAAACAGTGCTGAAATAAATAAATTACTATATTTAGTCTATGAATGTAACCAAATCTGCATTGTATCACTAGTACAACAGAATATTCAATAAAAATAAGTACAAAGGTAGATTTTAATATTTAAGAATTAGTCATAAAATGGACGGACCAGCCATAATCATTAAGCATATTAATCATAAGCAAACATACAATTGCTTGACTTGGAGTACTCTAAAATACTTCTGCATTTGGGTATCATCTCAGTCAGGTTAGATAACATTTTGCAGCAGTGTCAGTCTCTAAAGATGGTAACATGGCTGCAATTCTGATTTTGTATTTGCAGAGCGTATGGTTGTTGTTTTTTGTATGTTAAGAGTCTTGTGCTAACTACAAGTGGCTCACGGGACATGGATCTAGATTCACAATGTTAATGTGCTGTAGCCCATTTACAAGGTGGGTTGTGTCTTGAATAGCAACCATATTTGTGAAAGAAGTAATGGTGGATGCATTGCTATATTTAGAGAGATCCTACTGGTAGGTTTATAGCAGTTCTTGGTACATTCAAAAGAACCTACAGAGCATTTGGGAAAGCCCAATATTGATTTGGAGCAGTCCATCAATTCGAAGCAAGTTTGAAAAGAATTTTGTAGTCTGAATCTTTTGGGGAATTTTTTAAAATTTTAATTGTCTTCTACATTTGTTTTGTTTTGTTTTTTACATTCATGGAACAAAGAAAAAACCCTATCTATCTTTGATATCTTTTTATGAACAAACTGTAGCTAATTTTGTAAGTAATTTCTATTTTATAGCTGCAAACGCATGTTCTTATTTTTATTTTTTTTTATCTTAATTAGCTATAAACCATAAATATTAATTTACTTTCCATTTTTCCTTGTTGCAATTGGAAACATTCCATCCCAAGGAATATGAAAGAGGAGATAACTTGTCAACATTGCAGACAAAAATGCTTGAGGAAGGCATTAGCCGACTGAGATATCAAACACCATGCAATGATGCTAAAATGAGCTCAGAAGTGCCCTCCAATGTCGTACATAAGGTACAAAGCCAATAAGAATCCTTCGATCAACAACAAAAACTAAACAGGAGGCAAAGAGAAGAGATAGCAGCCATTCATTGAGACTCTTCTTCTATTCCTCCATTCCTTGGATCTTTGAGTAGTGGCAATCACAGTGACAGTGATAGTGTTGGTGTTGGGCATAGAGTTCATGGATTTAAATTAGATTCATATATTATACCACACTGCTCCATCAATTTTTTTAATATATAATTCAATATTTTATTAAAATCTGAAAATATAATGACATTGAGTTTTCAAAACAAGAACAGTGATAAAATTTACTGTCAAACATTAACTTTGAAGATTAAGAACACAAATTGAAATGTTATACAATCATTGTATCAAAGTTTCAAATTGATTAGTGATTACATATGGAAATAAGCTTGATAAACAGCAAGCTGATACGCAAACAAAAACTGAAACAAAAATCAGAAATCTTAATCAAGGTCCTTAGCTATGATGCTCTCCATTGAGTACCCTCTGAGTACCCAGTACTTGGGTATGTGTAGCAGTCCCAGTACGCATTCCAAGGGTATGGATACGAGTACCCATGCAACACAGTTTATTTGTTTTAGGCTATGTTGTCAATGCTGGTTTAGATCCTGGTTCGGATTCACACATTTGATTCATGGATCAAGATATGTGTGTGTGTGTGCAGCCACAATTCCAATTAACACTTATCCCAGAATATTTATATTTGCAGCCACAGTTTCTGTTAATTAAATAATAAATAAATATAAATAATATAAAATTAACACTTCAGCTTCCATTCTATGACTCTGCAGATTCCATGTTTACTTCAACATATTAGCCACCATAGGCTCCTTAACATATCCACACTCCAAGGAGCAGATTCAATCCTACAAGTCTTTCCCAAGCTTGTGTGGTAACACGTGGTACTGTAGTAACATGTGGCACTGTGGTGATCTCCTGAACTCTATGTGATAATATGAGGATTCACTATATCTTTTACTTAAGCAAAAGCCTACTTCAGCCTGTGTATCTCATGCAGCACCATCGAAACAACCCATGGTGTTCACTGTAACGCTCAGTTACTGATGCATTCCCTGGAGGCCTGGATGCGGAGGCGGATGCTGTCATGGGCCCTAATCAGTGTATGGAATACAAATATATTCCTAAATACATACTAATTAATATAGTCTTAATTAATATTACTAATTAATAAATATGATATTAATCACTAATATTGATGTTAATCAATACTGTTATATTAATATTAATAAGTATACAAATGATATGTCAATATAATATTATTAATCAATATATGATTGATCAATATAATAACAATGACTAATCAATTAATACATTATAATTTATTAATCAATATAGTTGATATTACTATCAATATATATTAATTAATCAATGTCATTAATTATATATAATTAATATTCAATATAATATAAATCCCTAACATTAATATCATTAACCAATATTCAGAGTATTATGAATATATATAACATTAATAATATTTATGTTAGAAACTATATAAATCAAACTGGTCGAATAGTAAATGAAACAAATCTAAGTTGGTCGAAGGCAATAGACCCTCGATGGTGAACGTCGCCATGTGCTGGATGACAAGCATGGTGCTTGAAGACGAGACTCTCCACGTCACCAAGTAAGGGTCACGTCCAATACAGTAAGGCACGCACATGGATATATATAGGAGATTAGAATTAATCGGTCAGCGGATCATCGGCAACAAAGTCTCTTACAAGCAAATGAGGACCACAAGAAACAATACGAAAGGATACACGTCAATAGAATACACATCAGAACGATACTAAGGGAAAGATACGAATCAACATAGAAGGAAGGGAGTGACAGAGATATAACAAGAAGGAATAGGAAGAGGATAATGATGGGGAACCTCAGAGACACTCAATACTAATAAACATCCGAGTCCCTTACAATGACTGATGACCATAGAAAACAATACGGAGAGATGGTATCTCCAGCGCATAGATTTATTATCTCAGACACAGTTGACACCATTGCCATATTCAGATCACTACAAAGCAGTTCTAATTATACTTTTCGAAAATCCGTAATATATCAGACAAGATCGATATAACTTCTACATTTGATAATATTCTTCCATAGTGATCAATATTAGATCTGTGCAATCTTTATGATATCGGATCAAATAGTCAAACAGATCTGTGCTTCCAATTTGATATATAATCCTTGTTTGAAATACTTCATATCACCAATATTAAGCGGATTGAGATAATTGTCACCATTTCGGATCCACTGATATTTGAAAAGGTTTGGTTACCAAATTCAGATTGAAGATATATAACAGAATTATGCTTTGTCAAATAACTCGTACATAAAATTGAGATAGCCAACATTTGCATTTATATATCTTTCCCTTAAGATATTGTAATTATACCCATTTGTAAGTTATTAAATCATATATAAGTAGCAAATAAAGGATTTGATAGAAGGAAGTCTCTTTCCATTCGAGATTTTAGACAAAACTTTGGGAATTCAGAACAAGGATCATTACAGATGCGTTCAGGGGCGGATGCGGAGGCAGATGTGCTCTGGATGTGTCCAGGAAGCGCAGTCCATGGCTGTGGATGCGTTCCAACACATCCACAGGGCATCCACAGCCCTGGGATGCACTTCCTGGGCGCATCCCACGCGCATCCGGAAGCCTCCAAGCACAAAAATGTCAATATTGACGTTAAAAAACAAAAAACACACCTTGCTTCCACAATTTTTTATGAGATAATGGCTGAGGTTATAGCCATATCCAAGCAAAAGAATGATTTAATTTTGTACATACATTTCTTTGTGTATATATATACACACGCACACGCATCCAAATGCATCCGCATCCCTAAAAAAAAAATTCACGCATCCACGCACCCAATTCTTGCATCCGCATCCGGATCCACACCCGAATCGGTAACTATGCTGTAACGCTGTAGATTTCCCAAGCTCTCAAACATACATAGACAAAACCATGAGCGAAAATTCAAAATGCACATAGCAGACCAAAAACACAGCACCTAATTCATTGTGCAGTGAAGGAAGTCAGTAACTAAGATGCCCTCCGTCATGAGGGTGGGAGAAGGTCATTGTCTCTCCTACCAGACTCTAAAAATGAAGAGCTGCTCTTTGTCATACAAAGATCTCAGCAAGGTGGGTGAGAAGCTAAAGAAAACTGTTTCGGAGGCTATTTGAGCATGGAAGGAATGGTCAGTAAAAGCTAAATGTTCTAGATAAAATTAATTTTACCCCTTGCAAGATGCAATTATTATGTGGAATACCACCAAGAGATCTCTTATATTCTCTAAGCAGGACTCATCCAAAATGCAAGTAGAATCAACAATTAACTTATGTGTTTTCTAATGAATATTTTAGTTATTAATTTCTATAGGTCCCAGAAGCATAGAACCAGTTTAAAATAACATATTTACCACAATTTTTATCTAAAAGAAGGTTAATTGACTCCTAATTCCTCAATCAACAAAATTTAATACATATATGACAAAGTAAAGAGAGGAGAGAATGATATGCATAGTTAAGACATAACACTCTAATCAGTGTTATATTTTAGCCCCCCCTACTGAAAATTGGAACTTTAAAACCATTGCATGCTAGAAATCAAGGTCATCAAGTTACAGGTCGCAGAGCAAGGCATTCATCTAGCCACCGTGTTGTTCTGTCAACTGAAAGTTTGTTCCTCTTGTCTGAGACCCATGCAGGCACTTCATCAGGCAAACTAGACCAAAGGTTTGGCCTTAATGCAGATATACTTTCCATATACTGTGCAGGTTTGACCTGTGCGACACAATTTAAAATATAAGAAAAGAGTATATGATGTCTGCAACAGCAGAACTATCAGCCAAATCTAATACATTTCTAACAACATAGATGTGTGAAGATTTTTTATTCCTTTTTTTAAATAATAATACCATCCGGTTTCCAAATGGGGTCTCAAATGAAGCTCCAAATTTATTGCTGCCTTCAGCATCTGATATGCATGAAACTGAATCCCTCAGCATGGCTATAAATCCATATTCAGGCATGCTCAGCATTTCATGTACTCCTCCAAGAGCTACCACAGTGCTAGGGGAAGGACACTCCCACCTACATAGAATCACATTCCAAACAATTCACTATGATGGTAACTCTTTAAATTGAAGAGATTCTACCATAATGATGACTCTTAAAGCATCAGAGTCTTAAATGCATTAAATATAAATGAGAAATTCTTGGATAACAAAAACTCAGTAAACTTAGCTTGTCAAGGACTTATTTAGCAACTTTTATATTCAGCATGACATTATAAATTGAATAAAACTGCACAATTATTATCCTAAGGTAAAGAGACTGACCAAATGAATAATGCCCGTTGTGTACAGGAAGTCAGTTAACATGTTTGAACCCTATCTTCATATATGACATTTATAGGTTAACCTTAGGTACCATACAAAAAGTTAAGTGCTTACCATACAATAAGAGATCCACAGCAAGAGACAGTGATTACTATGCTATGGATTTCTCTAATTTTGCTGATCCAAAAAAAAACCAAATAAATTCAATCTCAAAACAGTCTATGAAATTTCCACTGCACAAAAAATCTCCATGAATCAAAAGCCTAAAGTAGCCACACGTTAAACCCACTATACTTCAATAATGCATCACAATTTATGTGACTCTTAGTTTTCACCAGAAAAGAGGATTCGTGCAATAAAATATACTTGATCATTCTGGCCGGACACAAAAAGGGATGCATACATATGCATATGCACACACGTATACTTATAGTGTTCTTTATCAACCATGTGTTTCTGTGAGTGTGTATTATAGAGACATGTGTGTGTGGGTATAAAGTATAAACCACATACATATATAGCATGTACAATCAGCTGCCTAATAAAACAACAGAAAGCATGAGCAGCTATAACTGTCACAGCTTTGAAAAATGAGCTTGAAAAATCAGCCATATATCATCAACTACAAAATACCATATCATCCAAAAATGGAATCGTAAAACTAAACAGACTACCATGCTACCAGAAGTACCTTGAAAAGGTTTTGCTAATGTTTTGCACTAGAAAAATATCTGCAACAATTTAAGAACCATCAAGCTGCAGATCTTAAAACTTTTTAAAATTTCAATCACAGTAACTAATAAAAAGTCTAAAAAATTTGTGATTATTTACACTTTATTAGACTTAATTAACTAAATAAAATAATTTCATTTTAATTATAAAAACTGAGTTACAAAATAGAAATAACTTGAACAAGTTGCACGTTCACACTGAACCTGTGCAGAAGTTTCAAACTGAGCTAACAACTCAACACTCCTTAACAACGAAGGAATTCTACACCAATCCAAGTTAGTCTATATAGCTTCAAACTTCCCTTTTGATAAGAGCTTGGTTAGTATACCAGCTAACTAGTGATCCTCTACTTCCTAGAGGTTGGAAGACTCGATATTGTTACTCATCAATACTATGAAGTTATAAAACTTTTTTAAAGTATTGCCCCCCAAAATTTGCTTCTAGGAGCCTCAACATACTCTTGAGCATCCCTCGATGTCTTTTCAAACCATCAAGGTCTCCTTACAAACGAATAGGGGGCTGAAGTTTTGTTGGTGTGAATCTTGTACCTAACTAGTTCCTTAGTGGGGACCTATTCACATGATTAACATAGGTCCTAGGGAATCCTCTAGAATGCCTTAGTTGTCATTAGGTCTTATCTTACCTTGTGGCATTTTAATGTTTGTTTACTAAGTCATTGAATAATTGTCAAGTTAGTTGTCTCATAACATAGGATTAAGACACATGTCACTCTCTTGTCTAATCCAATCCCTCTACCTTGCATTCTTAATCAAAGCTCCATAATCAAGAAAATGCGAAGAATAGTACTCATAATCAACAAGATATTCTTTCCATTTTCTCTCTTGTGGAAGGTTATCTTGTCATGCAGGTGATCCTACAATGTGGGGAGTTCACTATCCAACTCCTACATGATATCAAAGCTCTTGTGCTACAGACTCCTCAGATTTGAGGGTGATTTTGGCAATAGTGTTTTGTAGATGCATTTTGGGGTGAAATAAACCTCATGGTTGAGTCTAGAATGCTCCAAAACCCTTCTTTACATACAAGGCACTTCAATTTTGGATACCAAAAAAATTTCAGCCATTTTTGTTAGGGTTTTCTGATTTTGCAAAAAAAAACATATTGTACATGTACAGGCCGAATGGGTCCATATTGTACCTTGGTCATACGCAAGCATCATCCAGTCGCAAGAGCTAGTTGGCAAAAAAGATTCAAGGCTAAATATTCTCAGAAAATGGCATATTCTAAAAGTTATGCAATAATTGTGTCATCCTGATGCAAGCATGTACACTCTGTTATACGTTGACCAGTTCATCGAATAAGATTTGCATTTTAATTGTTTTTTTAAATCGCCCGACATTTTTTCAGCTCCTAGTTCCCATCTTGTGGAGTGGTGATCACGTGGTCCAAAGGATTTAAGCATCAACCATCCAGGCAAGCGGCATGGCCTTCCCACCACTCAAATCACCACCTCACTGTGGCCTCGCGATGGCAGAATTAATTTTGAAAGCCAACACCCAAACCCTCCCACCCACAATCACGAGGGGAGGCCCCAACGGGCTAGAATTTGCCAAAGAAGCCCCAATAGGGTGTTTTTTTTTTTTCAAATCATCATAACTTGGACTAACATAGGCATTTTTTGAAAATGAAATAGTGCTAGAAATATGGCTTTGTGAATTTTGTGGTGGTGCAAGTTACTTTTCCAGATTTTGTGGTTTGATGTTTATTTTACCAACTTGAACTCAAATCAATTTTTTAAGCTTATAAGCTCATATCTTTGTGCTCCAAACTTCATTTTCATAATTCTTGTGGCATCAAGAAGGCATTCAGGAGCACTTCAGTTTTATACATGCACTTTTTGCCAAAAAAATATCATATTTTTAGAATTTCAGTTTGAAGCCAGATTTGATACTTTGGTATATCTTGTTGTAAATTTGAAAAAAGAAAAGTGATATTTTCTCTTCAACATAGGGGTTAATTGCTTGTATTGTGAGGGGTAATTTTCTTGTTCCTCTATTATACTTTTTTATTTTCTCATGGTTTTCCTAACAATGGTACTTCTAACTCCATATAACTATTATAAATGGAGATTGCAGATGGACGTTTTATTGTTAAAATTGAAGTTGCAAAGAATCACATTTGGCACACATGTAGAACCCACAAGAGCTATAGAAAAATGAAAATGGTTTGATAGAAGGTATGAAGCCCTTGGTGTTCTAAATTTGTCAGTTTCTTCAAATTTTAGGGATCATGTTACCTCTTGTACCACTCCTAATGAAATTTGGACTACTTTAAAGTGTCTCTTTGGTAAGCTAGATAAAAAGAGGAAATTTAAGTTGGAGAATGAGCTTATGGGTCTTGATCTTTCAAATTTTGACAATATCCACGACTTCTTCACCAAGCCCAATTCTCTAAGACTGCAATTGTCTGATTGTGGGGTTAACAAAGAGGATGAACAATTGATTATTTCTATACTTGCTAAGCTAGGTCCTACTTATTTAGTTTTTGTTTCATTTTATGATCTCGGTACTGCACACAAAATACCTTCTCTTGATGAATTTGCAGCTCAGCTCACAAGGGAACAAACCAAATGTAATGTCCCTTGTCGGGACCTTACATAAATTACTCATTTAAGTTGTTTGCAAACTAATTTTATGTATCTCTTTTCTTAATCATAGATGAAGTACTCATATTTCATCAATAATAGATTTGTTTATTTATAATTAATTTTCTTGTTAATTTATATCTTGAAATATCATATTTAATTTATAAGATATAATTATTTAATGATATACTATATTTTGATTATTATTTATCTTTAATAATTTATATGGTATTAAACAACCAATTAATATATAACCTTGATGAATAATATTGGTTATGTAATGTTCCTTCTTTTTCTCCTTTTATAATTTCTTGCAAAACCGACGTTAGTACAAAATATTATACAATGTTTATATGACTCATACACTATTCTAAGTTAGTAGGGGGGGAATTTGATTCTTAAGGCTGCCTCTAGGTCGGGCTTCACAGAATTCCCGATTCTCGGCATGAGGGATATAAGATCCACTCTAAGAAACCAGACTATCGACACATCATCCCATTGAGCACTGCCCATAAGAATCTTTTGGAAGTAATAAATGCATTACAAGCCTACGCATATGCATATGACTGGCAATCAGTATATATACTGCCTATGTGAGATTATAACAATCTCGAGACTAGGGAAACTATAATAATTTCCTCTAGTCCCCTCCAAATATGGGATCCATCTCTTAATGAATATAAGATTCAATCTCTCTATGGTCTCCATATCATCAATTTGGGTGGACATATAAATGTACCAAAAATTAATATAAATTACATGGCCATATATTCAGATTTATAAAAAATTCCAAAACATATGATGCCTATAACATAATTTCATAGATCTTAATTGCACATGTATCTAATATACATCAAATATATTTACAGACAATTTTTATATATAACAAAAATGCAATCCTTTGAATATATATATATCAACGTAAATAATCAGAGTATATTTTAATTACTTACCAAATTGGGAAACTGTTGCTACCGACTGGCAGTCTCTCCCCTTAATTCTTCCTTAACTCCCCGTTTTGTATTTCTCCCTTTTATCTTCCTTTTTTTCCTCCCTATTGTTTTCACCGTCTTTATTGCCGGTTGTATTAAGTATGTGTGGGAGAGGGGAGTCACATCACTCCCCACATTAGTCGGCACCCTAAGGGTTGCAACTAGGCGCAGCCTTAGGGATGCGACCCAGCCACACCTCCTAAGGTGCGGCTTCTCTTTAATGGGCCGCAATTATTTACTCCCCCCCTTTTTTATTATTATTATATTATATACTAAATATATATTATAATATATGTTATAATATATATTATAGTATATATTATAATATTATATATTTGTATATATTATAATATTATATATTTTTCATGGTTATTATGTCATAACCTTATATTCACATATGATTAATATATACATTATTGTAAATATAAATGTATGTTTTATTATTGTAAATGTCATCATAATAATTAATATAAATAAATAGCCCATTCATAATCAATATTGCTAAGTAATCTATTTATAATCAATATAAATAATTAATTAATAATATACAATTTATATTATTAATAATACTAAACCATATCTATTAATCAATTATTATCTTTAATCAATCAATATATATTATTAATATTATAAATATAAATAAGAAATTAAATTTTACAAATTAAGAGACATTACATGAACATAATCAATTAAGACATCAATTATATTATTCATAAGTCAACATCTATATCAATATGATCAGCCATGGAATGATAACCAATGTCTGAGAGTTATCACTATGTTTGATCCATAAAGGATTTATGATAGGTTGCTAACAAACTGATGTAATACTAATCGACCTACATTGTTCAAAGAACTAATCGATAGAGATATCAGATTAACACATACACACCAGTTATGATGCTATTGTATTAATTAAATAACATGATGATGCTATAAGATATCATCAGTCAAGTCTAACTATGCAGCAACTCATATAGAAAAGATATGATTAGTAATGAAGTGGCACAATGACCAAAGATATCCAATGACATAATAACTATCAGTGATTAAGAACAATCACACCTTGGTCGTCGTTATGAAGAGATACGATTAAGGGAGAGATATGTCTCTTAACATTCGAAGGACACAACCATTTGGTTCTACAAGATATATAACGAAAACTTATCCCAGTCTCAAGGAGGGTGGTAGAGGATGTAAAAGAAGGAATTTTGTCAGCACATGAAGGGATATTCATCGCTGACAAATCAAGTATAGTGACAGTCTAATATAAACTCAAGAATATATGAATTGGGAAATAATATATATGTTGGCGCTACCTAAAGAAACAATAAGCCTTCCGCCCATGTGTTCTCATCCCACTCAAGCATCCATTCAAGAGCCGCTGCTGTGCAGCCGGCTATGGCTCCGCTTCCCTTTAATGATATGCGAATAATAAGAATAACAGAGAATTAAAAAAGAATATAAAAAGGGAAATACAACAAAATCCGAACAAAAAGAAAAGAAAATACAAAACCGAGAACATTCAATATGGATCATCCGAACTTAATATGTCCTTGGCTGCCAGTAGAATACATGGCTTCCTTGGAGATCGCTGTAGCAAATGGAAAATGGAATATTATAATACTAATATCGACAAACATGATACTCTAATGTATCATTGAATAGGAGGATGGAAAGAGATTAGAAAATAATATTTATTCATCAAGAAAGGAATAGATAAGGGAAACAAGGAATATCAGGGAAAAGGAACTGACTGTTGACAACAAGATATAAAGGCATTCGACAGTGAGTATAACATTTAATTTGAATTAAAATTATTTATTATATATATATATATATATATATACATGAATGTTTCTACTTTCATTTATAAAAATATTAATATATATATATACACACAGTTAAGATTTACATATCTATGTTATGTGCATTTTTTTAATACTTCTAGATTTCTTTTATAGATAAATCTGAATATATGATTATATGATCTACATTAATTTTTGGTACATTTATATGTCCACCCCAAATTGACTCTATGGAGACCATAGAGAGAATGAATCTTATATTCATTAAGAGATGGATCCCATATATGGAGGGGACTAGAGGAAATTGTTATAGTTTCCCTAGTCTCGAGATTGTTATAATCTCACCAAAAATGATGATACGGATTCCATATAAAATGAATCTTATATTCATTAAAGATGGATCTCCGTATCTGGAGGGGGCTAGAGGAAATTGTTACAGTTTCCCTAGTCTCGAGATTGTTATAATCTCACATAGACAGTATATATACTGATTGTCAATCATATGCATATGCATAGGCTTGGAATGCATTTATTGCTTCCAAGAGATTCTTATGGGCAGTGCTCTATGGGATGACGTGTCGATAGTCTGGTTGCTTAGAGTGGATCTTATATCCCTCAAGCCGAGAATCGGGAATTCTGTAAAGCCCAACCTAGAGGCAGCCTTAAGAATCAAATCCCCCCCCCCCTTTACTAACATAGAGTAGAGTATGAGTTATATCAATGTTACATATTATTTTGTACTAACGTCGGTTTTGCAGGAAATTACATAAAGGAGAATAAGAAGGGACATTACATAACCAATATTTTTCATCAAGGTTATATATTAATTGGTTGTTTAATATCATATAAAATATTAAAGATAAATTATAATCAAAATATAATATATCATTAAATAATAATATCTTATAAATTAAATATGATATATCAAGATATAAATTAACAAGAAAGTTAATTATAAATAAACAAATCTATTATTGATGAAATATAAGTATTTCATTTATGAATAAGAAAAGAGATACAGAAAATTAGTTCACACAAAGCTTAAATGAGAAATTTACGTAAGGTCCCGACTAGGGACATTACAGTGGTATCAGAGCATGATCCTACCATCCTGTAGAGTAAAAATAAATAAAATATAATAAAACCATTCTAATGAATCTAAACGTATATACACATATACTTAAAATTATCTATAAGGAATTGATTATTTATATAAATAACCTTGATTATATGAACATGGTTTTGGACAAACTCAAATAAGCGCTATTATGTAATGATCTAAAACTCATTTCTCTAAAGATGAGAAGAAACGTGTCTTAAGTTAGGTTGACCTTTTCTATTCAACGTGAAAACATTAATTGCTTGAGGACAAGCAAATTTGGGAGGGGCGGACTGTCATAACCCTATATTCACATATGATTAATATATACATTATTGTAAATATAAATGTATGTTTTATTATTGTAAATGTCATCATGATAATTAATATAAATAAATAGCCCATTCATAATCAATATTGCTAAGTAGTCTATTTATAATCAATATAAATAATTAATTAATAATATACAATTTATATTATTAATAATACTAAACCATATCTATTAATCAATTATTATCCTTAATCAATCAATATATATTATTAATATTATAAATATAAATAAGAAATTAAATTTTACAAATTAAGAGACATTACATGAACATAATCAATTAAGACATCAATTATATTATTCATAAGTCAACATCTATATCAATATGATCAGCCATGGAATGATAACCAATGTCTGAGAGTTATCACTATGTTTGATCCATAAAGGATTTATGATAGGTTGCTAACAAACTGATGTAATACAGTAATACTAATCGATCTACATTGTTCAAAGAACTGATCGTTAGAGAGATCAGATTAACACATACACACCAGTTATGATGATATAGTATTAATTAAATAACATGATGATGCTATAAGATATCATCAGTCAAGTCTAACTACGCAGCAACTCATATAGAAAAGATATGATTAGTAATGAAGTGGCACGATGACCAAAGATATCCAATGACATAATAACTCTCAGTGATTAAGAACAATCACACCTTGGTCGTCGTCATGAAGAGATACGATTAAGGGAGAGATATGTCTCTTAACATTCGAAGGACACAACCATTCGGTTCTACAAGATATATAACGAAAACTTATCCCAGTCTCAAGGAGAGTGGTAGAGGATGTAAAAGAAGGAATTTTGTCAGCACATGAAGGAATATTCATCGCTGACAAATCAAGTATAGTGACAGTCTAATATAAACTCTAAGAATATATGAGTAGGGAAATAATATATATGTTGCCGCTACCTAAGGAAACAATAAGCCTTCTGCCCATGTGTTCTCATCCCACTTAAGCATCCATTCAAGAGCCACTGATGTGCAGCCGGCTATGGCTCTGCTTCCCTTTAATGATATGCGAATAATAAGAATAACAGAGAATTAAAAAAGAATATAAAAAGGGAAATACAACAAAATACGAACAAAAAGAAAAGAAAATACAAAACGGAGAACATTCAATATGGATCATCCGAACTTAATATGTCCTTGACTGCCAGTAGAATACGTGGCTTCCTTGGAGATCACTGTAGCAAATGGAATATGGAATATTATAATACTAATATCAACAAACATGATACTCTAATGTATCATTGAATAGGAGGATGGAAAGAGATTAGAAAATAATATTTATTCATCAAGAAAGGAATAGGTAAGGTAAACAAGGAATATCAGGGAAAAGGAACTGACTGTTGACAACAAGGTATAAAGGCATTCGACAGTGAGTATAACATTTAATTTGAATTAAAATTATTTATTTTATATATATATATATATACATGAATGTTTCTATTTTCATTTATAAAAATATTAATATATATATATTAATATATATACACACAGTTAAGATTTACATATTTATGTTATGTGCATTTTTGAATACTTCTAGATTTCTTTTATAGATAAATCTGAATATATGATTATATGATCTACACTAATTTTTGGTACATTTATATGTCCACCCCAAATTGACTCTATGGAGACCATAGAGAGAATGAATCTTATATTCATTAAGAGATGGATCCTATATTTGGAGGGGCTAGAGGAAATTGTTATAGTTTCCCTAGTCTCGGGATTGTTATAATCTCACCAAAAATGATGATACGGATTCCATATAAAATTAATCTTATATTCATTAGAGATGGATCCCCGATGGATCCCCGTATCTGGTGGG
Organism: Chamaecyparis obtusa; assembly: GCA_027943335.1. NCBI lineage: Eukaryota > Viridiplantae > Streptophyta > Pinopsida > Cupressales > Cupressaceae > Chamaecyparis > Chamaecyparis obtusa. Next base: position 1,261,593 of record BSBK01003598.1, read on the forward strand.
GGCTAGAGGAAATTGATATAGTTTCCCTAGTCTCGAGATTGTTATAATCTCACGTAGGCAGTATATATATTGATTGTCAGTCATATGCATATGCGTAGGCTTGAAATACATTTATTGCTTCCAAGAGATTCTTATGGGCAGTGCGCTATGGGATGACGTGTTGATAGCCCGGTTGCTTAGAGTGGATCCTATATCCCTCATGCCAAGAATTGGGAATTCTGTGAAGCCCGGCCTAAAGGCAGCCTTAAGAATCAAATCCCTCCCCCTTACTAACATAGAGTAGGGTATGAGATATATCAATGTTACATATTATTTTGTACTAACGTCAATTTTGAAAGAAATTACATAAAGGAGAATAAGAAGGGACATTACATAACCAATATTCTTCATCAAGGTTATATATTAATTGGTTGTTTAATATCATATAAAATATTAAAGATAAATTATAATCAAAATATAATATATCATTAAATAATAATATCTTGTAAATTAAATATGATATATCAAGATATAAATTAACAAGAAAGTTAATTATAAATAAACAAATCTATTATTGATGAAATATAAGTATTTCATTTATGATTAAGAAAAGAGATACAAAAAATTAGTTCGCACAAAGCTTAAATGAGAAATTTGCGTAAGGTCCCGACTAGGGACATTACATATTATTAGTAAGTAATAATAATATTATTAAATGTTTAATTTATTTAATATTATATTTATTGAATGATTATTATTAATAATAATAATAATGTTTAATTTATTAAAGTGGTATGTAACAGAGTAACGAGAATCGTCGTGATTCCAGCAATTCCGCGATCCGAGGAGCCCTGGCCGAATTTTTTTTAGCTGAAATCGGAATCGGCCGATTCAAAGGCCAAAAATTGCCTGAATCGCGATTCATAGGCAATTTCTTGAAAAATCGTTGATTTCTCAACCCGTGAATCGGTCGGGGCAGGGAAAAAGTTTAAGTTAAAAAATTAAAAAAAACATAAAACTTTTACATTGTTTGTTAGGTGGTTTTGCTTGGTTATAACCCTAAAAGGGCTTCTATTTCATTTGTATGAGTTAAAGTGAGGGAAAGTGAGAGAGAGGAAGAGAAAAGAGAAAACATAGGTTTAGGAACAGCAAGAAAGAAGAGCATCGAGGAGAGCATAAATCTGTTTGGGGAGGCTTGAAGTTAGCATTGGGAGCATCAAGGAGCCAATAGCAACACTCCTCAACTCATTTGCAAGAGGTAAATGTCGATTTTTTTTTTCCATGTTAGTGTATTCTTCATTCTTTTGCAAAATTTGTTTAGTTTTAGCTTTAAAATTTAAAACTTGAATTTTTTTTTAATAAATTGCAAAGTGTGATCTTGCAAACCCTACAACGTGTTTACAACCAATTTGCAAACATAACTTTACAACTTTCACAAAAAAAAATGTAGGGTTTAGGGTTTTTTTATTAGTTTAAGACTGTTTAACAGTCATTTAAGACATGTTTTTAATTTTTAATTTAATTTTCTTATTGCAGCAGCCTTAAGTTTTAACTTTCATTTTCCAAATTTCCACAATGGGAAAAGACCCTTCTTGGAAGTATACAGAAGAATTTCCAGGAAGGACAAAACATCAAAAAAAATGTATTTTTTGCAAAGAAATAAATTCTGGTGGCATTTATATATTCAAGTTCCATATTGCTAGTATACCTGGACATGATATCACAGTTTGCACTAAACAAACTCCTGAGGCACAACGTGAGGTATATATGCAAATAGAGAACTTTGAAAGAGAAAAGTTAGAGAAGAAAAAGAAACTTGAACAGTTGCAAGTTATTGGTTCCCCATCCGCATCCGCATCTGCATCTGTAGGTTGTGTTGGAGAGGGTTCTTCCAGGCCACCATTTCGTCCTAGTGCTAGTTCTAGGGCTGCTGCCACTGCCACCACTACTATTCCTTCTACTTCTACTACTCAGTCTGCTAGTATTACCATTGGACCTAGAGTGCGGAAGTCGCGACTGGACAGTTATTTTGTACAGCGCACTACTCCTGGCTCACAACTCTCGCTTGAGAGCATGACTTGGAACAAGGACATTCATGATGCTGCAAGAAAACAAATTTGCAAATTTTGGTACTTTTGCAATATTCCATTTATTGCAGCCAAGTAATTAAAATTTAATTTACTTTATTTGGTTTTCCTTAACTAAGATTTTTAAGATTCTAAATTCTATTCATAATCTATTTGTGACAGGTCTCCTTATTGGCAGGGCATGATAGATGCCGTAACTATTTGTGGTGTGGGGTTCAAAGCCCCTACTGAGGCTGAGTTGAGTGGATATCTTTTAGACGAAATGGTTGAGGACATCAAGGCTAAGCTAGAGGAACACCGACTAGAATGGGTCAAAAGGGGATGCACCATCATGACTGATGGGTGGACTAATATGAGGAATAGAACACTCCTCAACTTTCTTGTGTCTTGTGGAGGTGATTAAATAATTTAAATTCTAATTTGTTGAATAATTGAATGCTAATTTAATAATGATTCATGATAATTAATTGTTTTGTTCTATTTATTTTGTGTAGGAACCACCATGTTCATCAAATCTGTTGATGCTTCCAATCATGTAAAAAATGCCACATACTTATGTGAGCTTATTGAGGAGGTTATAGCAGAGGTGGGGGAAGCAAATGTGGTGCAGGTGGTCACAGACAATGCAGCAAATTATGTTGCTGCAGGTAAACTTTTAGTTTTAAACTTTTAAGTTTTTTTACTTCTCTGATTTAACTTAATTTCTGAATTGTAATTAATTTAAAATTTTTGTAGGTAAACTCTTGATGGAGAGGCACCCCACAATATTTTGGTCTCCTTGTACGGCCCATTGCCTTGACCTCATGTTGGAGGACATTGGTAAGCTTGAGTGGGTCAAGTCATGCGTTGATAAGGCCAAAAATGTGTGCAAGTTCATCTACAACCATGCACTCATCCTCAGCACAACGAGGAAATACACAAAGCAAAGGGAGTTAGCTCATCCAGGCATCACGAGGTTTGCCTCGAATTTCATCACATTGCAGTCCATCTTGAAAGTAAGGGGAGAATTGAGGTCCATGTTTGTTGGGCCTAAGTGGACAGCCTCTTCCTTTGCCACCACCACTGCAGGGATAGATGTCGTGAACACAATGTTTGATGAGAATGGTTTTTGGCTACCTGCAGCTGAAATATGCAAGGTAAAATTTTCACAATTATATAATTTTGTTTTATTTTTAGTTTAATATATTATTATAATTTAATACTTGACTCAATTGTTTGTTTTACAATGTAACTTACAACTTACATTATGATTATATGCAGGTTTGTGAGCCCCTTGTATCTCTCTTACGAATTGCTGATGGCGAGAAGCCCTCTATGGGCTACATCTATGAGGGCATGGATAGGGCCAAGGAAGCCATTAGAAGCTAGTATGCAGGAGTACAGGAGAAGTATGAGCCCATTTGGGAAATTATTGATAGGAGATGGCAAAATCAGCTCCATAGGCCCATTCATGCAACAGCTTATTACCTAAATCCTGCATTTCATTTCCGTCCTAACTTCAAGGCGGATGATGAGGTTCACAGTGGCCTATTTACAATGTTGCAGAAGATGAATGGCAATGTCCCAGCTACAACCAGAACCATAGAGCTAGACAAATTTAATTATAAGGAAGGAGTCGTCTTCTTTAGTCCAATGGCCATAGAAGGTCGGTCATCAATACAGCCAGGTAACCATAAAAATAATATAACCTTAAGTTATATATCTTTTAAGTTTTTAACAGTTTAACGGTAACCTTTATGAGACTAATTGTTTTTTCTTTCATTTATTTCAGATAGATGGTGGGAGACGTTTGGGTCCTTTGTCCCAACTCTTCAGAGAATTGCCATTCGGATTCTGAGTCAGCCAAGTAGTGCCTCTGGATGTGAGTGTAATTGGTCCATGTTCGAGCATATCCACTCAAAGAGGCGAAATAGGTTGTCTGTGCAGAGGTTGAATGATCTTGTCTTTGTTCATTACAACCTCTGGCTTAGGACCAAACAGATTTTGGACCCTGACAGCTCTCCGATCACTGTAGACGAGGTTGATCCAGAGTCAGAGTGGCTGACTGAGGCTACCGATCCTATCTTCACAGAGGAAGACCATGACTAGGTTGACCAGGCAGATAGAGAGGCTGAGGCAGTGGCCATAGCAAAGGAGGAGCTTAGATCACGTTCAGGCACTGGCAGACGCACACGCACACGTAGAGACTCTACAGTTTCAGCCCCTGTTGTTGTTGTTCAGGAGTCTATGTTACCTGCGGGGCTATGGCTACTCAGAGCTCTAGGACCTACCTTAGACGCCTTGCTAGGAGGCATAATATAGATTACTCTGAGGCTGAGGCTGAGGCTACGGCCGAGCTAGAGGATGATGATTCAAATTGAGGCACTTGGCAGATAGACTTGTTTTTTTGTTTTGTTTACAAACATATGTTTCATAACTTCATAAGTATAACTTTCATGGATCTTCATCTTGACATACATATATGATTTGATGTCATTGGTTTTATCATTTATGCTTTATCATAGAGTTACATTTACATCAGCTATGTCATTGAAATCCTATGTTTTCTATTTACTTCAGCTACAATTTACATTTTACGTATGTGATGGATGAACCTTATTTATGTATGTTAGGCTTTAGCTTCTATTTGATGATGTAGAAGTGTGCTTATTAAGTCATATTCAATAAATGGTGCATGAAATAAGTTTTAAATCATTAAAATCTCTAAAGTTCAAGGGTTTTTTCACTTTGTCGATTCGTAGCCGATTCACTGGCGATTCACCGCCGATTCGCGATTCAATTCGGCCTTGCCGATTCCGATTCTCGTTACTTACTATGTAATATAGATTGTTATTAATAATTATTTGTTCATTAGTATTTATTTATTTAATGTATATTACTTATACATTTGATTAACTACTTAACATCGATGTTTGATGAAAATAATTCATTTATATGGATTAATTAATATTTTATTAGGGGAATATCACAATTATTTGTTTGTTAATTTATTTAGTATTATTTACTTTTAGTATAATAATAAATTATATTATAATTTATTATTAATGATCCAATTATTAATTTATTATTTAAAATTAAATCCTATCGGAGAGTGGACATTGCACCAAATTGGTACAGATGGGCATATTGAAGTCTTCCAACATGCTCTTCTTGCAAAAGATCCAAAGGCTTCAGGAGGTAAAGGTAAGTGGTAGAACAATAAGGACTCCAAGCCTCGTGAGCAAGGAAAAGAATCACCATCACAAAGTAACCTTGAGTTCTCTTGCTCTTCCAAAGGGGAATCATCCAAGAATGAGAAATCCAAATGTGCATATTGCAAAACAATAGCACTAGTGAGCATCAATGTTATGGAAAGAAGATTGATAAGTTGACCCACCTTCTTCAAAAGCATCAGAGTCCATTGCCTTCATTTGTGTCTCCTTCAACATCACGGTAGGCATCATCTTCAACTACTTGGTCAAGTTCAACAACAGTTGCAACTGGGTTAGAAAACATAAAAGGTAAAGCACTCTTGGCCACTATAAAACTTGAAGGAGATGGCTTCTTGACTCGGGCATCTCATCATATGGCATAATCTATGGGAATGTTTTCTTCTTTTGAGCTTTGCAATTCACCTAATATTTTGATCGGTAACAACACCTATATGTGAGTCTGTAGGAAAGGTTGTATTGACATGGGAGAAAGCACTTTTAATGATGTACTTTGTGTTCCATCCTTGTCATCTAATCTCCTTTTTGTCTATCAAATTGCACATAGTGGACATATAAGATCCCCTATGGAATCTTGCCCAATTTTTTTGCACCCTTTCTCTCTAAGTAATTTCATCAAATAGTTTGCACATTGCTATGTGTAATGAGATTTGGTTTGCAATATGTGTGTTTCAAATTTATTCCTCACATTGTAATGTCTGCTTATTGTTACATTATTTCCTTATGAACCTTTTAATAACTGTAATAATTGTTTCATGTGAAGTATGAAGATAGTCAATTAAGTGGATTTCATTTATTTAAATTAAGGAATTATGGCCATTATGATCCAAATTTCAATTGTGTAAAATTTAGTCAATGATTTATATTGGGGATTTTATTCATGGATGGATAATGTATTTACCACGCTGTAAATGGTTTATTGTTTTTGTAATGATGATGTTGACTAATCCTTCCTTGTCAACGGATGCAGGAGAAGATCAATCCCATAAGCTGGGAAAGAATATCATCAGTTTCCCATCAGAGTGAAGGTCATAAATGTCATCCAAGTAGGAACTATAACTGAATAACCTATAATCAGGTTTAGGGTGGGGTGTTGCCTTGGTTATGTCTAGTTGGTTGTCTTCTCTCATCGGGTGTTTAATAAAGAATATTGGCCCCTTTAATTAATTTAAGTGCATTGGATCTTTTCCTATCGATTTAAAGGAACAAACATGGTAATCTCTTCATTCATATCCGTTCGGGTGTGTCTGTGTGTGTGTATACGTGTATGCCAATGATCATTAAATGTATGAATGCTAAATTACACAACCATATGTACATCCATGCATATAGTCGTATTCTAAAACAACCATGTGGATGTATCTATGATGATTGAGCAATTAAGTATGTAAAGTGTAAGTTGGCACTAAGTCCCTCGCCCTCGCACGAATGCATTTAGTTATATAAATACATATAAATAATATGCATAAGCATATGCTATATGTATATAAATTCATTATTGCACCTTAGCACATTAGGGAACTTGTTATTAATATTATTATTTGATTATTAAAATCAGCTAAACTGGTAATTATGATCACCTTATTATTCTTTCCAGTGCTGGCTGCTTATGTAGCACAGTAACTCCTCTTGCCACCCAATAGCAAGGAATTACTCAATATTGATCGAGCCACCTTTTCTTGCATGATTGGCTGATTTGGAGTCATTAGTTGCTTGCATTTGAAGAGCTCTGCAATTTTTAGCTCTACATGTCCTCACTTGTGGGATTGGCTTGGAAAGCTTTCATCATAGCCAAGTGGGTCGTGCTCCTTTGGAACCACTGCGCCAAGTCTAAGAATCGATTTCTATATTATCAGGCATGATTTTCCTTTCTTTATTATGTCATATATTGTAACAGTTTGCAAACGGCATCATTTATGGTATTAACCCATTGATCTCTTTGCATTATGAAGTGTATTCAGATTTATATTTTTATATATATCATACTGTCTTAATATATGCATCTTGCACATTGTTGTTCTTCCATCACCATGCTGAGACGGCACTGTTTCTTACTACTTAATTTGACCCATTTAAATGCCATTCTATTGCATTGATGTCATGGCAGTGCTTCACATTTATAATCTATGTTTTCGGGTCAATCAATCATGGTAAAGATATATTGTCGTGCATATAAATTCATTAGCAGAAAATATTACTCATGAATCGGTCCTTTAACAGAATCAAAATGCTCCATTTTGAGCAAGATTTAGTTACATCACTCTTCATTGCATGATCATCATTTCTTCTTCCAGAAAGAATCATGGAAAAAAAATCCTATTGCTAGTACTATGTGGATTCATCAGAATCCCATACGGAAGAAACCCCTTAATCCGGTGAGAAACATGGTTTTGAACAGTTTGCATCTATTGCATTTCTATATGCTAGACAGTCTGGTATTAATCTGATCTAAATTTTAACTTATCCTGAACTAAGCCTGGACTGGGTTGATCAGTGCCCTTTGTTATTCTTATCCTATCTTTAATCCTTAAGGCTTGTTTAACATGGGTAGAGTTTAAGGACCTTGTTGTGAGGTTTTCACACTATCGCCCCACTGAAAATGGAGACCCCTTCTTTTGCTGATAGATTTAGTAGAGTGAGTTTGGCAACAATCTGGTATTTAGAAGGCCTCCTTAGAGTGTCAAAATGGGAAAATTGAGCAAAAATGGCAACATTTGACTAAGTGTCAAATTTGAGAAAAATTGGCTAAGTGTCAAAATCTGGAAATTTGCAAAATTTGTTTAAGTCTGGAAGTCAGAAATAAAAGAGAAATTTTTGAGCTAAGAGGAGGTAAAATTGGCCTATGTATGATTTGGACTCTGGAGGTGAGACTTCTCTTTGTTCCCATCAATTTGGAGATGAGACTCCTCTTCGTTCCCATCAATTTGAGATGAGGCTCTTTTTCGTTCCTATCAATTTGAGATGAGGCTCTTTTTCGTTCCTATCAAATCCCTGCCCAGCTCAACTTATAGCTGGAAGAAGCACCTTCTCATCTCATGATTTAATAAAGGAGGGAGATGAGACATGGATTGGGCCCTTGTAGGATGAGCTGGAAACAAAACCCATCTCTGAGGCCCCTTTACTAAGTTCGAATAGCCTTGAAGAGGCTATAATTCACTTCAAATGCAAAGTCATGGGCCCTAAATCTGGGCATAAATCGATATAAGTCAGCCCCTTTAGGAAACGTGTGGGCCTGATCTAATCAGATCAGGCCCTAATTCAATGGAGAAAGAGGCTAAATATGGCCTTAAATATAACGTGTGGCCTAGGGCCCTAAATCTGGGCTCAAAACTTTAAGAGATCTTCCCTATATCCCTAATGTGTGGCCTTGGGACTGCATATCAGATTTAAATTTGAATAAATGGGACCTAAATCAGTCCCAAGTATGTAACATGTGGGCTAGATCTGGTATAAATGGGCCCTAAATCATTTAAAATCAACCCCTTGGTCCCAAATCTGATCTCTAAGCATGTAACATGTAGGTAAAAAAGAAGTGGGGACTCAAAAATTCAAGGCATGGACCTAAATCTGGGCACAAAACTCAATGCAAACATTAATTAAGCAAGGATAAGCCTCACATTTAATGCAAGGCTTCATCGAATTCAATGAAGAGCATCAATTGGGCCCATGTATACCTCGAGCTTAACCACATGAGGGCCCTAAATGCGAAACTGAAATGGCAAAAGGAAATAAATTTAATGAAAGGCCATTCATTCAATGCAATTGAAGCATTTAATATCTGATGATAAGGATTAAATATAAATATCATAGCATTGCGAGGGAAAATCAAGATCTATATAAACAAAGCCATTTCTATAATTCAAGGATCTTACTTTAAATCCGATTGCAAGCATAGCTGAGAAATTTCGAACCAGCTGGGGTAGATTATGGTGTTTTTTCCTAGTCATTTCATTGCAACCTTGCATAAAAGAGTTGATAAAGTGTGATATACATCACTTCTTTTATTAATTTTGCAGGTCAAAGGTTGACAATTTACCAGCATTCACTTGCAAATGCTCAAGACTTTAAGAGTTTACCAGCAAAGTTGAAGTCTGATTTCGATCATCATACATGATTTCAAGGCTTTCATTAAAGAAAAGTCATCATAAGGCTTGAAATTTCTTTCTTTTGCTGCTATAAACAGTGACTTTCAGAGCCACTTCACTCTATATCAGACTTTGTTATTCACATCCCAGACCCGCTTTTTTTTATTAATATCAGGTTGAAATTGGATTGATAAGGGCGCTGAAGCATCTAGAATAGAAATTCAATCAGATTCTCAATGTTTCCATATCATTTTGTACCCTAGATTGACTAGATTTTAAGTCTGATATAAAACTGCAGAAGTCTGATTTTCATACATCAACACAACAAATTTAAGTTTCATGTAACAAAATCAGGAATTGACTGAGGGTTGTTTGTTGCAGGTTCTACTATGGAAAAAGGTGGTGAGAGCTAAAGATCTAAGGCCAAGAGGGGCTGAAACCTCGAGGACAAGACCTCAAGCCAAAGAAACAGAGGACATGCCAGCCCAAGATGGAAGGGGAGGTGATCAAACACCTAAAGGAAAGGGAGCTAGGACCATTGAAAATGCTAAAGCAAGAGGGACAAAACATCTTCCCATCTCAAATTATAAGTGGAGGAAGCACCTCCTCATCTCAAGATCGATGGAAGCACAAGATCAGCACATCTAAGAAGGCAGTTTAGAAGATCAAGGCATTGGTGGTATGCAAGCTCTCCATCACCACACCAACAGAGACTTGGCATTGGAAGGAAGGCTGAGTTGAAATCCATTTGTTGGAACAACTTATAAGATTAAGACGAGAGAGACTCTAGACCAAGGGATGAAGAAATTTCAAGAAGAAGCAATTATGAAAATGAGCCATCACAATTGAAAGATTAACAAATGATTTCTCATCAGCAAGTAGGGGGTATTTATCAAGTTTCTAGACGAGAATGTTGAGGTGGCAACTATTTGCTCAACCAATAAAAATATGTCAAGTGTCCCGTGGAAAAAATCTCATCAAAATGTGTCCAAGTTGATTGAATGTGAAAAGAAAATAAGGATGAGCATCACAATTCCCAAGGTGATGAGGTGGCTTCTTCTACAAGTGCTCTCTTCTCATTGGTGAACATATCATTGCACCTTATCCCGTTGTTATGGATTTGAATTTTCTCATTGGACCATGAAATTAATGTAATTTTTCTGTTGGCCCACATGGAGGTGCTTAATTGTAATTGGATGGACATTTAATATTTGTAGATATGGTTATGGAAACCCTAGTTAGAGATTATGTGGGATAATCTTGGCCCTTGATTTCAAATCAACTTGGCCACTCATTGTACTGGGAACTACTATAAAAGACCAAGGCCTCTTCATTTGTAACTAATTAGTTTTAGAGTAGAGTAGGGGAGTTATGTTGGAGAATTGTTGCAAGAATAATGTCAAATTTGCTCTACTCGTCACTGTTGTGTTTTACATGGTGATAGTTGTGATCAAGTTTGTGTTATTGCATGCTTACCTTCATCCTCATTAGAATAGATTTTATTTCAAAATTGCTTTTAAAAATTTGTTTCAAGTAATCTAGTTGAATGAAAGTAGTTGTGAACGTTCACTTGCATGACTCAAACAAATCCGGGCCACCAGCTTCTTGCGGATTGTAAGATTGCCTTGCGTAGTTAGCCGATGAATGATAATACTTAACTTCAATTAGTATCGGATCTTTAGTTTGCATTAACTTGATGGGATTAAGGAGCGAATATTGATTTGAAAATCTTTAAGTACACCTTAGAAGCTTGCACTAGGTGAGTCAAGTCCTTGATTAAGCTCCATCTATTAGAGTCCAAGCCATTCACAAGTCCTTGCACTCAAGCTTAGGAGTAGAAATAGGAGTTAAGTTTAAGTAAGTTGAGAAGTCAAGAGTTGAAAACCACAAAGTTCTATATGAGCTCCTATGTCATCTACATCCTGGCTCGGATGACAAAATATGATGGATTAAGATGCAAGGGAGCAATTGGAAGTGGTTCACACCACTTGAAATTACATGAATGCTACCCTCAGTTGCAACTACATGCCAAGGATGATTTTGTCAGAGTCAATGATGCTTTTGCGATGCACATTGTCTAGACTCTACAAAAGAGATTGCACGTGAGACTATCAGTTGGAGCGATGGAATTGGTTGAGAAGTATGGAGCTTGGTTCATCTAGTTCCCTACCTTCTCCTACATCAGAGTGCAAGGATTTTCATCACAGCCATATAAACTCCTGAGATATCCAACTAACAAGATGGTCCTGTTGGAGGTCACTCAACAACTAATAGTTTATGACAAAATTTAGAAGAGGAAGAGGAAGTTGGGTCTTGAATTACCAATCTCCATAGGAGAAGAAGTTGAAATGTGTCCTTGTTTGCAGGTGACCAAAAAACCATCAAAGGAGCTGCATTTCTACTGTCTAGCACTTTTCCCAGCAAGGCTAGATTATGATCCTTACAGCAAAATTAGACGAGTAGCAGGTGCGAAATATCAACACAAAATGCACTTTGAGGATTTCTGGGCCAATGTTGCAGATGAGAATGAGATCAAAAAGAGGATGTATTCCAGGTTGCCACTCAATATGATCAGAACATTCAAGATCATCTAGGTACCTAATCAAGTGGAAGAGGATATGAATATGATCCAAAATGGATACAACCCGGAAAAGGAAAAGACCATCCATACATATGATTGGTCCAGAAACTATTAGAAATTAATTCATTATCTGCATCAGTTCTGGAATTCACAAAATGGTGGGTTGAGTGATAGATCAGCAAACTGAAGGTAACTGAGGATAGCTTAACCTATAACTTGATGAGTCATCGATCGTTGAGGGATGAAAGACCGAGGCAGCCTTCAACGGTGAGAATCGAAGATAGAGAAATTTCGCCAGAAAGTACTGAACGAAGAAAAGGAAAGAGTGTTGCTCGAGAAGTACAACAGAGAAGTAGGCTAACCTTCACATCGAGGAACCCCAGCAGAAAAGTCAAAGGTCAGAGACTATTCCATCATCACCCAACCGGACTCCATGTTTGCAAGAGATAGATTCTCACCAGAGGAGAAGTAGAAACAAGCAGAAGGAGGGTAGAACAAGAAGATCAAATGGCCAGGCCGGTGAGGAAAGTCTTGGCACTATTTTAGAACGAGAAATGGAGATAGAAGTTTCTGTAGCAGAAGCAGAAATTCCTACAGAAGAGGCAGAAGTCCTTGTTGCAGAAGTAGAGGTTCCTGACACAACCACAAAAAGTCCTATCGCTGAAGAAGAGAGTAATGAAAGAGTGGTGCAAAGGCAAGAGCAGTTGTCAATCCGTAATCAAAATGTTGTCCTTCCAGATTGGTTAAGGAAAAGGCTACACAAAAGTCAAGAGAAAAAGGTTGACCCGGCATTCAAATTGCAACAAATATTGAATCGAATCAATAGACCAAAGAAGAAGGGCAAGGCCAAGAAGTTTGCAAAGGTCATCAAAGGGGAGTCCAAATCAAGAACTTTACAGTTTGCAGTGTCTGCGGTCGATAAAGAAAAGGATCAAATTGTTTCAGATGAATATAATGTGACAAAGTTTGATCTGGGACATGCCTCTCGAGAACAAGTTATTGAAGATTTTGAGGAATCTGCATAGTCAATGAAAGAAAGGATGAGAAAACTAGAAGGAAAATATCAAAAACTGAAAGGTGAAAACAAGGCTTTGGTGAATATCTGAGCAATTTATCTCATCCAGTGAGGGAAAAGGGTCAAGCTTTTGTTCCTCCTATAGTTCTTCCGACTGAGACAGTGGAGGGTATTGAAAGAATCAAACAAATTTCTCAGAATGCAGAACCCTGGGTAGAAGGCATCCAGAGTGAAGCATACAGATTTGCTGAGGACTTGGTGCAAGTTCACGAAAAAAGCATTAGCTGTACTCAACAGAGTACAGTGCATGGATGAGTCATGGGAGGATGAACATATTTATCGCGATGAAATAATCTCACACTTACAGGATTTAATGGAGACTCCCAGACAGATGTTGGCTAATGGAGGAGTAGTTAAGGAAGGAGAGGCGTATGACTTTGCTCGATGGTATAGTGCAGTAATCATGGCAAAGGAAATGTTTGAGCATTTCAACGAGGAGTCCACTCGATTGAAGGTGGTAAGGAATATCCTGCAGGGGATCTCCAACACAATTGCATCAGTGTTATCGCTAAGATTGGTCGAGAATGAAATAACTATGGACAACCTAAAAGGTAAACTAGAAGAGTTCTTTCAATTGGATTACTTCACAAAAGACAACTTTGAGAACTTCTCTATTTTCCCAAATGTCATGCATACAACCCAAGACTTGTCGGATTGGGAAAGCAGTTTGAACAATTTTGAGCAAGAGATGACAATCCTAGGATTCAAGCAGGAATCAACGTCAAGTGTCAATGTGGATGAGATGGAGACTATTTTGACCAAATTCCATGCTTTCAAAGGGCAAGGTCAAACATAGGCTATTTTGGGCAATGGTGCATTTATTGCATAGTGGGCATTTGTAATGTCCCCTCTACCTCGATGCGTCCTAATTCAGATGATCCTGCAAAAAAACAAGTCAGTAGAAGCAACAAGACATGAAATAGATGTAAATTGAGATCTATGTATTTCTAACCCTAACCATTCCTAAGAGTAAGTCTACAGATCGGGTTTTCCAACCATTGAGAGGAATCCTCTGGCTTGAATGATATAAGATCGATTCCAAGCAATTCCTAGGTTATTAATACCGTCATCTCTTCAACACATCCTCTAGGATCTTAGGAAGGCCAATATCTAGTACATTCCTCTTCTCGGAAGAGATATCCTCTATCCGAGGCTTTACATATGCATATGTTTGAGTCATCAGTATATACTGGCTATATGAGGATTATATCAATCCTCGAAGATTATACCAATCTCAAATTGTCATTATATCAAATTGACAACAAGATTATACCAATCTCGAATTGTCATCATATCAAATTGACAACGGGATTATACCAATCTCGAGTTGTAATCATATCAGTCTTAGCCAATCCATCTTTCATACGAGCATCATGAAAACATAGCAGTCCCCTTAAAGATCATATCAATCTCTTTCTTATCAGAGTTTGTATCAATATATTTAGGTGCCATTATCAACTGGTAATTAGAAAAATAGTAAATTAATACCATCTATTCATTTTGATACATATATTAGTTTAGCATTACAGACATACTACCTGGGCTCGTATACTTCTCACTATGTAGTATACTGTGTTTGACTGAGCCTTAAGTGTTGTGGTCTTATTCCATACATTGACAACCTTAATCTCTTGTTACTCATGCGAGAGCTCTCCCTTGATAAATCTCGTGTTTACTAGGACTGTCGCTTAGCATATTATGTCGTGTTTGCAATTATGTCCACTGGCTTGTTTCACCTTGACGTGTCCAGACTTCACTTATTCTCCCTGTGTTTCTATCGTGTCTGACGTTCATTGGTTGTATTCCCGTTGGAATACTTAGCTCTTGTCCTATTATCATTTTTGTCTTCTTCGTGTCCTCTCTTCATCCAAGGTGGTGGTATAAGTATCTTTTCCTACGGGGATAAGGTCGCGGTGTAGAGTCGCGACCAAGGATGGGTCGCGATCTACAGCCGTCGACCCATAACTATTCCATGTTATGATTTGTTAGTGGATACACCGGTTAGGATTATTTTGTGTTTCCTTTAATTAAATAGGACTTATATTATATAATATACTGTGAGTATATATATATAATTATATAATATATATATTGAATATTTTTTATTTCTTTATAATTATATAATATATATATTGAATACTTTTGATATATATATTTATAATTATATAATATATATATTATATGTCATTTTTATAAATGAATAATATATTCAATAATAAAATTATAATAATTATTTAAATGAGAAGATAAATGCTTTTTTAATAATTATTTAAATGAGAAAATATATGTTTTTTTTATAATAATTAAATATGTGTACATCATTTGAGGGTCATTGCAGTCCCTCTATCCTGAATTTGCTTGTCCTCAAGCATTTTAAGGATGTCTTCTTTCTCCCAAGTGGCATCCATTTCCGGTAGGTTTTTCCACTTGATTAAAAACAAAGTGATAGTTTTGTTCCTCAGTTTCTTTTCTTCGGTACTTAGGATAATCTCGGGTATCGGGGTAAGTTGGCCTTCATCATCTATAGGAGCTTTTTCGGTACAAGGGGTAACTTGTCCCAACACCTTCTTGAGTCAGGAGAAGTGGAAAACATTATGAATTTTACTACCCTTGGGAAGCTCGAGCTTGTAAGCCACTTCCCCAATCTTTCTTACTACTTTGTATGGTCCGTAGAATCGGGACTTGAGTTTTTCCACTCCGTTCTTCTTAATCGAAGATTGCTTATATGGTTGTAATCGTAAAAATACCAAGTCTCCCATTTCAAAAGATCTTTCTATGTGTTTCTTGTCTGCATAGATCTTTTGTTGATTCTGAGCTTGACGTAAATTTTCCTTTAGGGTCTTGAAGATATCTGTGCTTTGCCTTATGAAATCTTGTGCACTAGGTACCTTACTTTCCTAAATGACCAAACTCCCGAAGGATGTGGCTTCATAACCATAAAGTGCCTTAAATGGGCTCATCCCAATTGACATGTGATGAGTCGTGTTATAACAATGTTCCCCCAAGTGTAGCCATTTAATCTAGGTATTTTGTTGTCCTGTGACATAGTTCCTTAGGTATCCTTCCAATCATTTGTTTACCACTTCTATCTGCCCATCAGTTTGCGGATGGTAACTTGTACTAGGAGTTAGAGTCACTCCTGCTAAACAAAAAATGCTGAGGAATTTACTATCTCTGTCACTTACAATGTTTTGAGGGAGTCCATGCAGATGGAAAATATCTCTAAAAATTAACTCGGCTATCTGGCGCGCTTTATATTCTATGGAGACCGCAATGAAATGAGCATATTTTGTGAGTCTATCTACTACCACATAGATGTTGTCCTTTCCATGGACCCTTGGTAGCCCTGTTATGAAATCCAGGGATATGCTCTCTCATTTCTATTTGGGAATAGGTAGAGGTTGTAGTAGTCCTGCTAGGTGTGTCAATTCTGCCTTATTTTGTTGACAAGTTAAGCATTCCTGCACATATTTTTGTATATCTTTCTTCAATCCCCTCCAGGAATATTTCTCTCTAATGTGTTTATACGTTTTATAGTATCCCTGATGCCCTGCTAATGGATTATCATGGTATTCTTTAAGAATTTTGCCCTTAATTTTTTATTGTGGAGACAAGTATACTCTTCCTTTGTAGAGTATGACGTTATTCCAGACTTTGAAGTCTTCGCTAGGTAATTTCCCTACTAACATTTCTTTAGCCTGGGATCCTTAACATATTCTGCTATGATTTCATCCTTCCAATCCTTTGAGATGCTGGTGATAGTGTTGATGTGGGGTTGCCTGGAAAGAGCATCAGTAGCACCATTATTCACTCCTTTAACATATCCTATATCAAAATCATAGGCTTGGATCTTGCTCACCCATTTTTGTTGTCTATCATTAAGATCCTTTTGATTAAAAAAGAAGCGCAGACTATTATGATCTGTTTTCACAATGAATATTCCACAAACCAAGTATTGCCGAAATTTTGCTAAGGCATGCATTATGGCTAGCATCTCTTTATCATATATGGAGTAATGTTTTTCTGATTCCGTTATCTTACGACTTTCAAAAGCTATTGGATGTTTGGCCTGCATAAGGACTACCCCGATCCCTTCTCCTGATGCATCACATTGCAATTCAAAAGGCACGGTGAAGTCTGGAATAGCTAGGACCGGACAAGAGCTCATGGTCTCTTTAAGTTGCTCAAAAGCTTGTTGGGCATTATCATTCCATGTAAAAGCTCCTTTTTTTGTTAAATCTGTGAGGGGGGGCGCAATCTTTGAGAATCCTTTCACAAAACGCCAGTAGTAGCTACATAAGCCTACAAACCCCCTGAGTTGAGTTAGGGTTTTGGGTCTCGGCCATTATTTGATGGCTTTAATTTTCTCTTCATCTACGCTTACTCCTTGGGCACTAATTTTGTGACCCAAGTATATAATCTCTTTTAGCCCGAATTCACATTTTAAGATTTTGGCATATAATGATTCTGTTTTCAAGATTTCTAACACCTCTTCAATGTGTTGCAGATGTGTTTCCCATGTTTTACTGTAGATAAGTATGTCGTCAAAAAATATTAGTAAGAACTTCCTTAGTTGTTGCCTAAATATATGGTTCATGCATGATTGGAAAGTTGTCAAGGCGTTGGTAAGACCAAATGGAAGGACTAGAAATTCAAAGTGTCCATAATGGCATCTAAAAGTTGTCTTCGAAACATCTTTGTTCCTCATTCTAATTTGATGGTACCCTAATCGAAGGTAAATCTTTGAAAAATAACATACTTCGTGCAACTCATCCATTAATTCATCAATCCTGGGGATAGGATACCTATTTTTTATAGTTTTCTTGTTTAAATCTCTATAATCAATGCACATCCTCATAGTGTCGTCTTTCTTTTTGACTAGTACTACTGTGGATGCAAACGGACTGCTTCTAGGTTGAATGTGTCCCATCTCTAATAATTCTTTGATTGTTTTTTCTATCTCTTCTTTGAATTTCCGGGGATGCCTATATGGAGTGGTGATTGCAGGAAAAAAGCTTAAAATCCTTAAAAATCTTTGCATTTCATGGGTTTTTGGATTTGCCGAGTACTTGCCGAGTCCAGGCGCCGAGTCCGAGTCCGAGTCCATTTTGAGCTTGCCAAGTCCGAGGCGAGTCCGAGGCTTGGAACACTGGGTGTGACCCCCCAAGGTAACCTCTAGTTGGGGAACAATTTTCGTACATTGGTCCATGGAACCATTTGCTAAGGCCACATTGAATTCCTTGAAATCTTGGGTTTTTAGTCTTTTTCTAGTTACAATATTTTTACTAATGAAATCATTGGAGGTTCCTGTGTCCACCAATGCAATTACCTTTTGCCCCTTAAGCGTTCCCTTGATTCGAAAGGGACTATTCTCATTTGCTTGAGTAATGACAGCTAGTGATCCATGTTCTTGTTCTTCTAACCTTGTCTTTTTGTTTAGACCTTCATCTTCTTCCAACTGGTTTATTTGTCATCTTTTACATCGGTGGTCGCGATTCCAAGGTGCCTTACATCTGAAACATAATTTTTTATCGATTAATTCTGCTCTTTTTCGGCATAGGTGATCCTTGCTCCAAGGTTCCTTGCATAAGTAACATGGTTTCCCTGTATTGTCCCTTTTGGGCCCTTCATTCCGTTGGGAAGTTTTGGATGGAAAGTTCTTGAATTTTTCCTTAGTAGTACTAGATTTTGTCTTTCTTGCCTTTTGATAGCTTCGTTCAATGTTTGTGGTTCAAAGGGATTCACCATGGTTTTGATGTGATCTTTAAGCCCTCCAATGAACATGTATACGAGCCTTTTCTGGGATATATCCCAAACCATGACAAACAAACTTTGAAATTGGTTAGCAAATTCCTCGACCGTTCCTGTTTGTTTAAGATGGGTTAACTCTTGAAAGTACCATTCAGGATCTTTCTAGTCAAATCTATCAATAAGTTTTTGGGTGAATTCACTATAAGAGTTGATGTTTTTATGCCCGAAAGTAATGAGACCGTGATTCCACCAGTTGTGGGCTGCCCCAACTAGATGGATTATTGCAAACTTAATGGCATTCTCTTCAGTCATGGGGTTGAGGGAGAGATAGGTATCTAGTTTTTGGACCCAAGCTTGAGCGGTGTCCTTCCCTGACCCATCGAAACATGGCAGGGTCATCTTACCTAATTTTTCTTTTGTCTTTGTCCCCATGATTTTTCCTCTTTCCTCAGTTTGCCAGGGTTTTGGTCTCATAATATTCTCTAAAGGGAATAAGCTTTTGGATTTTAGGATCTAGTCTTGCATACAATTGGGCAATTTCTTCTACGGTGTTTGTGGATGGTTCTTCTTCTATAACGGGTTCTTCCTGGGAAGAAAATACGGTATAGTGGGTCTAAATTTCTAATAGTAGAACCTTGAGTTGAGTGATCATTTTCGGAGTGATTGGAGTGGGTATGTCTTCCCTAATTGGAAGCGGGTGTATCATAATGGTTATTATTATTATTGCTCATGTTTTGGATTGCTTGTAGAATCAGTTGATTCATTTTTTCAAATCTCTCATTGGTTTGTTCCATGAAGTTTCTTAGTTCACTTGACAACTGCTCGGCCATCGCTTTTGTGCCTTTCTTTCATTTATATGTTTGCATGAACTATTCTCCACAAGATGGCAAGATTTAGGCTCTGATACCACTGTAATGTCCCCTCTACCTCGGTGCGTCCTAATTCGGATGATCCTGCAAAAAAACAAGTCAGTAGAAGCAACAAGACATGAAATAGATGTAAATTGAGATCTATGTATTTCTAACCCTAACCATTCCTAAGAGTAAGTCTACAGATCAGGTTTTCCAACCATTGAGAGGAATCCTCTGGCTTGAATGATATAAGATTCTCTTTCTTTGCCCTAGCCCTAATTAGGGTTGAGGTGGCACAATCTAGGCCGTCGGTCTTGTTTCAATCCAAGCCACTCATTGTAAGTGGGGAAATATATAAAGGACTCATTCCCATTTGTAAACAACGGAATTTGGAGATTGTTGCTATGGGCTATTGAGATAATAAAGCTATCATTGAGGCTTGGTGATTTCTTCATGTGTCTTAGTGCTCGCATGTTCTCTTTGTTCCCTCATTTAGTTTAGATTTTCTTTCAAGTACTTAGACGAATCTGAATGATAATATTGTTGTGGTGAAGTCGCTTCACTCATAACGTTTGTTGTTAAGTGATTCTTAAGCACAGTGCAAGGTTAGATCTGAGCTTCTTATGTGGAAACTTTACTTCTATCTTGGATGCATATTGTTCATTATGATGGTATTCATCAAGATATGAAAATCTTAGGCACATCTCCTTTGAAGATTACACCGACTTTGCGTAGTTGTTGAATTTGGCAAAACAGAGTTTGGTAGACTTCATCGTAGCAATGTCTTTCATATTCTTAGGAGTAGAATAGGATCTCTAACCCTAATCTCTTTACTTTCTACATATTCGTGAAAATCCAAAAAAAAAGTACTCAATTGCAATATCTTCCAACAGCTCCCACATCCAGTATTATTTGAAGTCAACTTGAGCAACACAAACGTAAGGCCCCTCATGATAAATAGCATGTCACATTTACCATTGAGCTTATCTGAAATCAAGAACTGACATAAAAAGGAACCTTGGAATCCATTGTATAAACTTTCACAATCTTTAGCATACACACAATTTTGATCAAGAGAGGATAAGATATCTCAATATTTTGTTCTACTGTTGGTAGGTCATAAAACGCACATCAACAGTACCCTTGTGGAAATATGTTTTTCATGCCATACTTGCAACATTTTTCAAATATGCTAACACTTGTCCTTCCAAGCCATGTCAACTAAGTTATCTTCCCTATCTTAAAAGGTTATCGGGTATTGGTATATGTTTGTCCGCTAATAATGTTTGTAGATCAATCACAGATGAGGAAATCAAGCTAGTGGAAGGATAGCGTTGAAGAATGATGGATAGAATGTCAAAAATGTGATTCTAAATGCAATAACAATGAACAAAACAAGTTTTTTGATGCATTTTCAACACTGTCTTAACAAGTGAACATTAGTAATAACAATACAAAATGTAACTCATCTGGCAATGATATCTAGAAAGTGTGACAATTAAAACATATGGTAAAAAGGTGAAAATGCTAGTGATGGTGGCAAAAAAACACAACAAAAAGAAAACAATTTTAAATCATAAGTTATTTTCACACTTTCCTCATGGCTTAGCCATGCAAAAAGGAGATTCAAATGGTAATGATGGCATAAATGTGCAACCATCATAAAAGAATCTAAATAAAGAAAAAATTGCACATTTTAGGTGACTATATAATGTCCCCTCCACATTGATCAAAGTTTCAAACAGAGAACACATTAAAAAGCTTATTTGATCTTTAACTATATAAAGAGCTTTAACCTTGCTAGCTTGCTAGGTTAAGAATTTATAAGTTGTAATGGCCCTTGCCAATAGGCCACTAAAAACCCCTCAAAAATGCAACTCAAAATGTAGATAGAAAATTATTTTGCAATATATGAGTTCGCTGTCCCAAAATTTCAGAATAATAGATAGCAACCAAATACCATCTAAAACACTATCAATGATGTAGGAAATTGCTCAAAACCATATGCCATTCATATATCAACAATTTGCAACAATGCCATACATATTTCAGCCAATAATATGATTATCAAACCCTAGGTTTGCAATATAGATAGACTGAAAATTACAATGTCCTTTCACTTGCAAAATCCTAGCCTTCCTTTGATACCAATAATGTCAAATGGCAAACAAAGACAAGTACAATGTAAAATAGTAAAGTGTTGAAACTATATTTTGTACTCAGCTGAAAAGATACATTTCTCAAAAAATATGCCAAATGCCAAATGAGAAGTGAGGAACCTGATTGTAGATGGCTGCGATAATTTTTACCAGTGCTGAAGATGCCAGCACCCAAGCCAAAGTCACCCCAAATCTGAAAATGTACTTCCTTGCAGATTTTCAAAAATGTCTAGGATTTTTGAAAATTCCTTAAAAATAAATCATGGCATTTTGGGACACTCCAAAATGCATCTATCTTTATCTCCTCGACGATAGAAATCCGATGCAAAAATACCCAGAATGATATGCTGAGTAATGAGGAAGATATGAGCAAAAATGTGGTTCCAAAACCCTATCCTGAAATTCTGAAAACTGAATTAGACTTGTAGCAAAAACTTTTTCGGACTGCTTTTTTGCTCTGCTTTTTCGGATCTGCTTTTTCGCTTTGCTTTTTCGGATCTGCTTTTTCGAATCGGCTTTTTCAGATCTGTTTTTTTTTTTCTTGCAATCAAAAACTCAAACCCTCAGGTAAGTCTGAGGACTCCAAATAACCTCAACTTGAAATGGCTGAATACCACTTCCAAAGTGCAACCCTTCAAAGGATATTTCACCTCCTCAGTTATGCAAATCCTTAAGAAACTCCATTCCTAAAGATCAAATGACAATCTGCAGACCAAGATGGTGCCACAAATGCTCAAAGAGAAAAGTAGTGTAAACTCAAGTCATGGAATGTCCAAATGAGAGGCCAAGCACTCTATTTATTCACTTTTCTAAGAAGCCACTAGAACTTCTAGAAGTATCTATAAAATATTCTTATAAAATCCCTTTATAATGCACTTTTATATAAAAAGTAACTTTATAAAATAAAAAGTGCAACTCAACTCAAAATTATAACATTTTGGCCCCACATAACACATTATAATAAAAATATGATAAACACCATCTCTCCAAGAGCAAATAAGACCATCCAATCCCCAAATAATCATCAGAATGACTCTCTCACCAAAACCATCTGCCTACGAGAGTCCATGATAGGCAAATCCACTGAAAAATGACATGTCACTAAAGAGGGGACATGACATAAGTGGGGTTGCATACATCACTAACCAGAGAAGAAGGCAACAAGCATAATCATTTAATCTTGATTCTGAAGGTACAATGAGAGACGAACACTAGATCCAAGTCTTTTGGCAATACTAAGGGATTTAGCAAGGGAACAGCAACAAATAGTTGAAGCAATAGCTTGGTTGTCGAAATCTAGGCACAACAATAATCAAGGCTTCAATAATGGAGGTAACAATAGGCATGGCGACAAATCAGTCAATGGAAAGATACACCGCCATTCCAGCTCACGCCTACAACCAGTTCAACGCCCATGATGCCCACCTTTCCACCCAGAGTTGAGCATCAAGAGTCATGCTCCCACATTGGCTGAATTACAGGAAGTTGGAACAATTCAAACAAGATTGATTATATGGAGGCTTACAGTCAGATATGTCCCAAAAGGAATACATGGATCTCACAATGAGGCATTTGCCCACCAAGGGTGATAGAGACTACAATAATTATTTCAGGAGGCAAGCTTAGTCTACCTTTCTTTGATGGCTCCAAAAGTACAACAGCACGTGCCTGAGTACAAAAGTTGGACTCATACTTACAACTTAACCCCGTGCCAGAAGATGAAGCAATCAAATTCACAGTGTTGCATCTTGATGGGATTGGTCATGAGTGGTGGCATCAAAGAATTCTCACCTTGAGACATCAACAAATCACCTCATATGTCGATTTCACAAAGAGACTTATCAAGAGATTTGATGGGAAGGGTCCTAAACTCCACTTCAAGGAGTTAGCACAGCTAAAGCAAGGGGGATAAGTTGACAGCTACATTGCTGAATTTCAAAGACTCCCAATGTTGATCACAGACATATCGGACATGAGATTGATCACCCTACTCAATGACCAATTGATGGATCCATAGAGAGATGGATCAAGGCCCTTGGCACAAGTTCACTCCAGGAGGCGATCAAGAAAGCTCAAGACATGACCTCTACTACTTCAAATAGACAACCTCGATCTAAGGCACCCATTTCATAAGACAAAGGCAAGAAACCCTTTCAAAAGGATTGGCCTGGAAGAACCAATTGGATGAAGCAACTAGGCAAGATCTGTGAAGGAACAAGCTATGCTTTAGCTGCAAGGAGCCGTGGGAACTAGGACTTAGATGCCTTGGAAAGGGGAAGATTCGCTCAATTGAGGTCATACCAGAAAGTAAGGAGGATCACAAAGACAACGAATTGGAAGAGTCAAATGAGGAGCCACCTCACATGGAGAAGACAACACCCATAGAGAAGAAGGGTGTAACCGTTGCTACCCTATATGATACACCACAATATAACATCTTTTGGGAGTGGGGCGTATTACAAGGGCAACAAGCCATTGTCTTGCTTGATAGTGGGACCACACACAACTTCATTTATGTTGCTTTGGTTGCAAAGATGTAATGTCCTCTTTTGGGATCACCTTATACTTTGCCCTAGATTCAAAATCCACAATAAATCGGGAGCAAAAATGTACTGAGAGATGTAATTCTTACTCGAATAAGATGAGATAAGTTGTATAAATATCTCAATTCTGATTTCTCATATCAGGATTATCTCTTAGATTAGTATTCTTTATCAAATGGAATCCTTCTACTCAGTCTACTCTCAAAATCTGAATAATACTATTTTTTTGTTGCTCCTTTTTTGCTTGGAATGAAATCTCCATTATACTTCACTGGTGAAAGGATCACCACCTTTCATTAGAATTGAATCACCACTTTTTATTGTTTCCTTTAAGAATGTAATGTTCCCGTCATTAAATGACTATTAAAACTATTGTATATATGGGTCCCGATTGATTTAGCTTATCTCGGGCCCATTATTTCTTTTGGCATAGTTTTAGTTGACGCCGTCAGCTCTTTTGTGCACTCTCGGGAGTTTTCCCCAACGGGTATTTATGCTCAGCGTGTAGGATAGTTTTCATATATTGAGATTTGATATTTTATTTATGTTTGCGAATTCCTGTTGGGATTCTGCTCTTTGCCATTTCGGAGGTGAAAGACCCTCCCTATTTGGTATTCCGCAGTTTCAGTGGGATTCAACCCTCACCCTATTCTGCTTGTTCTGCTTGTATCGGATCTGGCAAAT
The DNA here is from genome assembly GCA_027943335.1 of Chamaecyparis obtusa. Taxonomy (NCBI): domain Eukaryota; kingdom Viridiplantae; phylum Streptophyta; class Pinopsida; order Cupressales; family Cupressaceae; genus Chamaecyparis; species Chamaecyparis obtusa. Next base: position 1,286,597 of record BSBK01003598.1, read on the forward strand.
CCGAGGCTTTATCAATTAATTCAATAAACATTCTTCTGGCAAAACATCTTGTGGTTTGTGAGTATTCTGATTCACGGGAAGTATATTTTATTACAACCGAAGGACGGAGGATACTGTAATTGCATCTGCACCGAAACCCATTCAACTTGCCACCCCGTACGACCATACGGCCTGCTCATCCCATCCGTACGGCCTGCTCATTCCACCCGTACGGCCTGCTTCACTCCCCACCGTACGGCCTGTTACCGTACACCATTATTGCTCCTTGCACACACCTCCGAGAGATACAGAATTTGCCTCCGAGAGATAAACGCCTCCGGGAGATACAGAATTTGCCTCCGAGAGATACAGAAATTGCCTCCGGGAGATAAACGCCTTCGGGAGATACAGAATTTGCCTCCGAGAGATACAGAATTTGCCTCCGGGAGATACAGAATTTGCTTCCGAGAGATAAAACGCCTCCAAGAGATACAGAAATTGCCTCTGGGAGATACAGAATTTGCCTCCGGGAGTCGGGAACATTACAGTGGTATCAGAGCTGGTGATTCTGCCAGCTTGTGGGTTATTGAATGAGAGTTTACTCAAGGAAAAGGAGCAAATCTCAATCAATCAGAAGAATGGGCGATCCTCAAGATCCTACGGCCAAAGTCATGAATCTTCTAAGAGAGCTCACTAAGAATCAGGTACAGATAAATGACACTCAACGCCTCATGGAAGAGACTCTGCAAAAATTGGCCGAAAGCAAGATATCCGCGGAACAAAGCGACAACTCTGTCTCCGGACAGACAAATCATCAACCAGCGCACTCTCGACCCTCAATGCCAACTTTTCCCTCACAGACGAAAGAACGGCAGGGAGAACCACCAACCTTCCAGGAAGTACAAGATCAGCTTCGGGAAGATTGGAGAAATGCAAATATGGAAGGAGATATATCCTACAAAGATTATGCTGAACTAAGAATGAGGTACTCGGGTGGAAACAAGCATGGCTACTATAATGACGATCTGAAACAAAAAATGGGCAAAGTCAATTTATCCTCCTTTGATGGGTCTGGAACTATCACAGCTCGGGCATGGGTGCAGAAAGCAGACACATATTTCCAGCTCAACCCTATGCCGAAAGATGAGGCCATCAAATTTGCAGCACTACACCTCGAAGGAATAGCCCACGAATGGTGGCATCATGGCATGGTTACTCTCGACCACGACCAAATAAGTTCCTATGCTGAATTCACCGAGAGGCTGATAGATCGTTTCGATGGAAAGGATCCAGAACTGAACTTCAAAGAATTGGCTCAGTTAAAGCAATCTGGCACAGTCGATGGTTACATAACAGAATTTCAAAGATCGTCTGTCTTGGTCACTGATCTTTCAGAGAGACGGTTGGTGGTACTTTTCATGGATGGACTAGTGGAACCCTTGAAAGGGTGGGTGAAAGGGTTCAACCCCGTCACACTCACGGAGGCAATTAAGAAGGCACGCGACATGGCAACATCTTCATCTTCGTCAACCAAATATCACTCCCAGTCCAGACCACCTCTCGCTCCACGGGAGAAAGACAGCAGACCTCCGCCCAGGAGGCCCCCGTTGGATGAAGAATCCAGGCAAGAACTCACAAGGAAGAAACTCTGTTTCAACTGCAAGGAACCGTGGGTTCCGGGACATCGATGCCTCGGCAAAGGAAAAATTCATTACATTGAGGTTTCGTCTGATGGAGAAGAAGAACAAGAACTTGAGGCGGAGGCAGCCGAACAACAAGGTTCGGGGGAGGAAAACATCAATCGAGGGGAAAGACTTGCCGCAATGTTCAAAAGGGGAGGTGCAATTGCTACCTTGGCTGGAACTCCGAGGTGCACGGTGTTCCGGGTCCGGGGTACCCTCCAAGGGCAACAGGTCATGGTTATGCTTGACAGCGGAGCCACCCTCAACTTCATCAACTCCTCACTAATAAGCCGACAGAACCTGTGTACGGAGGCACACTAGGGATTTGATGTCAAAGTGGCGGGAGGAAATTTGTTGAGATGTACGCATTTGGTTCCGAAACTAAGCATCACCATGGATAACCACACAGTGACAGATGATTTCTTCGTGGTGGATCTGGACAACATGGAAGTCATTCTGGGCATTCAGTGGATGGAAACGTTGGATGAATACACACAGAGTTTCAAGCGAATGGAGTTCTCCTTCGAGGTAAATGGGAAGAAGGTTGTGCTAAGAGGGATGTCAAACGGAGGGCCAAAGGAGATTTCAGCACAGCGAATGGAAGCTATCTTCAAACATGACAATGTGGTTTGGGCCGCACACTGTTTTGCCTCAACAGAACCCATACAGAGACAAAGAACGGACCAACAAGAAGAACTTCAGAGGGTATTGGATAAGTACCACCAGGTCTTCGCTGACATACCACCAGGCATACCACCACACCGAGGGTTCAAACACACCATTGAGTTGGAGGCTGGTGCCAAACCAATAATCACGGTACCATACCGCCACCCTCAGAGGCTAAAAGATGAGATTGAAAAAACAATTCAGGAATTGCTTGACAAAGGTTGGATCAGACCCAGCGCCAGTCCCTTCGCATCTTCGGTGGTGCTCGTCAAAAAGAAGGATGGAACGATGCGTATGTGTGTGGACTACCGCGCACTAAACAAGAAGACAATCAAAAACAGGTATCCGATTCCCAAGATAGATGAATTACTGGACGAGTTACACGGTGCCATTTATTTCTCTAAAATAGATCTCCGTTCCGGATACCATCAGATTCGCATGTGGGAAGATGTGGAGAAAACAGCTTTCCGTTGTCACTATGGGCATTATGAGTTCTTGGTCATGCCCTTCGGATCAACGAACGCACCAGCCACTTTTCAATCATGCATGAATCGCATCTTCAACAAACAATTGCGTAAGCACTTGCTGATATTTTTTGATGATCTCCTGATTTACAGTAAAACCTGGGAAGAACATCTGAGACAGTTGGATGACATCCTTGGGATCATGGAGGCTCAATCCTTGTTTGCCAAGAAATCCAAATGTGAATTTGGGATGATAGAAATTTTATACCTGGGTCATGTGGTCAGTAATCAAGGAGTACAGGTCCACCATGAGAAGATTCAAGCTATACTCAACTGGCCAACTCCAAAATCACTCTCCGAGTTGCGAGGTTTCTTTGGATTATGCAATTATTACAGAAGATTTGTAAAAGGATTTTCTCAACTGAGTGCACCACTAACAGATTTGACTAAGAAGGGATCCTTCCAATGGAATGAAAGGGCACAACACACTTTTGAAAGGTTGAAAGAAATAATGAGCACGTGCCCCATCCTCGCTCTACCTGATTTCACTCGACCATTCATTCTGGAATGTGATGCGTCGGGAGAAGGCATCGGCGCAATCCTGATGCAGGAAAGACACCCGATAGCCTACGAAAGTCGGAAGCTTACACAGACTGAGCGCCTATACTCCATCTACGACAAAGAAATGTTGGCCATTGTGCACGCCCTGACTAAGTTTCGGCAATATCTGGTGGCTGCCAAGTTCACCATCCATACCGACCATAACAGCTTAAAATATTTCTTGGAGCAACGGGATCTGAACTAGAGGCAATAGAAATGGGTAAGTAAGATCCAGGTGTTCAATTTTGATATTGAGTATGTGAAAGGGAAAAACAATGTGGTTGCGGATGCTCTGTCAAGGAAGCCGGCCACCTGTATGTTGTCACAAATATCAACTGACTGGAAGGCTCACTTGTGGAATATTCTAAAAACCCATTTGCATGTAAGTTAATGGACGGAGACATTCAGGATGATCGATACAAGGTGGTGGATGACATCATTTACTATAAGGACCGGATATATCTAGTGCCCGAGTCCAAAATTAAGTAGAAAATTTTGAGAGAGGTACATGCTTCGCCATTAGCCGGACACCCGGGTTTTCTCAAGACCTACAGACAGGTCAGGGAGAGGTTCACATGGAAGGGACTTAAAGATGATGTGTTACAGTACATGCGGGAATGTGAAGTATGCCAGCAAAACAAAGCCGAACACACCTTACCCGCCGGATTACTACAACCTCTGCCCATACCAGAACAGAAGTGGGATGGCATTTCCATGGACTTCATCACCGGACTTCCGAAGGTAAATGGGAAGGACTGTATCTTTGTTGTTGTTGATAGGCTAACAAAGTATGCACACTTCTTCGCCATCTCCTCAAACTACTAGGCCGCACAAGTGGCAGACTTATTTTTCAGAGAAGTTTTTCGTCTACACGAGTTACCCCGAAACATTGTTTGTGACTGAGATGGACATTTCATTAGCATTTTCTAGACAGAGTTGTTTCGGTTGGCAGGGACAGAATTGGCACCCAGTACCAGCTACCATCCGCAGACGAACGGGCAGACGGAAATCGTGAACAAATGGATAGAAGGCTACCTCTGGAACTATGTTTCAGCACAGCAACGGGCATGGGTCAAATGGTTGCATCTGGGAGAATATTGCTACAACACAACTTATCATATGTCTATTGGGATGGCACCCTTCAAAGCACTGTACGGATACGAGCCACTCTCATTTATTGACAAGGTTCTAGGTGACAGCCACGCACCGAAGGCAAAGGACTGGCTTCAAGAAGGGCAAGACATTCTCAAGGTCTTAAAAGAGAACTTACAAAATGCTCAAAATCAACAGAAGATTTATGTTGACAGACACAGGATAGAGAGAAGTTTTGAGGTTGGCGACTTAGTATACCTAAGGCTCCAACCCTACAGGCAATCATCATTGAAAGCAACAGGAAAGGAAAAGTTGAAGCCTCGTTTCTATGGTCCTTATCGTGTGACATGCCGTATCGGTGAGGTTGCTTATGAACTTGAATTGCCAGAAGGAAGCCGCATCCACAATGTCTTTCATGTCTCCTGCCTAAAGAAAGTTGTCGGGCAGAATATTGTGGTAACTACAGACCTTCCGCCAATGAATGAAGAAGGGAAGCTCCTTTTGGAACCGGCGGAGATCATTGATGTACGGGAGAAGACTCTGCGAAACCGTACCCTGAAGGAATACTTGGTACGTTGGAAGCACTTGCCGCTGGACGACGCCACGTGGGAAAGTGAACACATTCTTTAGCACCCGGCGTTACAATTGCTTGAGGACAAGCAATTTTCGAGACAGGAGGACTGTAATGTTCCCGTCATTAAATGACTATTAAAACTATTGTATATGTGGGTCCCAATTGATTTAGCTTATCTCGGGCCCATTATTTCTTTTGGCATAGTTTTAGTTGACGCCGTCGGCTCTTTTATGCACTCTCGGGAGTTTTCCCCAACGAGTATTTATGCTCGGCGTGTAGGATAGTTTTCATATATTGAGATTTGATATTTTATTTATGTTTGCGAATTCCTGTTGGGATTCTGCTCTTCGCCATTTCGGAGGTGAAAGACCCTCCCTATTTGGTATTCCGCAGTTTCGGTGGGATTCAACCCTCACCCTATTCTGCTTGTTTTGCTTGTATCGGATCTGGCAAATCCAAGGCTTTATCAATTAATTCAATAAACATTCTTCTGGCAAAACATCTTGTGATTTGTGAGTATTCTAATTCACAGGAAGTATATTTTATTACAACCGAAGGACGGAGGATACTGTAATTGCATCTGCACCTCGAAACCCATTCAACTTGCCACCCCGTACGACCATACGGCCTGCTCATCCCATCCGTACGGCCTGCTCATTCCACCCGTACAGCCTGCTTCACTCCCCACCGTACGGCCTGTTACCGTACACCATTGTTGCTCCTTGCACACACCTCCAGGAGATACAAAATTTGCCTCCGGGAGATATAGAATTTGCCTCCGGGAGATAAACGCCTCCGGGAGATACAGAAATTGCCTCCGGGAGATAAACGCCTCTGGGAGATACAGAATTTGCCTCCGGTAGATAAACGCCTCCGAGAGATACAGAATTTGCCTCCGGGAGATACAGAAATTGCTTCCGGGAGATAAACGCCTCCGGGAGATACAGAATTTGCCTCCGGGAGATAAACGCCTCCAGGAGTCAGGAACATTACAAAGAATAATAGATTATTCCCCAAATTGCTCTCCCTTGGATGGTCTCCTCAAACAAAACAATCTCCCCTTTATATCTTCCAATGTGGGAGAGAGTCACACCTCTTCATCATGGCTGCCCTTTGCAAAGGTCACAACCTTCCACAATTGCCACCCTTTGAATGAGTCACAACTCTTCATCATATATGCCATTTGAAAGAGACACAACCCTTTCATAATTGTCCCTCTTTGAAAGATTCACAAACCTTCATAATTACCACATTTTTGAAGAGTCATAACCCTTCATAACTTTTGCCCTTTAAAGAAGGCACTTCTTTATTTTCTTCTCGTTTCATTTCTCTTCTATTAATTCTTCATTACACCTTCCCTTTTCTCTTCCTTCCTCTCTCCCATTTCAAATGAAGTTCTCTTTTCACTTTTTATCTCATGTTTGAGGGAGACAACTTAACTAAATTTAATAATGTTATATTTTAATTTTATTATTTTAGATTTTAGATTTAAAATTTATTTTTATTCTTTTATATTTTTATTTTAGTATTATTATTTATTATTAAATCCTATTTCAAAAAGGAGACATCACAATCCAACCTTCCCAAAATTGCTTGTCCTCAAGAAATGATTGTGGAATTCCATCTGTGATCCACCTTCCATTGTGCAACTCTGATATTATCATACATGTTTTCTCCCTTATTTTGAACGTGAATTATTATCCATAGTATAAACTTAGCAAAGCTTAAGACAAGTTTTCTCTCTTCTTCCAAAGGAAAGGATCAAGGCCATCTCATAATGGTGCCAATTGAATTTGCAAAAACCAACATTAGCATGATAGGATGCCTCAAATTCATATCTTTTGGTGCACTCTTAGTTATTCTCTTCTTCTAGATCAACTAAAAATATAGAGCAAAGCACAGAGCATACACTTGAAATCACAAAGTATACACATGAATGCATGAAAACACAGAGCATACACAAAGTAGGCACATGAATATTTCTAGACACAAAGCATACACATGAAAACACAGAGCATACACATGAATATATGTAGACATAATTCACTTGGCCCACAAGAGGTAGGAACGTCCAAGAAGGACTAGATCCATCTCTTGGAGTAACCAATCCACAAAAGGTAGGAGCGTCTAACCAAGACCAATTCTATCTCTTGGAATAAGCAATCCACAAGAGGTAGGAACATCCAACCAAGACCAGTTCCATCTCTTGGAGTAGGCAATCCACAAGAGGCAAGAACGCCCAACCAAGATCAAATCCATCTCTTGGAGTAACCAATCCACAAGAGGCAAGAACGTCCAACCAAGACCAAATGCATCTCTTGAGGTAACCAATCCAAAAGAGGAAGGAACCTCCAACCAGGACCGGATCCATCTCTTGGAGTAACCAATCCACAAGAGGCAAGAATGTCCAACCAAGATCAGATCCATCTCTTGGAGTAACCAATCCACAAGAGGGAAGAACGTCCAACCAGGACCATATACATCTCTTGGAGTAAACAATCCACAAGAGGCAGGAACATACAACCAAGACTAGATCCATCCCTTGGGGAAATCAATTCATCATTTAGCTTGCAAGAGGCAAGAACATCCAGCTAGGACCAAATCCATCTCTTGGGGTAACCAATTCATCACTTAACCCACAAGAGGCAAGAACGTCCAACCAAGACCAGATCCATCTCTTGGGGTAACCAATTCATCACTTAGCCGACAAGAGGTAGGAACATCAACCAAGACTAGATCCATCCCTTGGGGTAATCTAACTTGCTTCTTACCTCAGTCATAGGACGATCACTTCTCATTACCCTTCCATGTAGGGTTAATTCTCAAAACCCCTGTCCCTCTTGTGTCCTCTTCTTGGTTTAGAAAATCGTGAATATCTCTTTTTGGATTGTCATACATTCATCCGTGCAACATAGGGTTGGCTTTTCTCTATCATGTTCTATGGACTGTCATCTTATCTTTCAACTCTACCTTTAATATAAATCTGAAACTATGTTCTTGAAGTTTTCCATATAGACCAAATCCTAGGATTGTTCCAAGGGGTTTAGATTGTCCCAATGGTATTTATTCATTGTAATACTTGATGTTTTCCCTCTCGGGTCAACAAGAATAGTTGCATAAACACACATTAACTGATAAACATGAACACAGGAAAGTATTGCAATTTGGTAAACATAAAGTACTCAGAAAACCAAATCATAAATCGTCCCATTCCCAATCTGAGCAAAGTGTACATATAACCTCCGAAGAGACACCACCGAAACGTCACGTCGTAACGGTTCACACTCTCGGTACTAACTGCCGAGATTAACATAAGTTTATTACACAACACCCGTACATACAAAATATACCGACAACATCATCCCCCCCAAAAAACAAGTCGGCTCCGACGACTTTTACAAAATATAAAATAGACAAAAATGAGCCTACTACAAACTACTCAGGAGGGGGCGTAGGAAGCGTCCCTGATGATGATGGCGCGGCTGTGGCTGTGCCGGAAGTGACTTTAGCCCGCAACTCGTACACTTGAGTTGTCCGAAGCTGTAAAGCCTGTTCTGCCCTCATCTTAAGCTCCATAGCCGTCCGAACCATGCTAGCTGCCTCGAGCACTGCCTTCTCCTTCGCATCCACAGTCTCCAAAGCAGAACCAAGGCGAGTCTCAAGAAGAGCCCGCTCGGCACGCTCAGTCTCCAATGCAGCCCGTAAAGTGTCCAACTCCGACACCATAGTACTCCGCTCAGCCACCCAAGACTCCCTCTCCTGAACCACTGCAGTCTCCAAAGCTGTAAGACGGGAAGCTGCCTCCTCCCGAGCTGCCTCTGCTGCCAATCCCGTAGCCTGATGTATTGAGGAAGCATGCTCTATCCGCCTGAGAGTGAAATACTCCTCTCGAAAGGCCTGTTCTAACTCTCGGATAAGACCGTGAATCCGGCTCTCGCCCACCGTCGCACTAAGAGCCCAATCCTCCAACATCGTAAGAGACTCCTGAGTAGGCCATCCCCTAGCCTCAAAGCACTCTGCAAATGCCTGTGGACAGCCAACCCGCACAAAGGTCAAGAGGCGCTCCAACTCCTCAGCAACCCCCTCCTGAGCCTGAAGCTCTGCTGAGGCTATGACCCGCTGGGCTCCAGCAGCTACTGCGGCTACATCCGCCAAGTACTGCTCCAACACTTTCTGCGCGGACTCCCTCGCTGGCACCGCCCTCCGTGACCCTGGCAGGGCTGGTGGCTCCTCACTAGCCTCAGCTTGCAGTCTCTGTCCCTCCATAGGAACTGGTCTCTCGGATATCTCTCTCTCCTGGGCTACTGGCTCTTCTCTTGGTGGCGACATCACTGCATCCAGGTCAATAACTTCTGAAGGCCTCTCTAACACTACTCTGGCAGGGGAAAGTGAAATGGGAGCTGCCACTGCTATCGGGGGTAATGTGAACTGCTCCAACCATGACAGCACTGAAGAGTCCTCATCCCCCGTCGGCAACGCTCGAGCCGGCTCCTCCAATACCCCTGGCCCAACTCGCACAATGGCCTCAGTACCAACAACATCCAATGTAACCTGCTCTCGTGGCTGTGTCTGCTCCTGCTCTAAACCTCGAACACCATCTTTGCTAGTCTGTCCTGGGTCGGTTGGCTGAGCTGTAGGTGGCTCGGAAGCCTGACCCGCCGGGTGTAGCACAACAGGGGGCCGAAGCTCTCCAAACCGTGGCATGGGTACAGCCTCCAATGTGGTACCGAACGGTACAGAGGTCCCCGCTGCAACAGTCGCCGAGGGTACTGGTGGCGTGAATAGTACAAGAGGTGGTGCACTCTCAGACGGTGGAGTTGGAGCAAATGCACTTTCAGATGGTACCTCTGTATCGAGAGTGTCAGAGTCTCCCACTGCAACACTCTCGCTGCCTTCCTCCTCCTCCTCCAAGTCTTCACTCGACTCCTCTTGGCCACTGTCCACATTCTCCCCTTCCGACTCTGAGAGGACTTGGCGCTTCCTCTTTGACCCTGTCTGTACTCCGCCAGCATCCAAGTGACGCCAATGAAAGATAAGAGGCTCTCCCGTAGCAATATCAACTGGCTGTGGCCTCAGCTTCTCTGCTAGAATCTGCTCTCGGGCAGCATTCAGGAACAACCCGATGGCAATATGGGGCATGTAAAATGTCCGATGCTGTAGAGTCATGAACTCATACAGCCTCTCCGCCATAACTGAAGCCCAATCGTACACCGTACCATTACGGATCCCGTTCATGAAAATGAGATGTGTAAGGGCAATGTCGGAGGCCCTACTAGCCCCGGTCAACCTGCTCTTCACGATGTCCATCAAACATCGCCATTCTCCGGGAGCCACAAATGATTTCTTGATTCCCCGATTCTTTGAAGAAGCGCCAGCCAATGACTCCAACTCACTCTGAGACAGGTTTCTGGAAACCAGCTTAATGTACTTTTCCTTTTCTTCGCGGGACAGTTTCCTGGGCTTTAAATCTATTTTCTTCCCGTGCATGCCAGGTATGCCAAAAACCCTCGATATCTCCTGGGCAGAAAATGAAATCTGTATCTCAGTGCCACAATACTTCAGAGTGCTACGCCGGCTATCCCGATCGAATGTATCAATCATGCCTCGGAGAGGTCCCTCGTACTCTCTAATGGAGGGCAAAGGCATCTGAATTGCCCAGTGTACTCCTGCTCTTCGAAGCTGTCCCTTCAAAAAATGTGCGTCTGGAGTGTTATCCCACCATGTTCGGCACTCCACTCCACTCAAACCCTCGAATGTCACAGTCTTCCAAGTAATCTCTTCCTTTTGTGCTTGTGGCTGCTGTACGTGTGGACGGTGCTTTCTGGCAGTATCCATGCTACCAGCAATGCGGACTCTAGACTGTGAAACCCTCGGTCCTCTGCTGCTACTGGCTGGTTTTGAAACCTGTAATTTCTGTCTCCAAGTACTATGCTGTCGTGATGCCATACTACTGTGCAGTGTCCAACAATAACGGTCTTAACCGTTTTATTTTTATTTTTTTTTTAAATTCCTCCTCTTACAGTACAAATCAACTTCCTTCAGCCAATGCAAATATGTAGCAGCTCCGGGTCTCGTCAACTGGTCACACTCTCCAAGGGTTGATAACTAAACCGACTGGGGGTCTAGGGGGCAACGCCCCCAGCGGGGTCGAGGGGCAGCGCCCCCGCGGGGTCCTGGGGCAGAGCCCCAGGCGCGCTCCCTGTCGCGGTACAGGGCGGGGTCGAGGGGCAGCGCCCCCGCCGCCAAGACCAATTTAGCACCTTCAAAGTCTATGAAACACACTAATTTTGTGATTTTCGTATGCTCCCATGCTCTTTTCTGCAAACCGCTTATGTTTCCCTTACTTCCTGCTCATGCCCTTCCCTTCGGTACCATTTGTTCTTCAATATGAGCTGCTTTGTTTTGTCGTCGTTTTTTTTTTTTTTTTTTTTTTTTTTTTAGTATACCATATGAATTTCCTCTTTCATGCTTTCCCTTCACACGCCCCAATGCTATGTACGGCAATCCCAAGTCTTCCTTAGACGCAATGAAAGACAATGTGTACAGACGTCTTTGCCAAAAAAAAAAAAAAAAAATTGATCTCTTATATACTATAGGGCCGTACGAACCCTTACGACATATATGCAACTTAACTGTTATTTGACGTACTCACTTCCTCATGCTGTACGATCCTGAATGCCTTCACGTTTTGTTTTTCTTCCTTGCACGTACGGTCCATGCAATGCGGCAGGCTACATCCGTACGGCTCCGTACAGTCTTCAGATTTGATATTACGAAATTATACCCTTTCCATACGGCAATGTACGGCACTCAAAACCGTACGGTGATGCACGGCCTACTCCTCCAAAGTGTACGGTGCCGTACAACAAGTCCTTATCAGCACACGCCAGTTGGTCGTACGGCCAAGTTCGATAGCAATTTCCTCTATGCCTGGCGCCGTACGGGTTTTAATAATGCTGCAATAATGTCGTACGGTGCTAATATACCTGCCGTACGGTGTTAAAACATTAAGATGCATGTCGTACGGTACCGTACGGACATGTTACTCTGCACTTTTTTTTTTTCTTTTTTTTTTTATTTATTTTTTTTATTTTTTATTTTTTTATAAATTTTATTTTTTATATATATTTTTTTTTTCAATTTTTTCAACTTTTCAATTTTTTTTTCAATTTTCAATTTTTCAATTTTTTTTTCAATTTTCAATTTTTCAATTTTTTTTTTTTTTCAATTTTTTTTTTTTTTTTTTTTTTTTTTTTTAATAATAATTTTTCTGAATTTTCTAAGTACCCGACGCTCGCGGTGTGGCCGTCGGTCGTTCATGATAGACTTTCAGTTTCGACCCGTTCACCGCGTCCGGAATTTCCCGTCCGTCGAGGGTCCACAGCTTCACAGACCCATTGGCAGCCACCTCTCGTACTTTGTAGGGCCCAATCCATTTTACTTTGAATTTTCCAGGCTTGATTTCATTTCGCCCGTTGTATTTTAAAACCAATTGGCCTGGGGTAAACTGCATTCGTCGGAGATGCTTATCGTGCCAGACCTTCCTCCTTTGCTGCGTCGCTTCAGTGGCCCATTGTGCCAAAGCCCGTTTTTCATCCAACTTGTTTAAGAGATAGAGTCGTTCCCTCAGACTCTCCATATCCCCCAATTTATTTTCGATGGCAATCCTCAGACTTGGAACCATGAATTCCACCGGTACCACGGCCTCCTGTCCATACATGAGTTGAAAGGGCGTCTGTCCGGTGGTCACCTTGTAAGACGTCCGATAGGCCCATAGTACCGAGGGTAGCCTCTCTTCCCAATCCTCGCCCTCGACACCGCAAGATTTGTAGATTACGCCGACCAGGATCTTGTTGGTGGCCTCTGCCTGACCATTTGCCCGGGGGTAGTACGGGCTCGAGAACGTGTGAAAAATTTTGAACTCTGTCGTCAGGAGTTTGATCACGTGGTTGACGAAATGGCCACCCCTATCACTCGTCAACTGAAGCGGGATGCCATATCTCGTTATTATCTGCTCATAAATAAACTTAGCCGTGCTTAGAGCAGAGTTATCCGTCAGTGCTCGAGCTTCCACCCACTTGGTCAAATATTCCGTCGCCACCACAATGTATCGGCAGCGTCGAGCGCGGCTGGGCTTCAAAGGCCCCACAAAATCCAGTCCCCACCGTTCAAACAATTCCTGTGCATGAGAAGGGTTAAGTGGCATGTAGTCTCGTTTGAGAGGTCTCCCTGCCCGCTGGCATGTGTCACAGCCGACGACCCACTCCCTGGCATCATTGTACACCGTCGGCCACCATAAGCCTGCCAACAAGACTTTTTTGGCGGTGGTGTCGGGGCCCATATGCCCTCCGGCAGGTCCCTCATGAGCTTCCTTCAACACTCTCGGAACCTCTTCCTCCATTACGCAACGCCTCAATATTTGATCTGGACCCATTTTGTACAGCAGTCCATTGATAAGCTGGAAGGTTCTGCTCCTCAGAACCAATTTTCTACGCTCTCCGGGGAGCATTCCTTCTGGAAATCGAGCCGTGGACAGGTACTCACCGATACTTGTGTACCACTTCGGTAGTACGGCGATGTGAAACAGGTGAGTATCTGGAAAGTCATCGTTTATTCCTACTGGAGGCTCGCCGGACTTAATTCTGGACAATTGGTCCGCAATCACATGACTACGTCCTGGCCGTACAACAATTCTGAAGGTGAATTCTTGAAGGAGCAGCAACCACCTGCTCACCCTTCCCTGAATGATGGGCTTGTTAACCAGGTACATCAAAGCCTGGTGGTCCACGAAGAAAGTAAACGGCGTCGCCAATAGGTAGTGCCGAAACTTCTGAACCGAGTAGACCATTCCGAGGGCCTCTCGCTCTGTAGTGCTGTAGTTCCTCTCCGCCCTCGAGAGTAACCGACTTGCAAAATAGATTGGGTGATCCAGCCCATGTTCGCCTTCTTGTGCCAGGGTGGCCCCGATGGCGTAATTTGACGCATCCACATGAACATGGAACTCTCTGTCCCAGTTCGGAAATGCCAAGATGGGGGCTGCCAACAGTCTCATTTTTAAGTCCTCGAATGCCTCCCCTTGCTCCTTCGCCCAGAGGAACGGCTCCCCTTTCTTCATAAGTTTATCCATCGGGTATGAAATCCGGGAAAAATTCTTTATGAACCGTCGGTAGTACCCGATATGGCCCAAGAATGACTTGACACCGGTTACGTCACTGGGAGCCTCCATTTCAATTATCACCCGGACCTTGTCGGGGTCCGTCTTCAACCCTTCCTTACAAACGATGTGTCCGAGCAGCTTCCCCTGTGGTACCATGAAACGACACTTCTTCGGGTTGAGTGCCAGACGTGCCTTCCGGCATCGCTCCATGCACTCTCCGAGTGCTACAACGTGTTTGTCTTGGCTACTGAAAATGGACCAGTCATCCAGAAATGCTTTAAAATTCCCTCTCGACATCTTGTCAAAGATGTGCAGGATGATTCTCTGAAAAGTTGCAGGTGCATTACACAGGCCGAAGGGCATCCGGTTGTAGGCGTACACACCATCTTCCACTACAAAGGTGGTTTTTAACTTGTCCTCCTCTGCAATGTATATCTGGTTATATCCTGAAAACCCGTCCATGAAGGAATAGATCTCATGGCCTGCCACCTCCTCGAGTATGCTGTCTGTGAAGGGTATCGGGAAGGGATCCTTAATGGTCACCGCATTGAGACACCTAAAGTCTACGCAGATGCGGATTTGGTTAGCCTCTTTCTTCTGAGATATCACGATTGGTGACACCCACTCACTTGTGTCTACTCGAAAAATTATCCCCGCGTCTAGCATCCGCGCAATCTCGGTCTCCACCCTTGCAGCATAGTTTTTGTTCATCCTGTACGGCCTCTTCCGCACAGGTTGGGCTCCAGGAACCAAAGGGATGCGGTGCACGCAGAGCTCCGGAGGTACGCCCTTCAGGTCTTTATAATTCCAGGCAAACACGTCCTTATACTCTGTGAATATTTTGAAGGCTGCCGTTTTTAACACGGGATCCCAGTCATCTCCCACCAGGATAGTCTTGGGATTCTGCTCGTCCCCGAGATTTATTGTTTCCAATTTTGCCTCTTTGTATTGGATAGGTTCTCCCTCCGAGAACACGTGGGCCGGACTTACTCTCATCTGGGCTTCCCCCTCTGTATATTCTGTGTACTCCGGAGGGAACTCGTTTGTGTTTTCTTCCGTAGGGAACTCATTCCCGATCTCCAGTATATTGCACGATGGCTGAAATACCTCGTAGTCACGCATTTGCCAGTGAAAGAGACCATCTAGTGAATCCGTATCTCCTTCTATCTCAAGTACCCCTTCATCATTCGGTTCCATAGTTTCTTCCTCTCCGTCCATCCCGCCACCATCGGAGTCTGAGTCGGACGCCATTTCCTCTCCAACCATTTGTGTGGCGAGGTCTACCACAAATTTCCTCCCCCCTTTCTCGAATGCGAGGGTGTTCTTCTTCCAGTTGTGATTGGCTCGGGCTGTCACCAACCACCCTCTACCCAATATAGCGTCATACCCCTTTTGCTTGAGAGGGATTACGACGAAGTCTAAGGTGAAAGGCTGGGTTCCGA
This sequence comes from Chamaecyparis obtusa, assembly GCA_027943335.1. NCBI lineage: Eukaryota > Viridiplantae > Streptophyta > Pinopsida > Cupressales > Cupressaceae > Chamaecyparis > Chamaecyparis obtusa. Next base: position 1,302,253 of record BSBK01003598.1, read on the forward strand.
TAGTCACCTGCTGTGCCATTAGCATACCGAGTGGTTTAATACCGTGCTGGTCGGCCCCTAACAGATTGAAGGTTGGTGGCCACAGCGTCGGTTTCCCCAAACTCTTCCAAGTTTCCTCCGGAAGGACATTGACGCCCGACCCTCCGTCAACGATGGTGTTCGTGAGGATTTTACCCAGGATACCCATTTCTACTACTGCCGGGTTCCGTCCATGGTTTATTGATAACGTCATCGGGTCGGCTGCACAGCCGCCTGGGATCTCCGTTCGTTCCACCGTCGTAGGTGGCATGTTAGGCCCTAGGAATAGAGCTGTTTTTAGGTGTGGCATGGTCTCCAACAGGTCCTTGACCTTCACGGGTATTTCCATTTGCAGTATCTGCCGTAGTATACTTTGCTCCGCCAATTCTCGGTGAGAAGTGCCGGCGTCGGCAGGTTCCTTCCGGTCCTGTATCTCTTTTTCGATCTCGGCCCTCGCTTGCAGTACCCTCTGTTTCTCCGTCGGAGGGTGTGGGTACGTGGCCTTTTTGGCTTGGGCACGGGTGACTGTCAGGACCTTCTCAGTACCTCTACATTCCAACTCCAGGATGTTACAGCCGGGCTTCGGACAATTAGCGTCCTCATGGTCGCCCGGTCCGCACCACCGACACAACTTCTGCGGAGTCGCGGGCTCCGTCTGACAATCACGAGCATAGTGACCCCACTGATTACAACTCCGACATTGTATCATGGGTCTTCCCTTAGCATCATATTGGATCCGGGGCTTATTCTCATTGTTGCCTCGGCCTCCCCGGCGATTATTTTTATATCCGCCAGATGATGCAGCATTCTGTTGTCCACCCGTACCAGACGTGGAAGGTTGCTCCTGTGCATAGAGTACTTGTTGGCCTCTTGCCCTCAAGTTATAGGGACATTCTTTAAGGGGATGTCCTGCGATTTGGCAGATATCACAAAAAGCTTTTTTCGGACAAGACCCTTTTGTGTGGCCTGCCTCCTTGCAGTCCGTACACCACACTGTATCTTCTTCGGCTTTGCTAGCACTTCCTTTGGCGGCTTTAAGTTCTCGCATCATCCTCTCAAGGTCTTTTTGCAATGCGAGCACTTTCTTGCTCGACCCGTCCTCACTACTTTCCGTCTCTGAATCATCATCAGAAGATGACCTTGTCTTCTTCGAGGTCTTACATTCGCTCTCGAGATCCATTGCTCGGTTATATGCATTACTATACGAAGTAGGCGGTACTATCTTCATTTTCTTTCGGAGGGATGTTTTGAGTCCCTCCACGAACCATCTCTTTTTCAATTCATCCGCTGGGGCCGACTCCATTTTTCCAATGAGTTCTTTGAGTCGTCGGCCGTACGCACGGACAGACTCATTCTTGGCTTGCTTCGTGTTGTAGATCTCCGCCAATATTTCATTATCATCCCGTAACAATTGGAACTCTGTCTGGAAGGCCTTTTTGACATCATCCCATGTCGTGAGCCTTGTCTTGTCAACGTCCGAGTACCAATCAATGGCACCCTCTCGCAGTGTTGCAGGGAACTGACGGATCCATTCGTTCTCGTCAGTTACCCCGTGTGCAGTCCATATCGTTTCACACGTTCGACAGTGCCGAATTGGATCCTCCTTGGATTGCCCCGTAAATTTCGGTAACTTCTGCTTATTCACTGCCATGGTTGGCCGCGGTGGAGGCGGTGCACCGATACCACTCGTGCCCACACCTCCCTGAGTGCTGTGGGTAGTCTGGACTTGTGGTACTTGTCCTTGCGGTAGTTGCTGGGCTGGTGGTACTTGCCCTTCTCCTGGCACCGTACCGTGTGGGGTTCTCGGTTCCAACGGAGGGTCTGCTGGTGTGCTCGTGCCACCCTCTGCAGTATCACCCTCTCCGCCGGTTTGGTTCTCCGCGCTTGGTGTACGGAGACCCACCTCAAACCGTACTCTCTCCTCTTGGAGAAAGGCTCTTCTCGCCCGTGTCTCCTCAAGTAACTCTTCCCGACTCCGCACTCTCCGTTCTGGAGAAGTGAACTCTTCTTCGGCTTCTGCACCCTCCGTACCACTTCCGAGGTCCCCTTCGGGCAACCCTCTGGCAAGCTGGTCTTTGGCAAGTTGCCTGAGCCTACACCGACGTTCACGTTGCTGCGCGGATATCAAAGCCTTCTGTGCGGCTTCCCCTTCGTCATCTATCACTTTCTTATTTCGATCTTTATTTAAATTATTGGGCATCAAGACAAACTATACACATTGCTCAATCAAAAAGAACACTTATTTTTTTATTAATTCATGTTGCTTTACAACATTCTCAATTGAACTACAATGGAATTTTTGTGTTCCATTCCCCTTTGTTTCAAACTTCAACAACTTTACTGTTTGTCATTTCCTTCCTCTCGACGGCGACGAAGATGCTCTCGGGCGTGGAATGCACGAAGGATCTCCTGGCGGCGGTCCTCTCGGTCAATTTCCTCTTGCCGAATACGTCGTGCGAGTGCTGCTTGTGCCAACAACCGTGGAAGTTGGTTCAACAACCGATTCGCTGCAGGGTTCGCCCCAATCGCGTCCCACACTACGCCTGCAGGGACGTCTCCGTTCGTTGCCTCCCTTCGGACGTGAGTTTCAAGAGCTACTTGAAACAAAATTCGGAAGTCACGTGCCAGATTATCCTCTCCGTCGTACAACTCGGTACGGGCTTCCTCGGCTTCTGGGTTTATCGCACTAACGGGTAAGCCCATTATGCCTACTCGCCATCCGGGTATGTCTAGGCAGCGGCGCCAGATGTTTTCCCTCTCGGGTCAACAAGAATAGTTGCATAAACACACATTAACTGATAAACATGAACACAGGAAAGTATTGCAATTTGGTAAACATAAAGTACTCAGAAAACCAAATCATAAATCGTCCCATTCCCAATCTGAGCAAAGTGTACATATAACCTCCGAAGAGACACCACCGAAACGTCACGTCGTAACGGTTCACACTCTCGGTACTAACTGCCGAGATTAACATAAGTTTATTACACAACACCCGTACATACAAAATATACCGACAACACTTGATGTCTCCTCTAAATAAATAACAGGATAAATGATTGACCTCCTTCGATTAGTTTCGAAAGTCCTTATCAATTTGCCCAAAAAAATTGCTTCTTAAAGTCAACTTATAGTCTACTCAATGTCTATACATATTCACCCTTTAGATCTGCAACAAAATAACTTCAAAATCTGTTTAATGTTCTTCAAAAATTTCTGCTCAAGAAGGTATGATATAATATGCTCACAAATCTGCTTAAATCTGTTCACAAGTCTGGAAAATGTCTGCCAATAAATCTGAAAAATGTTTGCAATAAATTGCTTCAGAATCTGCTTATGCACTTCAATGTTTAATACTCATGAGGTCTACTAAATCTGCTCAGAAAATCTGAAATAATTTGATTATTAAACCTTCAAACTGCTCACAAGGTCTGCTCAGATCTGTTTTTTAATCGGGGTGATAATCAATTGAATCCATGATAAAATGATCTCCAATAACTTCTTATTTATACCCTCCAAATACTTGTAATATCTCTCAAGCTAGCCGGAACGTTGCTCTAGTACCACTGTAATGTCCCCTTTTGGGATCACCTTATACTTTGCCCTAAATTCACAAATCAACAATGAAACGAGAAAAAATGCAGTTAGAGATGTAATTCTTATTTGAATAAGATGAGATAAGTTGTATAAATATCTGAAGTCCAATTTTTCATATCAGGTTGATCTCTTAGATCGATCTCCTTTATCAAATGGAATTCTTCTACTCAGTCTGCTCCCAAAATCTGAATAATACTCTTTTTATTGTTGGTCCTCCTTATTTGCTTGGAATGAAATCACCAAGTTATACTTTATATGTTTATTGGTGAAAGGGTCACCACCTTTCATTAGAATTGAGTCACCACTTTTCCCCGTTGCCTTTGAGAATAATATATTATTCCCCAAATTGCTCTCCCTTGGATATCCTCAAATGCAACACTCTCCCCTTTATATCTTCCAATGTGGGAGAGAGTCGCACCTCTTCATCATGGCTGCCCTTTGCAAAGGTCACAACCTCCTACAATTGCCACCCTTTGGATGAGTCAAACCTTCATAATTACCACCTTTTCGAAGAGTCAATTCTTCATAACTTTTGCCCTTTGAAGGAGTCACTTCCTTATTTTCTTCTCATTTCTTTTTTCTCTTCTATTAATTCTTCCTTGCTTCACACCTTCCCTTTTCTCTTCCTTCCTCTCTCCGCATTTCAAATGAAGTTCTCTTCTCCCATTTTATATCACATGTTTGAGGGAGCCACAACTTTACATTTCATACCTTTTGACCCTTCATTCACTTAACTAAGTTTAATTATGTTATTTAAATTTTATAATTTTATATTTTTAATTTAAATTTTATTTTCATTCTTTTATATTTTAATATTATTATTATTTATTATTAAAACCTATTTCAAAAAGGGGACATCACATAAGAGAGGATTGCAAACAGTGGAACACGAAGGATTTGACATGAAGGCAGCCAGTGGTCATCAATTGCCTTGCAGTCATATGGTTTCCCAATTGAGTGTCACACCCTAGGTAACTACACAGTCGCTAATGACTTTTAAGTTGTAGCATTGGATGACACAAATGTTATTTTGGCATTCAATGGATGGAGTCCCTTGACAAGTATTCCCAGAGTTTCATGAGGTTAGAGTTTACATTCAAGGTGGATGGGAAGAAGGTGGTTTTGAGAGGCATGTCTTACGAAGGACCAAGAGTCGTGTCAGCCAACCACATGGAGGCAATCCTTAGATATGATGACATGGCATGGATAGCACAGTGTTTGTTTTCCTCTAAGCTGTTGGACAGCCAGCCTAAGCATGACCATGATGATGACCTTCAAACAGTGTTAGATAGACATAGTTTGGTTTTCAATGATATTCCCCCTGGGGTACCACCGAATAGAGGATTCAAGCGCACTATATAGTAGGAGGAGGGTGTCAAATTAGTCATCACTACTCTCTATAGACACCCAAAGAAGTTCAAGGATGAAATTGAGAAGGCAATCCAAGTGCTGCTAGACATGGGACACATTAGGCATAGTTCAAGCCCCTTTGTATCATCAGTTGTATTGATGAAGGATGGGATTCTGAGGATGTGTATTTACTATTGACTATCAGGCTTTGAACAAGAAGGAAATAAAGAACATATACACAATCACATAGATCGATGACTTGTTCGATGAGCTACATAGGGCAGTCTTCTTCTCTAAGACAGATCTCAAATCAAGATATCATCAAATTCGAATGCAAGAATAGGATGTTCACAAGACAGCTTTTTAGGTGCCATTATGGGCACCACGAGTTCTTGGTCATGCCCTTTGGGTTGACCAATGCACCCACCACATTCTAGTCGTACATGAAACACATCTTCGACAAGAGGTTAAGGAAATTCTTACTAGTGTTCCTTGATGGCATACTCATATACAACAATACATGGGAGGACCACCTGAGGTATTTGGATGAGGTGTTGGGGATAATGGAAGCACAATCTTTATATGTGAAGACCTCCAAGTGCGAGATCGGCATGACGGAGATTTTGTACTTGATGCACATCATCAATGCATGAGGAGTATAGGTGCACAAGGAGAAGATCCAAGCAATCCTCGACTGGCCACCACCAAGGACACTCACGGAGTTGTGAGGGCTCTTTGGCCTATGCAACTACTACAGGAAATTTGTGAATGGATTTTCCGTAGCTAGGAGATCCCTTAACCAACCTCACTAAGAAGGGAGCATTCAAATGGACAATCGAGGCACAAGCATTCGATAAGTCGAAGGAGCCTATGAGCACTTGTCCATTATTTGCCTTACCAAATTTCACTCAGCCATTTGTACTTAAGTGCAACCATCAGGAGAGGGGATTGGAGCAGTCTTGATGCTAAAGTGACACCCCATTGCCTATGAGAGTAGGAAACTTAAGGATGTCAAGAGATTTTACTCTATCTACGATAAAGAGATGCTCGCAATCATGCATGCCTTGGAAAAATTTAGGCAGTATTTTGTTTGCAAAAGGTTCGTGGTCAATACCGATCATAATAGTTTGAGGTGCTTCTTGGAGCAGAAGGACCTGAATGAGAGGGAGTATATATAGGTGAGCAAGATACAAGCATATGACTTTGATATTGAGTATTTTAAGGGGAAGAAGAACATGGTCATTGATGTCTTTTCTAGGAAACTTGGCATATGTTCCCTGTCAAAAGTTTCAGTGGATTAGAGGGCTCAATTGTTAGTTGAGTATTTCAAGAACAATTTTTTCACGGGTTGATGGATGATCAAATTCATGATGACAAGTACAAGGTGGTCGATGACATCACTTACTACAAGGAGAGGATCTTCTTGATTATTGAGTCAAAGCTGAAGGAGAAGATTTTGAAGGCAATTCATGAGTCACCATTGGTTAGACATCCTAGGTACTTCAAGACATATAGACAGATCCAAGAGAGGTTCTCTTGGGTCTCAAAGATGATGTTTTGCATTTCGTCCAAGAGTGTACTACTTGCTAGTAGAACCAATTAGAGCATACGTTTCTAGTGGGATTTCTACAGCCCTTACCTATTCCAAAGAAGTGGGAGAGTCTCATTGGACTTTCCAATTAACAAAGTATGCACACTTCTTTGCCATCTCAACTGCGTATAATGCAACATAGATTGCAAAGAGATTTATTCTTCCAAGAGGATTTCGGGTTTCACGAGCTTTCAAAGAACATTGTCAATGTAAAGATGGTACATTCCTCAATGCCTTTTGGATAGAGCTTTTCAAGTTGGCAGGCACTGAACTAACCTCGAGTACCAACTACCATCCACAAAACGATTGGCAAACAGAGATTGTGAATAAGTGATTTGAGGGCTATCTACAAAATTACGTGGCGGTGTAACACAAGACATAGATCAAAAGCCTCTGCCTAGGAAAAAATTTGCTACAATACCACCTATCACCCATCTATTGGGATGTCACCCTACAAGGTGCCATATGGATATGAGGCTACTTCTTTTGTGGACATGGCGTTCAAGAAAGAAGAGCACCCAAGGCTAAGGATAGGATACAAGAGTGTTAGGATATCCTTAAGTCCCTTAAGAATAACTTATAAAATGCCCAAAATCAACAAAAGATGTATACGGATAGACATAGGATTGAGCGCAATTTTGAGCCGAGAGACTTTGTCTACCTTCGCCTACAACCTTACAAACAACCTTACCTAAAAAAAGTAGTGCAGAGAAATTGAAGTATCAATTCTACGGACCATACAAGGTGATTAGGCGAATAGGCAAGGTGGCATATAACTTGGAGCTACCAAAGACCAGCAGAATACGTAATGTGTTTCATGTTTCTTGCCTCAAAAGGGCACTTCGACAGCAAGTCACTGCTTCAATGAGGTTTTTGCCTCTTGATGATGAAGACAAACTGGTGTTGGTTCCCGAGGATATTGTGGATATCAGAAAGAGAAAGTTGAGGAGCCGAACTATCACAAAATATCTCGTCAGGTGGAAGATTTTACCAGCCAAAGATGCTACTTGGGAGAATGAGTAGATCTTAGATCATCCTAATCTGAAATTGCTTGTGCGCAAGCAATTCCAGGAAGGGGAGACTGTAATGTCCCCTCCACATTGATCAAATGGAGAGTACATGAATAGCTTATTTAATTTCTGTAAGCTATTAATTAGAGCAAGGGAATTAATAAACAATTAATTAATTATTGACCCTCAATAAGAACAATATTATTTAAATTAATTATAAGTGGCCCGATGAATTAATTTATAATTAAGTTGGGCCCACTTTTATACCTCATAGGCCCATTCAAATTATTTAAAAATTGGAGGGAAAATCCAATCCAAGCAAGTATAAAAGAGGACCGCTGGGTAAGCATATCATCATCAAAGGTTTTTGTTATTCTTCTACTTGAAGCTTCATCAAGCTGGTGGACAGGACTTTCAGTGGTTTTGCATCACCCTAGTCTCCCCAAATTCATGCAGTCTCCTAAAGGAGATGAATCTTCTCAACTGCATCACTGAAGATTATCATTATCAAGTTGTAAGCTGTCAGATCGATATGCATCACAAATATATTGTGGAGCTAATTAATATCACATCATTGTGATTATATTGGCACAGGAATCCAGAGATTGCATCACTGTTGTGCAACCTCAAGAGGATCTGATTTGCATCAGATATCAACAGCTGTGAGCATTTCAGAAAGTCGCAGCATCAAGAGGGGATTATCGCACTACTTGCAGTGACATGTATTAAGCCTTCACCAGTATGGGAAAGGAACATATATCTGATTGTAGGCGCTAACTGGTTTTGAATCTGCCAAAATTCAGAAAGGACAACTATCAGGTTGCGGCTGGAGTTCTGAGCATTGTGCACACACAGGCCATTATAACAGTTAGCGTTCCAAGAAAATAATTGCATGCTGTTAGAGCATCAAGAGGGCATCAACACTCTTTGCTGACTGTCAGCAGCAGTTGGGAGCAATTTCTGAGTCATACTCATGGCAGTCTGGGGCAGCACACACAGTGCCCAGCCCTCTCTCAAACCAAACGGTAACAACCTGTGGTGGGACTGGAATGCATATCCGTTAATTGTGAACAGAGAACAGTCTGAAAGTGCAACTTGATTTTCTGTGTAGAGACATAATTTGGTCTGGAGCTGCCTTTGATCCAAAGTTGATTCTGATTTACATTAAAAAGTGCACTTATTAATTGTTTTCCAGAATTCGATATTATTGTTGCAATCGATATCAATTATTCCGTTGTGTGAAGAACTTGACAGAGATATGCTATGATTTGTATGAAATTGGAAAGTGTGATAAAACCATTTCATGTTTAATGTCACTGCGAAATCTTGTTGAAATTTAGCCAGGGATATTTCAGGCTCAACCAAGGAAAAAGTATGACTAGGATGGCAGCACTGGAAAAAATGTGCAGTCAGCTGATAATGAATACCGTCTAAATGAAAATTTTGTTACAAGTGTGGTTGTCGTTGCACCAAAAGATCGACCTGTCAATGCTCGATACAACCACTAGACTTATAGATTCCATAGGAGGCGGTTAGTCCCTTGTCATGAATCCCGAGGGGAGTGCTGACCATTTGCCAACAATCTCCCCCTCAGCATTACCCGAGGGGATTCAAACCTGTGGCCAAGCTTTGATACCACTTGTTACAAGTGTAGTTGCCGTTGCACCGAAAGATCGACCTGTCAATGCTCGATACAACCAGTAGACTTATAGAATCCACAAGAGGCAGTTAGTCCCTTGTCACGAATCCTGAGGGGAGTGCTGACCATTTTGCCAACAAATTCATACATCCTAAATGGCACGCCATACAAATGGCAACTCAACTAACAATCCATCCCCACAAGTGCAACCAACCATAAAAGAGTTATTGAAGTTTTTAATTGCACCTTTCATTTGACAATGCCACTTAAAAAATGTGACAAGGATGGTCATGACAACAAGAAAGTGTGACAAGCAAACACTAAATGAAAAACATAAGTGTTGTCACATTTTTAAGGTGCCAATGCATCCCAAAATAAGTGACTACATGACAGTGGTAGATAAAGAGTGCAACAAGGATGTTAGTCAACTAAAACGACAATCAAATCCCCATTTTCAGTTAGAAAGAAAAATTAACTTGAACTCCTATAATGCCCTCTATTGTTCCTAACCAGTTACTGAGAGGGGGGGTGAATCAATAAATTCAATTTCTATTCTTCCTTTATGCAATTAGATATTCTTTTCAATATTGAAATCAAAAGAATATTTTAACAAACATAAACAAAAATTAAATGCACAGGTCAACACAAAATTTATACGTGGAAACTCTCGGTTAGAAGAAAAAAACCATGGTGGGACAGAACCCACGAAACTCCACTACTACAGTAATAAAGTTGTCTTGTTAGAGGCTTACAAAGCACTAATGAAAGTGTTACCCGGTTAAGGGATTTAATAGAAGACCTATTAGAATCTTGACCTTGTGAGGAGTCGCCTTATCAAAGGACTTAAAACACCAACAAAGATGTTACCCAGTAAAGGGATTTATACAATAGAACATGTTAGGGTTCACCCTGATTGGGGGATTTAAATATGCTTCACAACTAAAGCAATAATCTTATGATGACACTATATCTGTCGATTCAAATCATACCTGTTCACTTTTTCCTCTGCTTGGCTATTGAATCTTTCTCTCCCTTTCACCCTCTGTGACTGTGTTTCCTCTCAGAAGATTATGCTCTCCTGCTCTCTTTCGCTCTATGCTCTTGATTTTCAACAACACAATTCTCATGTCTTATGATGTGTATTTATAAGAAATTATGTTAATAAAAATACATCTAATAGTTCCACCAAGCTGTAAACTCTCCCAAAAATCACGTATGTTGTAATGTCCCCGTTTTTAGACTCTTGGGATTAGCTTGGTTCAGCGACCCTCACAAGCTAATCAGGCGATCAGAGGGGGTTAGATGGTGGAGCCAGCGTTGGGATTCCATTCTGGAGGTTCAGATTATCAGGTCTGCTCTTCATTCGGATCATTTTGGTCAACTTACTATTTTTAGTAAGTGGTATTTTGGGTATGGCCAGAATTAGCAGGGTGTCTGCATGGAGTGTCAGATGTCTCAGGATAGAGTTTCAATGAATCTCCAGTTTGAGGGACTTACTATTTTTAGTAAGTCTATTTTTAGCAGTGGCTATTTTTGGCAGGGCAATGCCTATTCCTGGTTGGGCAGTTGGATCTGGGCTTTGTCAGAAGTTTGTTGGTCTCAGTAAATTTTCCCTGTGGCTTATATTTTAAATGTTGTTATTAAATTAGATTATTTTGATTTAATTTAATAACTTACGACTTTATAACTTTATATTATAAAGTGGAGTTATATTAAAAGCCAATTAAGTGAAAAATAATGTAAAGTGCTTTTTCCAAAAAGCCTATATATTCTACTCGAAAAAGCACTTTACTCATCCATTATTGAAATCATTTTTTATTGAAGTTCGTGAAGAAGACAAACCTGGCTAGGGTTTCAAGGACTGATTACTCATTTCGTGATTTGAGCCATTACCTGATAGTGGTGAATTTCACAGTTGATTATTATTGAGTTTGCAATTCGGTGCTGTTGTATATCGGATTGGTGAAAGTTTCAAATCTGAAGTTTGAGTTTGTTAATGAAATTGTGTTTGCTAATTCAACACAAGAAGTTCTGGATTAATAATTTTGGGGGCTTATATATTTATTTTCTGATTATCGAAAGTATTGTGCAAGAGGAGGATTATTGAATTTTCATTGGTGACTGTGCTTTCATTGCCTGCGATTTCATATACAAGAGAAGGGTTGTTTTTCATTGACAGCGAATCCCTTTACATTTGTCAATGTCCAGCAAGAGACTAGCACGTGAATGATATCAAACCTGTGGTGGCAGATTTCTGGGCCACGTTTTCATTCCAGCAGGGCCATATTGTTTCATTCTGGGCCGGCACACAATTTTGGGCTGAACGTGTACTGTTCTGGGCAGTCACGTGTGATGATCACAGGGTGGTCAATTAATTTCAAAAGATTGTGACAGCAGAAAGAGGTGCCAACTATATTTGCAAAGAAACGTGACAATACAAGGAGGATTTACAGGTGTTACAGGTGCCATTGGAATTTTTGCAGACTTGTTATTTATGGAATTTTATTAAAATAAGTTTTAATAGTAATTAATCTTTAAAAGCATGCTTAATCTGAATGGAATAATCGAAGATAGGTGAATATATTTTCAGAATTCATTGTTTGCAAGTTTATTATTGAGATATAGTTGTAATCATTTCAAAATTATCAATAAACATTCAAGAAGAGCAAAATCGGTTCTTCACAGTGGTATCAGAGCTTTCTTCCTGCCATCATGTGGGGTCTGGATTCATTTATTTTCTGAAGTATTTTAAAAGTGACCAGCACTTCAATTTTTCCTAGCTATGGATAAATACAGGAGGCCCAGTTCCGGAAGTCGTCGTAGCAGTAAGGGAAATAGAGAGGAATTAAATGCTTTAGTAGAAAGCATGGAGAGACTTAGACTACATCAGCAGAGATTGGCAGAGAGTTTGTCGGATCCAATTACAATAGATAGGGCAGCGAGATATATGGTCTCTGCCTTTAGAAGGCCAACATCTAGTTTGCAGGGGAGAAGGCTGGAGTTTTCTCCGACAGTGGTTCATGATGTTGATGTTCCTACATCCAGCACAGCACCTGCTATTCCCATCCGCAGTGTTGGTGATGGATTTATTGCACAAGAGCCAGTGGATGTTTCAGTGCCATTAGTTGATAGCAGCGCTAAGCATCACCAGGTTGAGGCTCCCAGAGCAGTCACTACAGATTGTATAGAGGCAGCTGATGTTGCAGTTATCACTGAGAGTTCAGACTCTTTCATGGAGGGAGTTATTATTGGAGATGTTTATGTCAGTTATAGTAGTGTTGCTCTAGTTCAGGAGGCAGTTGCTTCCTCAGATAGGACCGAGGCATGTACAAAGTCTCCCAGTGGTGAGGTTGGAGATCTGGGCATTACAGCGGGGTCAGTTGATGACAGTTCATGCTCCAGCATTAGTGGTGCATAGCTTGACGTTGAGTCATGTGTGCAGAGACACGTGTCCGCGGATGAGATTTCAGTAGGAGATGTGGGAGTTGATAGTATAGACACATCTGACGACACTTTTGAGGATGCTGTGAGTTGCATTGGAGATGACACCCCCTGTGAGATGTTGGGTGGTGATTGCGAGGAGTGTATGAGCTCTGACAGCTCAGAGATTTATGATAGCAGTCACAGTACGAGATCAATACAGGAGATAGTGGTTTATTCCTCTGCTGAGGATGTGAGCATGGAGCTTTCTAGTGATGACACTCAGGATGAGAGTGTTGCAGTTGATTTGGGCGACGTAGTTTCATGCCACAGTTTAGTTGATTCACATGACGATATTGAGTCGCATATACAGCCAGAGTTAGTAGAGGAGATGCTGATAGATAATGTGTACACTAGCATTGCAGATATCTCCGAAGTTGAGAGAAAGAACGATGAATGCTTTAGTGTTTATGGCTTTCTATATCTGACTTTGGGTGTTGATTCAGCGTTGTCAGTTGGTGATGGTGGGTTCCAGGAGTCTGTGTTATAGGGACTCACAGATGAGGACAGGGAAGCTTATGAGTGGCAAGAGTTTATTACAGCTAGGGCTTCCACTTTTAGAGACGGGGTTACTTCTTTGGTAACTCATGAGGATGTGCCTCAGGGTTTGGATTATCAGATAGTTGCAGAGGACAAGGGAGCTGGAGATTGTTTTGAGTCAATTTCAGCAGCAGCTTCCCCGGATTTAGATGAGGATGTGTCTGATGCCTGTACTCAGTTTGTAGAGGTGTACTCAGATGTAAGTACACAGAGAGAGGATGATCTTGAGGGGAGTTTGTGGGTTACAGCTTCCTCTCATAGTGTAGACAGTGTGTCTAAGGTTGTTCATATGAGGCCCGTTGTGCAGAGTCATCATGTGACTAGCCAGTTGCGAGTTGATGAGAGAGATAGTACTTCTACTCTCGAGCATTTTGATGCCGCTTGTCAGTTGTTGGCTGTTTATGGTTGGGGTGCTCCTATGACAAATGAGTCCAACGGTGGTTACCTCTCATTGACAGAGATTCATTCGTTGCGTGAGGCTATCAAGATTTTGAGACAGAATTACTTACAAATGGTAACCGACCGAGATCACCTAGTGGAGTGGGGGAGTACAGCTTATGAGGCACTGATGGAAAGAGAGGAGGTGAGTGAGCTTACCCAGGAGCTCACAGTGACTACTGAGGTGTTAGAGGACACTCAGCGAGCTCTTCAGGAGTCGCAGATCCAGTTAGAGGAGGTGACCATGGAGTTGGAGCATTTACGGTCCACACCAGCCCCAGACCTAGTTCGATTGTACATTGAGGTGGTTGGTGGTGAGTTTGCTCCTACACTTGGTGTTGAGAAACATGATGTTGTAGCAGACACATCTGTTTAGGATATGGAAGCACTTGGTACAGTTGACGTAAGAGTACCAGTGGAGTCGAGCTCTCAGGTTGATTTGCTTCCCTTAGCTGGGAGTGAATCCATTTCATCATCTCACATAGCTGATAGCATGGGACAGTTGGTTGTGCCACATTTTCAGAGGGATCAGCTGTGGATTGCGGGGGAGCATGTTGACGCTTCCACGTATAATTTCTACTGCACCGATTCTTTTATGGAGTATTTACTTGAGAGTGCAGATGTTCGACAGGATTCTTATGGAGTGTCTGAGGGTACTCTCATCTGAGGCTCTTGTGCTATTCGGAGGTTGGCTGGGAAGATTGTGGACTCTTTCTACTATGCTTCCCCATAGGGATTTCGAGGTTGGGTTTGTTGAGAGGATTGCTCAAGTACCTACCCAGCCTACAGTTATGCGGAGTCAGAGATTGGAGCCATCTCTTGATTCCCAGTTTGGGGATGATGAGCCATTGATAGAGATTGGGTCTTCTTACCAGCCTTATACAGTGGGGTATGCTCATCATTTTTCTTTTGATCCTCAAGTGGAAAATTTGATCTCATGCAGGGGTAAATCGGCTTCAGTATCCTCCCATCCATTATGGGATGGGTTAGCACCATCGTTTGCAGATGGATTTGGCAGTTGCAAGTTAGATTACTTGCAGTATCCACACACTCAGGACTGTTTATCAGAGAGCAGAGTTGATAACAGTGATTCAGGCACACTTGGTCACTATTGTTTTCCTAGTGCAGTTGGGTGTGAGTGCTGGATAGACAGGGACTCAAGTTTTGACGGAATTGTTATTTCAAATGGGTTGAGTTCCGTTGGGTTGTTTTCAGCAACGACATCTACAGCTGGTTTACATATGTTGTTTTCAGTTGTGCTTGTTCTGTTGATGTTGGTTCTTTCTTCACAAGAGTTTGGTGAGGATCGGGACATTACTTGTGACCATCCTTAGGATCCGGGTGGTTTATGATGTTGCTTGTTTTCCTGATTGCTTGAGGACAAGCAATCTTAGGGAGGGAGGACTGTAATGTCCCCGTTTTTAAACTCTTGGGATTAGCTTGGTTCGGCGACCCTCACAGGCTAATCAGGCGATCAGAGGGGGTTAGATGGTGGAGCTAGCGTTGGGATTCCATTCTGGAGGTTCAGATTATCAGGTCTGCTCTTCGTTCGGATCATTTTGGTCAACTTACTATTTTTAATAAGTGGTATTTTGGGTATGGCCAGGATTAGCAGGGTGTCTGCACGGAGTGTCAAATGTCCCAGGATCGAGTTTCGGTGAATCTCCAGTTTGAGGGACTTACTATTTTTAGTAAGTCTATTTTTAGCAATGACTATTTTTGGCAGGGCAATGCCTATTCCTGGTTGGGCAGTTGGATCTTGGCTTTGTTAGAAGTTTGTTGGTCTCAATAGATTTTCCCTGTGGCTTATATTTTAAATGTTGTTATTAAATTAAATTATTTTGATTTAATTTAATAACTTACGACTTTATAACTTTATGTTATAAAGTGGAGTTATATTAAAAGCCAATTAAGCGAAAAATAATGTAAAGTGCTTTTTCCAAAAAGCCTATATATTCTACTCAAAAAAGCACTTTACTCATCCATTATTGAAATCATTTTTTATTGAAGTTCGTGAAGAAGACAAACCTGGCTAGGGTTTCGAGGACTGATTACTCATTTCGTGATTTGAGCCATTACCTGATAGTGGTGAATTTCACAGTTGATTATTACTGAGTTTGCAATTTGGTGCTGTTGTATATTGGATTGGTGAAAGTTTCAAATCTGAAGTTTGAGTTTGCTAATGAAATTGTGTTTGCTAATTCAACACAAGAAGTTTTGGATTAATAATTTTGGGGGCTTATATATTTATTTTCTGATTATCGAAAGTATTGTGCAAGAGGAGGATTACTGAATTTTCATTAGTGACTGTGCTTTCATTGCCTGCGATTTCATATACAAGAAAAGGGTTTTTTTTAATTGACAGCGAATCCCTTTACATTTGTCAACGTCCAGCAGGAGACTGGCACGTGAATGATATCAGACCTGTGGTGGCAGATTTATGGGCCACGTTTTCATTCTAGCAGGGCCGTATTGTTTCATTCTGAGCCGGCACACAATTCTAGGCTGAACGTGTACTGTTCTGGGCAGTCACGTGTGATGATCATAGGGTGGTCAATTAATTTCAAAAGATTGTGATAGCAGAAGGAGGTGCCGACTATATTTGCAAAGAAACGTGACAATACAAGGAGGATTTACGGGTGTTACAGGTGCCATTGGAATTTTTGCAGACTTGTTATTTATGGAATTTTATTAAAATAAGTTTTAATAGTAATTAATGTTTAAGAGCATGCTTAATCTGAATGGAATAATCAAAGATAGGTGAATATATTTTCAGAATTCATTGTTTGCAAGTTTATTATTGAGATATAGTTGTAATCATTTCAAAATTATCAATAAACATTCAAGAAGAGCAAAATCGGTTCTTCACACATGCAAAACTCTTGATCAAAAAGCTTGCAAACTGATCTTTAGTTTACCTTGAAACGCTCGCAAAAAAAAAAAAAAAAAACTAACTCCAACTCCACTGAAAAAGTGCTTCGCATAATCCGGTTCAGATTATCATGCACTAAACCGGTGTGTGATTTGTATCCGGTTAGTCATCTGCACCTTGTGTGTTTGCCAAGATCGGTTGGATAAAATCTGGACCGGTATAAGCGTGACCGGTTAAGGTACACTGCTCACTTGCTCATTCTACCGATTCACAATTATCACACTATCATGAGTACCGGTGTGATGTACCGGTGTTCCGGTGTGATTGATGTTTGCCAATGACTTTACCAATGACAACTAACTTTATGTCAACAATCTTCCCCTTTGGCATTGGTGGCAAAACACAACACATCAACTGTAGACTTCCCTTGTAGATCTACTCCTCTACCTGTATCTCAACTTGTCTAAATTCAATTCCTGCCTATACACTATTGCTTTCGCGTTGTATCTTCCCCTTTTTGCCTCCAAGGGACAAAGGGTGTTAACTCTTCATATGTGTAATTTGTTGAAGATATCTTTATAGATCTTCTTTGCAGAGTCTAGGAATGGATTCCAAATACCTGATACATGATCTAAAGTATTCTTTATAGTTTGTAGTGAGACAATGAGATTTTCCATATCTTCAATTGTCTTGTAATCAGGCTCACTGAGAAGTCTTTCAGCATCACTTGTTGTTTTCTGCATCATATCAAATGTAGGCGCAATGAATAACTGAAATCCAATAAGATCTTGGATTCTTTTAGTGTTTTCTTCTAACGCCTTCCTCAAAGTGAGAGCTAGACTTGTCAACTCCCGACTTTACTTTGTTGCAGAAGAGGTCTTAGCATCAAATTTTGATGTTATTTCCTTTATCTCTTTTGTTGTCCTTTTTGTTCTCTCAGTTATGTCCTTCACAAAGTCTTCAAAGTTAGAAGTTCTTGTGATTAGCCTTCCAACTTCTTGTACTTCTTGTTGTAGCTCACCAGTGTTGGTAGCCACGGTGGCTTTAAGTTCTTCGACCTTTCCATGAAGAATATTTATCCTTTTCTTCTCATAATGATCAATAGCAACTGTTTTTGGATCAGAGATATCTTCCCCAATCGCTTGTGCTAGTACTTCTAATTGATCAATCACAGGTTCTTCATCTATATCAGCATCTGGTACAAAATTGTACAAGATATTCTTTATGCTTGTGAGAACCATATCTTGTTTCCTCTTAGTGAGCTGCTTCAACTGCCTTGTCGACATTTTGCTTATGTCAACTACAGTGTCACTAGCTAGAGATGAGCTAACTTTGCCTCTTTTAGATTCAGAATCTATCACGAAGGATAGCTTTCTCTTTGATGATGAAGCACTTGGAACATGTACAGGTTCCTTCTGCCTTACTTCGTTTGCAGTTTCTTCTTCAGCAAGCTTCTCTTCCTCTGTAATAGGCAACTCCTCTTGTTGAGGTATTTCTTGTTGTAGTGCCTCCTCTAGATGCTCCTCTTCTTCTAGATGAACTTCTTCTGGTGGTTGCTCTTTTTCTTTTTTTTCTTCAGCAACCTGTTTATCACTTAAAACAGTTTCAACCTTCTCTGTTTCTTTGTCTTCAGCCATCTTAGCTGATGACTCCCCCAGTTCTTGTTCTGCTGGTTTCATTGATGTATCTTGTACACCTGTTTCAACTTCTTCACCTAGGTTAACCTGTTCACTGGTTGTGAACTCTTCACCAGTAACTTCCTTTACACCGGTTGTTCCTAGATCACCTGTTAAAATTTGTCAACTAGTTGTGAACTGTTCAGGTGGAACCATCTCCTTTTTCGGTTCATCTTGTGAGATGTCCTGAGGACCTATAGGCTTAAGTGTTTCCTTAGAAACTTTTTCTACAGTGATTTCCTCCTGTCCCTTTTTAAGAGTGTTGAAGTTAGAGTTCTTTCAAAGTTCTAGTGAGTCTTCATACACTTCTTTATCTTGACCATTAACGTTTTTGGCCACCCTGTCCCTTATATCCATGTTGAGTGACTCAACCTCCAACAAAATTTTGACTGTCTCATTGTCCAGATCTGGTTTAACTTTTGCCAAAGTTTCCCTTAAGATTTTACTATTTTGAGCTAGACCAGTTCTCCATTTGGTCATTAGCCTCTTATTCAATTCTGCAGGGAAGTGGGGCCTGTAGTCTATAGGACTTCCGTTGTAATCCAAAAAGGTCTCTAACAAAGCAATCTCAATTTTCTCTTTATCATCAGTGCCCAAAGCACTGAAACACTTTGCAGCATTCGAAACTTTACCAAAATCCATAATTTCATCAACTATGTCATCTATGGTTAAGGTTCGAGCTTTACCTTTTTCTGGAGATGCAAGGATGGTTGGTGGAGTTAGATCACCACCTGTGTCTCCGGTAATGTCCACAATGACCGGTTCTGTTGCAGGGTTTGCTCGGACTGGTGTCTCGATTTCCAGAATGCCCTTTCCTTTTCCGCTGTCTTTTGCTGGTAGCACTGTGGTCTTTTGGCATTCAGCTTCGGCTTCATGTTGCTGCTTCGAAACAGTTGACCATATGGCGACCCCTTCATCATGAACTTTATCCACTTCTCCAATTAGGACTTGACCAGTTCTTTTCCTGATATTGAAACTCTGTTTGTACAGGTCAGCTTGATTAGTTGCCTCTAGCAGGCTAAGATGATTATGTACTTCTAGTAGTGCCCTTATCCTCAGCTCTCTTTCCTTATCTATGGAAGATTTCCACCTACCTTCAATTATCTCGAGTAGTTCTTTAGGTAAGGTTTTATGAAGTTTAGTGGGTGTTAGTTTGAACTTGTGAAGACAGAAAACTACAACCTCTTCTAGCTTTCTCCTGTCTTCTTCATTAGCAAGCTCATATCTTCTTCCAACTGCTCCCATTCTACCTGATTCCTTTACTCCTTCAACCATGTCATCTATGGTTGGTTTTCTTCCTTTAGGTATATCCTCCCTTACCCATTTCCCAGTTTTCCTCTTCCTAAGATAAGTGCTAGTTTCTTTTGTTTATGTTCCTCCAAATCCTCACCTTGTGAAGGTTTGGTGGACGTTGGTTGTGCCTTCTTCCTTTGAACCTTTGGTTCTTCAGCAACTGGCTTCCTTTTCCTAGGAGTGGGAGATCGTTTCACATAAACCTTCTTAGGTGCTTTAAAAGGTGTATTCTTCTTCAAACTAGCTTGAATCTCCTCAAAAGTGCCAAACCGGTGGGTAGAGAGATCTAACTTGCTTTCCTGTAGTGCATCTGAATAAGCCTTGGCAATCTTAGATGTAATTTCGTACCCAAGCTCCGGTGCATACTCGGTCCTAGGCTCAACAGCCTGGATAATGCAGTGATCAGTGCTCACCAGAAAGCACATTTCTTCCTAGTATTCCTCTACAATGGTTGAGGGAATTATTTCCCTATTATGCATTCTTAACTGATAAGCCTCAAAATAATCAGTCATAACCTTATTTAACCGGTTCCCCAAGTTATTTACTATCTCTTCTATCTGAACCATTACCGGTTTATCTGCCAACCAGGTAACCTTGCCTACCACTGGAAAGAAATTTTGATAATAGAAAAATAGACATACCAACAAAGTCCCATATTTGAGAAACTTTTTTTTGACCAAACCGAGCTTCTTCATGTTTTCAAATATCTGATTCCTTAGCATAGCACAAATGTCATACTGGGCATTATCGTGCATTATTCTATGCGCAGCATGAATTGCACCTCCAGGTATGCTATTAAGGTTGCTTGACTGATACACTTTGTAGCCGATGACTGCAGAAGCAAACCGAACACCGTCATCTACAATGTCATGCACAGTCATCATTCAATTGTCGTATTTAGACTTGGTGAGCCATGTAACTTCAGTGTTAGCTATCGTCCTCAGGGTTAGAGCTTCCCCTGTGGCGTTGTACCCAATTACTCTGTGCAAGTCTTCTTTTGTGATAGGAGTAACGGCACCTTTAGCTAGCCACATCCTGGATCATGCACTCTACTGAGCACCAGCCTAATCCAATCGGGTCAAAACACGGTTGGATATTTGACTCCGTTGATTAAACAAGATGCTTCCAACTTCACGTATTTTAATTGAAGCTTTCCGTTATCGCAGAACAAGAGGTATTCACTTTGAATATATGTTTCACCCAATTCCTCCTATTTGTTGTGGATGAAAGTAGTTAAATCCTCAATCAGCAAAACACCGTCGGGGATGGATGATAGGGCACTAGCCATATCATTTGCCCTATTCTGTACCGCCATAATGTCGTATACAGGTCTATCGATTGAATTGTCTTGAATGAGACTAACTACGGAAGATGAAGATGCTATATCGCTTGACAAGTAAACACAGGAAATTCTCGACAAGATTTACAAAATTTGCAAAATAAAGATCACAAATCACAACAAGAAAGATTACTCAGTCAATTCAAAACAATAATCACAAAACGCAATGTAAAGTGAAATGAGTAATCGAGTTCTCCTTTTATACACTTAGGTCATAACGGTAATTAGCAAACCGTAACTTTTGTTAATGGTTACTGTATTAATTACCCTTACCTAATCTTTCTTCCGACAATCGGTTCAACGACTCTTTACCTGTTAAACAACTCCTCGAGTGAGACATCTATCTTGCTACGTCAGCAACTTTATCATACCGGTTATGATGTTAGACAGGTGACTTCTTCCCCGTTCCAGTTCTTGATTGTGTGAGAACATAACTCACTAGTTCCTCCAGGAACAGTAGCCTTTCTACCTGTTCCCCTTAAGCCCTCAGGCCTAATTTGCTGAAAAGATATCACCATCGGCAGATGATGACCTTACCTTTGATTTCTCCTTAGCGGAACTCTTTGTCCCCTTTTTGGACCAAGTCTTTTTGACTTCCTTGTTGGTCTCTTTACTCATGTTATCCTTCTGATTGGGGGACAACTTATTTTTGACCTGTTTAGCTGGTCCTTTTCCTTTGTTCATTGACTGGTTTCTGCAGTCCTTGGCCAGATGCCCAATCTTGTTACAGTTGTAACAAACCATTCCAGTTCCTCTCCATGGATTGAGCCTTCTTTCTTTGTCCATGGGTGAGTGACAATTAGTGTTCTTATGCCCTGATGGTCCACAGATAGCACAGTTAGATGTGCTCCGGTTTACATTCCTATTATGGAATACCGATCTCAATGGAGATTTGAATGCCATGGTTTTAGACCTGCACTCTTCCGCCTTGTGTCCAAATTTATTGCATGAATAGCAATAACCTTTGAAGCTTCTGCTGGACACACTGTTGGAGCGAGACTTGCATTCAAAGGTCATGTGACCATACTTATAACAATTGTTCCAGTAACTGTTAGTGGTGAACGGTCTCACCGGTGCATTCCTACAATCATTGGATTTATGACCCAGTTTGCCACAATGCTTGCAAGAGGGTTTGAAGAGTTTTTTACCTTTGTCTTCTGTTAGTTTCTTCTTTTCCTTCTTGCCTTGCTTGTCTCCAAAGGACTCACCGGTTTCATTGTTGCTTTGACCAATGTACCCAAGTCCTGTGGGATCCTTATGCTTCCTTTGAGCTCTCAGTTGCTCATCAAGCTTCTCAGAACTTTCATTATACCTTCTGAGTTTCTCATTCCTCTCTTCAAGAGTTTTCAATTGTTCCTTTAGTTGTTCCATTTCAGCAGCCATCTTTCTGCATGCTTCATCTTTATCATGCAAGTGCTCATGCATGATTGCATTTTCTTGACTTATGCCCTGCATGTCTGCATGTAGTTGCAATACAAAAGCATCACTCTGTCTTAATGCATCTTCAGCCAGATTTCTTGCTCTCTCAGCAGTCAACTGTGCTTCTAAGGCACTATTCTTCTCATCTTCAGCTTTTCTTTTAGCTTCTATGAGTTCAGTCATCCTCACAGCACGGCCTTCCTGTTCTCTTTTCAAATTGGAGATTTGATCGGTCAGGTTCAAATTCTTCTCCATGAGATCAAGGACTGCTTCCTCAGCTTTGTCAGAGCCACTCTATCCAGAGAGTTCCTCAATGGTTTCCTGACTTTCACTCAGTTGTAGAGTCAACTCTTTTCTCTTGGCAAGAGACCTTCTCAGTCTATTCTCCAGAGAGGCTATCCTTTCATTGGCTTCCTCCAGCTGCTTTTGATACCTGTAATCCTCCATGATCTTTTCTCAAGCGGTTAAGCTTACTATTTCTGAGAACCTAGGCTTTGATACCAATTGTTGTTCCTAACTAGTTACCGAGAGGGGGGGTGAATCAATAAATTCAATTTCTATTCTTCCTTTATGCAATTAGATATTCTTTTCAATATTGAAATCATAAGAATATTTTAACAACCATAAATAGAAATTAAATGCACAGGTGAACACAAAATTTATACGTGGAAACCCTTGGTTAGAAAGAAAAAATCACGGTGGGACAAAACCCACAAAACTCCACTACTGCAGTAATAAAGTTGTCTTGTTAGAGGCTTACAAAGCACTGGTGAGAGTGTTACCCGGTTAAGGGATTTAATAGAAGACCTGTTAGGATCTTGACCCTGTGAGGAGTCGCTTTATCAGAGGACTTAAAACACCAACAAAAATGTTACCCGGTAAAGGGATTTATACAATAGAACCTGTTAGGGTTCACCCTGATTGAGAGATTCAAATATGCTTCACAACTAAAGCAATGATCTTATGATGACATTATATATGTCGATTCAGATCATACCTGTTCACTCTTTCCTCTGCTTGGCTGTTGAATCTTTCTCTCCCTTTCACCCTCTGTGACTGTGTTTCCTCTCAGAAGATTCTGCTCTCCTGCTCTCATTTGCTCTATGCTCTTGATTTTCAACAACACAATTCTCATGTCTTATGACCTGTATTTATAAGAAATTATGTTAATAAAAATACATCTAACAATTCCACCAAGCTGTAAACTCTCCCAAAAATCACGCATGCAAAACTCTTAATCAAAAAGCTTGCAAACTGATCTTTAGTTTACCTCGAAACACTCGCAGAAAAAAAACAAAGCTAACTCCAATTCCACTAAAAAAGCACTCCGCATAATCTGGTTCGGATTATCATGCACTAAACCGATCTGTGATTTGTATCCGGTTAGTCATCTTTACCCTATGTGTTTGCCAAGACCGGTTGGACAAAATCTGGACCAGTATAAGCGTGACCGGTTAAGGTGAACTGCTCTCTTGCTCATTCTACCAGTTCACAATCATCACACTATCGTGAGTACCGGTGTGATGTACCAGTGTTCCGGTGTGATTGATGTTTGCCAATGACAACTAACTTTATGTCAACACCCTCATCCTAGCCAGATATTTGTGTAACAAAAGCAGATTTTAAAGCATGGGAGAGCCTATTTTAGGCAGTTTTTACTGTTGCAGAGTAAAGAGATTAGGATTGATTTCAAACAATTATTTTATTTTTATTTTCAGCTCTAGAAACTACTATTGAAAGCTATAAATATGTGTCAAAAACACATTGTGGTAGGGCTAGAGAGTTGATTGATACCAGACTTATGCTGCAGAGACTGCCATTTGAAACTTAAATTCAAGTCATTGTGTTTGTGTTTAGCAAACGACAGTGAATGTAAAGCTTAAACTACAGAAACTTATGTTTACAATAATTGTTAAACTTATCCTTTAAACTTATTCAGTAATTGTTAAACTTATGTTTACAATCCCTTGAAGCAAACTGAATTGAAAACTTGGCAAACTTCATGTCGATGCCAATTGTCCACAAGTTAATAAGCCTCAGTAATTTAGCTCATGGAATCATGTCACGTTTGTTGGAATCATGTCACGTCTTAAACTACAGAAACTGTTTAGTTCTTATTGTTATTCAGTAATTGTTAAACTTATGTTTACAATCCCTTGAAGCAAACTGAATTGAAAACTTGGCAAACTTCATGTCGATGCCAATTGTTCACAAGTTAATAAGCTTCAGTAATTTAGCTCATGGAATCATGTCACGTTTGTTGGAATCATGTCACGTTTGTTCTTTTAATAATTTCCTATGGTGATGCGGTGATGCTAATACTTTTGTCTCTAATTTAGCCAATAATTTGCATATGTTGGTGTTATTCAGTTGAATTTATGTTTGCAGTTAACACTAGCCTTTGTTTAACTGGTAAAAATTTGTATTTGTTTGCGTTTAGTTGCTTTGTCCAACTTAAATCTAAAAAATCTTGCTGCATCCTTGACTGTTCCAGCATTGCATTCAAGGCCAAAAAACATAGTCAAGGTAGATGCTTACATTTCATACCACATTTCAAGGGACGACTTGTACAATATGCATATTTGTGAAACCAAATTCCTTTATTCTTTTAAGTTAAGTCTCAACAAGCTTCCCCTTAAAACTTGAATAATGGTTCTATCATAAACACATTTCCATTTTATGTTGTCGTGAAAATAACATGTTAAACACTAACAAATTTTATCTAATTTAATATACATAAATGTTTGCCCAATTTTTGGCCAGGTTTGAATTTCAGTAGGAGCCTCAAATGTTCTCTCCCAGTCCAAATCTGGATAACCTGCAGCAAATCGCTCATAGCGGTTGCTCTAGTTCGAATTTTCTATATGTTAATCGTAGCTTACCAAGCCCAACCGTCAAGTTCTAATTTTCTAACTCGATACAATTCTACAAAATGAATTTCCATTTTCTACGTACTTTCCCGTAACAGACCTCAATGCTAACAATTTAGCAAAGCAAAAAGATTAGCTAAAAGAAGAACGCTTACAAATGTAGAGGGCTGAACTGCAGAGCTCGTGCTTGAGGATGAAGAGAGTGAAGAAGATCAGGGGTGATGAAATGGGGGAGACCCTTCCTGGTAGCCAGCAACAAGCAAGGAGTATCCAACGAAGTGGACGTACGCCCCAGGTAAAGTTGTCCTGTTCTGGCTCGTGTGCCATTGTTGCATGCTGTCACAATAAACCTCATCTTTTAGTAAATATCTTTATCAATATTGCCCCCGAGTACCAGGTCCTTCCTAATCCCACACCACGATTGAGATTGCTGAGAATCCCTGCATAGAACGGTAAAACTGAAACAGTATCGTTAATATTTTTTCTCATGTGTTTTCTAGGTTAATCAATTTTAATAAATTAAAAAATCATAGTTTAAATTAATATAATCAATAAATAGTTATTAAATTAAATAATAGTAAACAAAGTAGATAAATAAATATTATGTGTAGGAGATTAAATTCGAATTATTATTTTTTAATTGAACAAAGCTTAATTACAAAAGAAATAATAAGCAGTTTCAATGGAGCTCCAAGAGAATGAAAAATAAACTAATTATGAACAACAACTTAAGCTCTAAATAAAAGACCGAACGTGGTGGTAGGAAAAGTCAAGTGAAATACATCAGCTAATCAAAAATTGCATGTTATGATCTGTTGAACAGCAATAAAAGCACTAAACAAAAATATAAACTTGGCTGGTACAATAGGCCAAGTGAAATATATCAGTTGATCAAGAGTTATATTTCAAATTTGAAGAGATTCTAGAGTTGTCTAGAGCATTGTACATATATAGCATGTATTTGCACAAATTGATATTTAATCTCATCCGAAAGCTTGTTATAGGTACCCTTCTTGATGCAGAGCATCTCGAATCCTTGGCAATCCTGTGTCACCAAAAAAAATTTGGAGTTTTGTCTATGTTGCTCGGTTCCTGCTTTAACCAAGTTGGTCGGTAGTTGGTCAATTTCTTTTGGTTACCGCGGTCGGTTATCTCCTGGGCGGTCGGTTATTTCACTGGTGCTCGACGTTGTCTGTCTACTGCTTGGTTATCTTGCTTACTTACGGGTTCAATTTTGTTTCCTGTTGTGGCCGACTTGTGCATTTATATTGGATCGCGGGATTAATGTTGGAATCCATCATTGGGAAGCGTGTGGTCCCAAATTTGACCGTTACTTCTGTTAATTATGGATTTGAAGGCCAACTCAGCTTAGTAGCTTCTTGTATAAATGTAGATGTTTGGTGGTAGTTTAGGGAGTCAGTTTTTGGATAGAAGATAGTAGACATTAGATTGGAGATTTCTGACAGATCCTCGCATGTTTGAGGACTTCTAAGATTCATTATAATATCAAGCCCTAACCAGAAAGGGCTTACAGCCTGGCATGTATGATTTCAATTGGTGATAATATATGAAAGATCTGGCATTCTCTCTCTCACTCTTATTGTTTGTTGCTTCCGCATGTGTGTTGCAGGCTTAGATCATTAGGGTGTGTCATCCTTTGGCCCCTCTTGCTCCCTGCCTTGCACCAGGTGGTATCAGAGCGAGGTGAGATCTTGATCTAGTTCTGTGGATCTAGGTTTGCAGGTTCCTCTTGAAGCCCTAGTTCAATTGTTGTGAGGTAGCAGATTGCGATCTGGCCTGCAATTGCAGAGGGTTGTCAAGATGGTTTGTGGGAGGTGAGATGCAGATCCAGGATTGGCAGATATGCTAAGATAGATTATTGCTAGGTTAGAAGTAGTGGAAACAACTCAGAAAAGAGGCAGACATCTTGAAGATGTTAGTGATGATGAAATTGAAGAAGAACATGTGAATGCAAAACCTGCTCCTATTATAGATCAAGGCAAAGAAATATTTTTGAAGGCTTTGACAAATCTGAAGTTAACACCACATTTCAATCCCCCTGAGTATGGTGGAAAGCTAGATTTTGATGAATTGGTGGACTGGATCACCGAGATGGAAAAGTATTTTGAATATGAAAACATTCATGAGGATAAGAAGGTGAAGATTGCAAGCACAAAGTTGAAAAGTCATGCATCCTTATGGTGGGAACATCTGCAATTGGATCGGAAGAGGAAAGGAAAAGACAAAATCAAGGTATGGAGTAAAATGGTCAATAAGTTAAAAGGAAAGTTCTTACCCTATGATTATCAGATTAACCTAGTTTAGCGAATGCAAAGTTTGAGATAGAAAGATAGCTCAATAAAAGAGTATACTGAGGAATTCTATAGATTAGATATCAAATCTAGACATGATGAAGATGATGTGGAAAGAATTGGTAGATACTTGAATGGTTTGAGAGTTTCCATCCAAGAGGAAATTAGTATGGTCAAGTTAGAGAACATTGAAGAGGCTTATCAATTTTCTTTGAAAGCCGATGAGAAATTGAACAAGAGACATAAGCAAAGACAAAGAGGTTGAGGTGGTAGATTCCCTAGAGGAAGAGGAAGATATAATGGTGAAAATGGTAGATCTGAACCTGAAAAGACAAATCTAGACAAGGGCAAGACCGAGTGGAAAGGTGAAAGTTCTAGAGGCAGAGGCAATAACTACCAAGGTGGTTATAGCAGAGGAAGTTTCTGAGGAACTTGTTATAATTGTGGAGAAGGACATAGATCTTTTGAATGTACATAAGCTAGTAAGAAGGCTGGTAGCAATAGAAATGCTTTGGTGCAAGAAGAGTCACTGAATGAACCTGAGAAAGAAAATAACTTGATGGTAAGGAGAGCACTGTGGAATGAAAGAAAGAAGGAAGATCTAGTAAGGAAAAGTTTGTTTAAGACTAGATGTAGAGTTTCTGACAAAGTTTGGAAGGTAATCATTAACAGTGGTAGCTCAAAGAATCTGGCACCTAAAGAGATGGTAGCAAAATTGTAGTTGGAAAGGTTGGTACATCTGAAGCCCTATCAGATTTCATGGATCAAGGATGAGAATACACTCCTAGTAAGTGAACAATGTTATGTGAATTTGAAGATTGAAAAATACTATGATAAGGTGTTATGTGATATCATGCCTATGGATTGTTGTCATATTTTATTGGGTAGACCTTGGCAATATGATAGACATGCTATATATGATGGGAGATTGCATAAGTATACTATTGTGGCTGATGGAAAGAAATAAATCTTGTTACCATTGATGGAAGAACCTGTTAGTAATGTTTGCACATCTGTGAAAGTTTGTTTGATGGAATGAAGGAAGTTTGTTAACTCATTGAAGAAGAATGACATATGTTTTATTGTGATTCCTAATAAGCCGAGTAAGAAAATAGAGGATAATGTCCCTGAGGAGATTGATAAGTTACTCACCGCGTACAGTGATATCATTTTTGATAATGTACCAGATGGTTTGCCACTGAAAAGAAGCATTGATCATTGTATGGATCTAATCCCTGGATCTAGTTTACCGAATAAGGCACCTCATTGGTTGACACCTACTGAGAATCAGGAATTGAACCGACAGATTCAAGAGTTGCTGGAGAAAGGTTTGATCAAAGAAAGTTTGAGTCCTTGTGCAGTACCTATTGTATTGGCACCGAAGAAGAATGGAGAATGGAGAATGTGTATTGATTCCAGAGCAATCAATAAGATAACAATGAAATATAGGTTTCCTATACCAAGAATGGATGACATAATGGACAGTTTGACTGGAGCAAAGTATTTCACAAAGATTGATTTGAAAAGTGGGTATCATCATATCAGAATCAAAGAAGGTGATGCATGGAAGACTGCTTTCAAGACAAAAGAAGGTTTGTATGAGTGGTTGGTTATGCCTTTTGGTTTAACTAATGCACCGAGTACTTTTATGAGGTTGATGAATGAAGTTTTGAAGAATTCTTAGGTAAATTTGTGATTGTATATCTTGATGATATTCTGATATTTAGTAAGACCAGAGAAGAACATTTGTTGCATGTGAGACAAGTTTTGCAGAGACTAGAAGAGGAAAAGTTGCTGATAAATCTAAAAAAGTGTTCATTCATGAAAGAAGAGATTGTGTATTTGGGATTTGTTATTTCAGCTGATGGTTTGAAGATGGATCCTAAAAAAGTTGAAGCTATTTTGAATTGGCCTACACCTGTGAATTCTAGTGAGGTAAGATCATTTCATGGTTTGGCAAGTTTTTACTGAAAGTTCATAAGGAATTTCAGTTCAATTTGTAATTCTATGAATGAGACTATGAGAGGAGACAAAAGAGAATTCAAGTGGACACATGGAGCTGACACAAGTTTTGAGACTTTGAAGCAGAAGGTTGTTGAATTACCTATTTTGGCATTACCTAATTTCAGTAAAGTATTTCAAGTAGAATGTGATGCAAGTGGAAGTGCAATTGGAGCTGTGTTAAGTCAAGAAGGTAAACCTGTTGCTTTCTTTAGTGAAAAGTTGAATGATGCTAGAAGGAAATATTCTGTGTATGATCAAGAATTCTATGCTATTGTTCAAGCACTGAGGAAATGGAGACATTATTTTATACCGAGTGAATTTGTGTTGTATATTGATCATAAGGCTTTACAATACTTGGGTAGTCAAAATAAGTTGAATCAGAGACATATGAAATGGGTTGAGTATTTGCAGAGTTACACATTTGTGATAAAGCATAAGAGTGGAGTCACTAACCGAGTTGCTGATGCATTGAGTAGAAGAAGATCTTTGATGACCAAGATGAAAATTGAAGTTCTTGGTTTTGATGAGATGAGAGGTTTGTATGAAAATGACCCTGATTTTTCTAAGCCATGGAGAAAGTGCAGAGCACCTATTCAAGATCAACAAGATACTAAATGGGATGAATATTTTATTTAGGAAGGTATGTTGTTTAAAGGTATTTAGTTGTGTATACCGAGAGGAGTAATGATATCTAATTTGATAAAGGAGAAACATAGTAATGGATTGGTTGGACACTTTGGCATTGATAAAACATGGAATTTGCTGAAGGAGAAGTACTATTGGCCGCAGTTGTATAGAGATGTTCATAAATTTGTGGTATTTGTCAAGTTGCAAAGGGAGTAAGTCATAATACTTGATTGTATACACCGATTGTTGTTCTTGAGAAACCTTGGATTGACATCAGTATGGACTTTGTTCTTGGCGTACCAAAGACAGTAAGAGATAATGATTCAATATTTGTTGTTGTGGATAGATTTTCTAAGATGGCACATTTTATACCTTGTAAAAAGACATCAGATGCAATACATGTAGCAGATCTTTTCTTTAAGGAAATTGTCAGATTGCATGGATTACCGAGGAGTATTATCTCTGACCGAGATAGTAAATTTGTCAGATACTTTTGAAAAACCCTTTGGAAGAAATTTGGCACTGAGTTGAAATATAGTTCTACATTTCACCCACAAACCAATGGACAGACTGAAGTTGTGAACTGAAGTTTGGGAAATCTTTTAAGATGTTTAACTGGAGACACACTGAGTAATTGGGATTTTGTGTTAGCACAAGCAGAATTTGCATATAATAATTCAATGAATAGGAGTACTGGAAAGACACCATTTGAGATTGTGAATGGCATACAACCGAGAGGAATATCTGATTTGAGAGACATTGTTGATGAGAATAAGAAAAGTGTTGAAGGAGTAAAGTTTGCTAAGTACATGAAGACATTGCATGAAGATGTGAAGCTGAAGCTAGAAGACAGTAATCAGAAATACAAAGACAGAGCTGATAGATCAAGAATACATAAGACTTTTGATGTTGGTGATGAAGTGATGGTTCATTTGAAGAAAGGTCGATTTCTTGTTGGAACATATGGAAAGCTGAAGATGAAGAAGTTTGGACCTTGCAAGATTATGAAGAAATTTGACAGTGGAAATGCATATCAAATTGAGTTACCTGATGACATGGACATATCACTAATTTTCAATATTGTTAATTTGTATGAGTATCATGAACCTGATGAAGAAGTGATAGTACCGACAAAATATCCTAAGAAGAAGAATGATGAAGTTGAACAGATTTTGAAGGAAAGAATTGGCAAAAGTACAAGAGGAAAACAATATATGGAATATCTGGTTAAGTGGAAGAATAGACCGATGGAAGACAGTTCATGGATTTCACAGTCTGAGTTGGATGCAACTCGGACCAGACCTACCAAATGATTCAGAGAATCATTTCAAAATAACCCCAGGTGTCTAATGCGAGAGCATCTCGGGTCCTTGGCAATCTTGTGTCACCAAAAAGAATTTGGAGTTTTGTTTGTATTGCTCAATTCCTGCTTTAACTGAGTTGGTTAGTAGTTGGTCGATTTCCTTTGGTTACCAAGGGTGGTTGGTTATTTCACTAGCACTCGGCGTTGTCTGTCTGCTGCTCGGTTATCTTGCTTACTAACGGGTTTAGTTTTGTTTCCTGTTGTGGCCGACTTGTGCATTTATATTGGATCATGGAATTAATGTTGGAATCTATCATTGGGAAGCGTGTGGTCCTAGATTTGACTGTTACTTTTGTTAATTATGGATTTGAAGGCTGACTCAGCTTGGTAGCTTCTTGTATAAATGTAGATGTTTAGTGGTAGTTTAAGGAGTCAATTTTTGGATAGAAGATAGTAGACATTAGATTGGAGATTTCTGACAGATCCTCACATGTTTGAGGACTTTTGAGATTCATTGTAATATCAGGCCCTAACCAAGAAGGCCTTACAGCACGACATGTATGATTCCAATTGATGATAATATATGAAAGATCTGGCATTCTATCTCTCACTCTTGTTGTTTGTTGCTTCCGCATGTGTGTTACAGGCTTGGATCATTAGGGTGTGCCATCCTTTGGCCCCTCTTGCTCCCTGCCTTGTGCCACTTCTTCTTCAGCTCAGAGCATAAAGAAACAAATTATAACATAATGTTAGAGTAAAACTACAACATTTATACTTCTATTTCTACTCCCTAATAAGTAATATGATTAGAAAAAATAGTTGAACATCTACTTTTTCAAATATGTAGCAAGATAGTTAGATATTGAATCAACAATAATATTCTTAAAGAGCTCAATACCCAAAACTTCTTTCCAACCCAACACATGGGCAAATATAGAAGGAAAATGAATAAACATAGCATTCTATTTCTTCTTAGCATGATAGCAATCCCAAAAAATGTGTTTCACACTTTTAGCATGTTGGAAAAATGGGCAATTAATTGAAACAGTCTTTAAATATCTTAGTATGTCCCCTACATGCAATTTATGATGTAAAATTTTCCATGTAAGAATTTGAGCATTAGCTTTAGCTTTAGTCTTCCACACTTGAGCACTGAGGTTTCTCCATTTATTTTCTTTGAATTTGCAGCCCCGCTTATTATTCAACCTTGGATATAACTTCATATTTAGAAGAAGTGACCAATAAATCTTCTTTAGGAAAAATAGAAAAAAGGTGTGTTTCCAAGCCAAAGCTAATCTTTGGAGATACTAAATTGAAAAGGAGTGCATAGCTACACAAGCACCAAAGATTGACAAATATAAGAAACCCTCTAGACTTGTTATTTAGATTGGATGCCCTTTTAGTCTGTTGCCACTTGCCCCAATCAAGAGAATTGAAATCTCAATTATCAACAAATTGTTGCACACCTTTCTTGAAAAAATATAAGGCTTGTTTAGGAAAGCTAACAATGAGAGGAAGCTCATGATAAAGCACCAATTAGGTCCACCATATAGAAGAGTTAGTGAAGCTAAACCCCTATTGAAGAGAGTTCTTCCATTTAAGAAAAATACACACTTGTTTCCAAGATTTCCATATTGATTGTAAAAGAAATGATGCCCTTAACTGAAATGATGGAGCCATCAAAATCTTATCAATCCAACCCACACCTTGCAATTTATTTTTTGCAGCAATAAGAGAAATGTGATGATGAGCCAGGATTTTCCAAGGTTCATCACTAGTCACCACTCTTATAATCCATTGTGTTGATAAATAGGAGCCTTGAGTCTTGGGATCCAAAAGCCCCTGTCCACCATTATTTTTAGGTTGTTTGCAATGAGCACAAGATGACGCTTTAAAACCTTATTTACCATCCCAATTAGTCTATAGAAATCAACTTACTAATTTATTACGCTCTTCATATCCATTTTTGGATGGCATCCAAAAAGAGGAATACTAGACATGGGAAGCCAAAAAATAAATTGTCACTTGAACTTTACCAGGTAGTGATAAATATTTATTTCCCTGATTGAAAATCTTATTTTTTAGCTTTATAAGAACTAACTCCACATATTAGACAAGCAAACCCCTAAATCATAAGGTGTACCAAAATATCTAGTAATATGTCCATGTCTGATATGTTTCCATTCTTTGGGAATCCAATCAAGAATGGGATTCAGGATTAGGCATAAGAAATTTTGTTTTATGATAGGCAAGCTTAGATCCTGAAATAGAAATATATAGTATCGATTGAGAACTTCCATCACGTTGTTAATTTTTGTTTTTGAGTTTTGAATAAATAAGATACTATCATAGTAAAATGTGAATTAATAACTATTGCATTGTTAGGAATGTGATGTTTAATATTAAATTTAATTAATTATACTTCTACAACAAATAACCAAGAGCATCTACGACTAGTACATATAGAAAGGGTGATAAAGTTCATTTTTTCTTGATAGGCCTTTGTAATGGGAAGGAATTAGTGAGAGATTTATTAATGACAAGATGAGCATTTGCATCATAAAATAACATTGAAACATGTTTATAAAGCTTGGGATCAAACCCAAACCATTGGAGCATTTTGATAATAATTTTCCACCTCATCCTATCATAAGCCTTATCAAAATCAAGTTTTACTAGCAAAGCATCGTGTCCTAATTGTTGGGCCCACTCACAAGTTTCCCAAGCCAAGATTAAATTATCAAGAATAAAATGTCCACCCAAGAACCTTGTTTGTTCAGGTCTAACTATCCCTTTAGTCATTGGTTTGATTCTCAAAGATAAGGATTTAGCAATGATTTTATACGAGGTACTAAGAAGAGTGATGGGACACCATCTAGAAAGAGAACCTTCATTATTACTCTTTAGAAATAATTTAATCAAACCTTTGTTAATATCAGTGCCCAAAGAACTATGTTTCAAAGCTTCTAGGTAAACAAGAGAAAAATCTTCCTTTATATGTTGCTACACAATTTGGTGAAATTTAATAGAAAACCCATCAGTTCCTGGACTCTTATTAGGAAACATTGAAAAAACATGTTCCAAATCATCTATGGAAAGTTCTTGATCAAGATATTTACTATATTCAACATCGACCTTCCTAGGAGTAGTATCATTTGATAATGTCTTCCAATGTAAATTGGGCATCTAGTCAATGAGGTCCTCCTCAAAAATATTTTCATAGATTTTATAGAATATAATTTTATTGTCTTCCTAATTAGTAAGTACCTGGTCATTAGCATCCTTTATATCCCAAATATACTCCTTATGTTTATAATTAAAATAGTTAAAAAAATAATTTGTGCCCTTAATCTAGAGCAATCGGGCCCTTATTTTGGCCCCTTGTCCTTTATACAACTCAAGTTTATGCAACTAAGTTTCAATAGAAGCTAGAGAGGTTTGGATAGTAATATTTCTAGTATCTTAATTGAGCAATTTTTTTATTGAAATCCAACTTCCCGTTGAGAGATTTTTCTTAAATCTTTTGTTATCATGCCATTCTTTTACAAAAAGATCGTAAAATTGTGGCACATTGAATAATGGCTTTCAGCCACCAAACCTTGGATGACTCTCCCTCTTTAGGTTTGGGAATGGAGTTCCAAACACCAACTAAAGCAGCAACACTTATAATAAGCAAGGAGTATCCAATGAAGTGGTCGTACAACCTAGGTAAAGTTGTCATGTTCTAGCTCATGTGCCATTGTTACATTCATTCACGATAAACCTCATCCCTTAGTGGCAATCTTTATCAATATTTCCCCTAAGTACCAGGTCCTTCAAAATCCCACACCAACATTGAGATTGCTAAGAATCCCTACATAGAATGGTAAAACTAAAACAATATTGTAAAGGAAAAATAATTTACCTCATGTGCTCTCTAGGTTAATTAATTTTTAAAAATTAAAAAATCATAATTGAAATTAATGTAATCAATAAATAGTTATTAAATAATAATAACAATAACAAAGTAGGTAAATAAATTTTATATGTGGGAGATTAAATCATAATTATTACATAGTAATTGCGGTGTTGTGGAGAACCGTCATTTTGGCATAAAAATAGGTTCTAATTATCTCTAATATTTGGGAATTGTGATAATTTAGAATTTTATGATTGAATATGCATTATGCAAAATAAAATTTAGACATAAAAATATTGTGAGGCATGGAATTGATCTTACTTTATTTTTATCTATCTCACTTGGTTCATCCATATCTTTGATATCTATTGAAATTTAAGGAGTAGTCATTTTTAAAAATGCTTTAGGGAGATTGTTAGATTGCAAGAGTCATATTCTCCCAAGTCAATTTTTTTAGTTAAACCTATGTTGTTCTAATAGAAGAAAATTAAAAAAATCTCAAACATGTAGGTGTTTATAAGATTAATGTAGTAATCTAAAACCAAATGTTTGTAGAATGATTTATCTTTTCAATACATACAATTTTAAATTCAAGAAAGTAGTAATAAATTGTGGAAACATGTATAAAGTTGGTTCTTAACATCAAATAAAATAGGCGGGACTCCATAAAATTTGAAATTTATTCTTTTTAATTTTATAGGACAACTTTGAATGACATGGTATCAAATCCACATGCCACAAGATTGACCTAAGAGAGGGAGGCATGACAATCAAGGTAGATAATCTGCTTGATGTTGATCATCTTATCACACATCCTATATATCATTTTGCACAACAATAGTTTATTTCACATATTTTCACAACATTGAGCACTTCATCTTTAAGATTCTTTCTTTCTCCAATTCTTTTTTTTCTAATTCATAGTTTATTTAATTTCTTCTTCCATTGATTATGTTTACTACATTGTAATAAATCTTGTAGAGTATTTGCTCAAATCTACATTAAAATTTTATGACCACTCAAATTTTAATTCTTTCTAATCGCCAAGTTTTTAATGTGGGTAATGTGAGATCAATATGGATATTAGAATGGTGACAAAGGAATTATATGAAAAGTATTTTCAGCTAGTTGTCTAATTAACAATTGAAACTTGTAACTTATCGAATTGATAAAGTCGAACTAGATGATAGTGAATGTAAATTTTGATCAAGTTAAACCACCTAAATGCAAAAGGAATTATGTCAACAACAATATATAATCCTAACTCACTCAATTTTCAACCATCTAGTTCAAAATGTATCAAAAATGAAAGATGGGTCAGGTTAACTAATTCAACTCGAGGATCTATCTACAGCAGGAAAGCCCAATGCACGCTACTTCCCATAGTAGCTACTAGTCACCAATTTATTATCTACTGCAAACCCCAATTGTACCATCTTAAAATGGGTGCACTCCTCATTTAAGACCTTTTAGCTCCCATCCTTTATTGAATTTTTGGACCATGGATGGATTCATGCTCAGTTCCCTTTTTCTCTTGTTCAAACC
This sequence comes from Chamaecyparis obtusa, assembly GCA_027943335.1. Lineage (NCBI taxonomy): Eukaryota > Viridiplantae > Streptophyta > Pinopsida > Cupressales > Cupressaceae > Chamaecyparis > Chamaecyparis obtusa. The sequence goes on from BSBK01003598.1 coordinate 1,339,074, forward strand.
TATTTTCTCCCTTTTCAACTATGCAATCTTTGATACCTCAGGGTTGGATCCCTGTGGGTCAATCCTAGAATAGGTCGTTATTCCCTGTGGGTTGTGAGCCTCAGGCCCGGTGTTGTCTCATGGATTTAATTTGCAAAATTTGGTGACCCCATCGACATGCTTTATTTTCCCGCCTGAAAACTAGTATAAAAGGAAGCCTAGGCACTTCATTTTGAGAGACACATACACTATAGAAATCTCAAGCTCAAGCATTCAAGCAAGTAGATTTTTTTATCAAGCATTCAAGGCATTCAAAGATTCAAGGATCCTTTGTGAGCATTTCCTCTTCAAGATCTAACATATTGTTGGCCATCAAGGGAGGAGATTTACATTGAGGAATTCATAATCTTCTTCATTTGCACACTTGCATCCATGGCTCCATGAAGTGATTTTGGTAGATTAATTGCATTTGTGGAGATTTCCTACATCTATTATTGCAAATTCAACATCTACAACATACAAACACCACCAAATCCTTATTGACAAGGGTTTCTTCAAGCAAGGTGAATATTTACATTTGTCTTGTTTCATTTATGCATTTACATTTTAATTCAAGGTTGATTCCTCAATACAGGGCTTGACCAAGGCAATCCCTTATCCATCCCAACCATAAAACCTAGTTTTCTATGTGCAGGAGCAGGATCTCAAAATTGTAGATACAGATCTGGAAGTTGCAGACAGAGATCTACCAAAAAAATCTGGGTCAACTTCAGTAAAGTGCCTTGGGAACATGGTGACTTGGTCAACCTATTCTGGAATATGGTGACATGGTCAACCTGGTCCTAGCAGCTTGAGATTTTTAGCATTTTTTGGGTTTTCAGCCGTGATCACAAATCTGCAGTAAAAAATTCAGTTACAGGTCCAAAACAGTAGTTTTCAGAGTAGAAAAGCATATTCCTCTTCATACTTCAAGGTGAGTACCTCATTATCTATTTCATATCTTAGTTTAGATCTATTTTCACATCTTAATTAGGTTGATTGCTTACATTTAGCACCTAGATCTCTATTGCTTATCTTGCCAAATCAATTAGTTCGAATTTACAAGTGCATTTACACAACCTTAATCAAATCTTACATTGCATGAAATAGAACTTGTTTGTGTACTTCCTTAGTATAATTTGGGTTTAGCATTGGCATCCCTTTATCTCCTTGGTTTTTGCTAATCTAACTTAGGTTATATTAAGAGTTATGCCTGGAAGCCCCTCTTTCTCTTGTATTTCTAATGTTAGTGTGGAAATGGTTAATTAATGAACACATCTCACATGGTTTACATTACTGAATTCATTCACACCATTTTCCACCTAAAATTTTTGGTGAACTCGATGTCCTATACCTCTTTCTTGGAGTTAGATCCCTTGTTTTCCCTTTTTTGCATTGGTTGTTTCCTTTCTTTTGGTGAAACTGGTGCATTCCCGCTTTTTTATTTTGGAGTTAGATTTAGCTATACTTGTGTGGTTAGATCTCTCTTGTTATGCTCTTTATTACATTGATAATTGTAATAGATCTCATTATATTTTCCTTTTGTGATATATGTTATGAGCTTTATTACACTAAGTCCAACCTCTAGCATTCTTGTTAGGAGAAGTCATAGACTCAAGGGCTCTTTTGACCATGGTTCCTCTTTCCTTCCTAGGACCAGGGTAATCTTTAAGAAACCCCCCCTTCAAAAAAGTTGTAAAATACTGGCGAAATTTAGAAAACTACAGAGGAAAATATTAATTTTATTGGCGAAAAAATTTAGTTTTCAAGAAAAAATAATAATCTCAATTGGCGAATCATTCATGCTCCCTAAAACTATGTGGAAAATCTTGGCGAATTGTGTTTTTGTTTGAGAACTACCAAAATATATATTAGTGAATAAAAAATAGTATTTATAGTATAAAAAATAAATATTGGCGAATATTCAAAACATAGTGATAGGACTAAGACCAAAACTTGACCACACACACATAGAGAGCTAAGCCGAGTATGCAAATGAAGAAAAGTTGGGAGCTACGTGTCATTTACTGATGACTAGTTTGTGGTGATAGTTTGTGTAGCTTCAAAAAGCTAAAAGGAGGTTCAATGCTAATAGTTACGAAGATACACAATGGTCATGTTGATGGTGTGCATGAATTTGGCTGTAATGTTGGTGGTTTAGAGTTGTAGGCCACGAAGATACGCAAATTTTAAGTAAGTTTGTGGTTGACAGTTTGCATAGCTTCAGTAGGCTAAATTGAAGGTCAATGTTGATGGTTACGAAGATACATAAAGGTCAGGTCAGTTTGTGGTGACTGGTGACATTGTGCATAGCTTTGTCACACTAAAAGGAGGGTCGATGCTAACAATTACGAAGATATGTAATGGTCAGGCTGATGGCATGTGTGACTTTGGCAGTTATGTTGCCAGTTTGGAGTTGAAGGCCACAAAGATATGCAAAGGTCAGGTTGACAATGTGCGTGACTTCAGAAGTTATAATCGCAGCTAGGATATGGGGGTTTCGAGGTCATGCTAGCAATCTGCGTAACTTCGCCATGAAGTTACAGTGACACTGAAGACTAAAGTGCAAATAGGGACATTAACAAGACTTATCAATGATTTTAAATTATTCAGTAGTTTACATAATCCAAGCCAAGATTTTGATTAGACATTAAAAAGGATAATTTGTACGAGATATGAGTTGTGATTCATCAACATTCATTATTTTTATTTTCAGAGCCAAGTCACCTTATGTGAAACATTCCTTCAAAATTTAATGCAACTACCAAGTTGCCAGTTAAAATTTTAAAATTGTAGCTAGGATATGGTGGTTCTGAGGTCACGTTGGCAGTCTGTGTAGCTTCGGTAGTACATAATCCAAGCCAAGATTTTGATTAGACATCAAAAGGGATAATTTGTACAGGATATGAGCTGTGATTCATCAACATTCATTATTTTTATTTTTGGATTCGAAGCCAAGTTACGTAGGATACATTTGCAATTTTTCTTTATTGATATTCACTATTTTCCTTTTTTGAGGCAAGCCACCTTATGTGAAAGATTCCTTCAAAATTTATTATGGCTAACAAGTTGGTGATTAATTTCTTTATATACTCCTTGATAGTGGAATAACATAACACAGGGTGCTTTCTAAATTTCTAAATTTGGATGACAGAATGGGTCTTCTAGTAGCTGAGGGACCATCAAATGAGAACCCAAAACTTGTTATCCAACCAAATTTGGATATGGAGGAGATTAAATAGGATGTCCTCACTCATCTTATGTCTGCAGCATGATATCATGCTACCAGTTACGTCAGATACCAAAGCGACATGTTCCAACTTGAAGTAGAACATGACAAGGCAGAGATGCGCTATATTTTTGAGGATCATGGCTTCGACCAGGAGGGGTTCCAAGAGGAGATGATCTAGTTATTTGTTGGTCTTCGCATTGACTGATCTTTTTTTCTTTGTGGATAGTATGTACTATAACAAATTACTATTAGTATTAGGATATGTAGGAATCAGACTAGGCTTTTCTAATTTCCTCTGAAAGGATCTTAGGATAATTTTTGTTACTTGTAAATTTGTAATTTATAAATACGAATATACTTTTCATTTTGGTTTTGGAAATGGTTGGAAGCTTGTCGCAACCCCTTTTGGGGAAACCACAACCATTCACTATTCAGTTACTAGTATAGCAAAAATATAGAAAAACTAAAAATTTAAATGTATGAGTATCATTTTTGAAATTAATAGTAATACATATGAGAAGACTCTTTTTAAATTAGTGTTTTATGTGTTATTTGCGTTATTTGCTTATACTTCAAATTTCAATACAGTAACATGCTACGTGAATTATGAACAATAGTTTTATTAATTGAAATATATGTAAATTATAATTATTAATATGAGTCAAGATTCAAGAAGTACAGTATTAGTATATGAACTTGATGTATCTGTGATTGTGTATAAAATTATAAATACCTATTAACTGAATCAGAATGCTAAATCACTTCACTGACTAAATGAGAAGTCTAACACTTCTAAAATCTAAATCCCACATGGCACGTGGAAATTTGGAACCCACTCCTAGCTCTGAAGTTATACCTGGCTACTTCGTAACTTCTCAACCATTAATTTGTTATGATGGTGATGGGTTCTAAAGTTACACTTGGTTGTTTTGTAACTTCTCAACGGTTAAGTTGTTATGATGGTTATTGGTTCCGAAGTCCCAACTAACAGTGTGCATAACTTTAGAAGGTGTTGAAAAGTGAGAGTAAGTTGCATGCCACGTGGAAAGTGCCAAAGAATAGAATGTTTGCGGAGCTTTGCTAGGGTTTCTTGGTTGTTTGTGATGGTGGTTACAAAGTACAAGTATCAAGAATGACATCTAAAGTCATGCTAGGATGTGTCATAACATCTCAAGGTTTCTTTTCCCTAGTCATTTTAATAGTCCCGAAGTTGTGAAAAGGTTTTGTGTGACTTCACAAGTGTCAAAGTTTTAGGATTTCAAATTCAAAGGGCCAAAGCCCCTGATTTGCAGGTAGCAAAGTTGAGATATGGTTAGATGTACCGTTAGTGTAACTTCGACACCACACCAATTATTTTCTCCTAGATAGCCTCCAAATCTATGCTGGAAGTGACAGTTGACACTTTTTTGAAAATGGTAATTACTAATTTCATGCATGTACGCTTGATGAGATTTTAATTTTTTATAGAGTAGGTGGCCTGGTGGCTAGTTGTGAGTTGCTTATTAGTTATTAAAGATAGTTCATAGAGCATCCATAATTTTCAAATTTGAAGAGCAACGGAGAGTTGAAACCTTTAAGTGCAGAAAAGGAGTTAGAGTTTAGTATACATAAAGAATGGCAGAACAAGGATCTCCTGAGTTTGTCGTAGTCCAAGCAAAGAGTGTGCATTAAAGAATAAAGAGGCCAAACATATATGTTGAAGAATGGATGAAACTATTGCCTGGAACCTCAAATTTGCAATCATCTAATGCTTATGAGTGGAGGGACCCTTATGCATTCTACAGGGATGTTGTTTTCCCAAACACAACTGGGTATGAGCTCTTCATGTATTTCTATAACAATAGATTGAGAGGCCCTCCTATTTCAAACCCATAGGATAGGAACTTGGGAAATTTGATAGCACCTGAGGTATTTTTGGATGTAGACTTCATGAAAGTGCTAATTGAAGCATACAATCTAGTGACACAAGATTTCCACAAGCAGGACAAGTCTATACTCTGCATGTTAGACATAGCGACTTTTATTCAAGCTTTTAACATTCAGGGACCTATGAGTGTGGATATTGACCTAGAAGAAGAGGAGGCCCTATATAATAGACATAAAATTTACTACACTGGAAGGGTTATGAGGAAGCATATTCCTAGAGAAAAGAAAGAGGCAGGGTTGTTGCCGAAGAAGGTTGCAAATTCATTTGATATTGAGCTTTTCTTTCCCTATTTCCAGAATTCCATCTACGGTCTACACAAAGTTATTGGAGTAGATGGAGGTTTGATAGTGACTCCTAACATTTATGTCATGGCTATAGATGTTCAAGACCTATACACCAATAAGGAGTTTGATTATGTGGGGAACATAATCAATGTAATGCACACTGAGTTGATGAATGCAAAGACTGATTTGAAAAGCTTCAATTTCAATCACTACTCCATGCTGATGCACCTGATCCTCTATTGCAATATTGGCTACATCAACCCAAAGTTCATCAATGAGACCGAGAATGCATGAGGAACTGTTCCACTTCAGCTCTGGACCAGGTTATGGGATAGAAGTTACCATTTCTCTAATTCCATTGCTTTTTATAATGATTTTGTGGATCCAATAATGAACATGTTAGGGATTGTGAGGGATAGATTTCCTTTATTTGTTAGAAAATTGCTTAGACCCTTTGCATTTGAAAATTGACAATGAAATTAAGCACAATTAGGGTGATATGTTTATTTTAAAGAACTTTTCTGTTATGAGAGTGTATGCTTGCCCTTAACCTCCATACATACTGCCAAAATATGTCCCAGAAAGATTGGAAATAATAGAATTCATGTGGCAACTTATCATGATGGATAGAGAACACTTAGGCCCTAAAAGACATAAGGGAACCTTTCTACCAAGGAGGTTCCAAATAGGGGATTTCTCTATAGGTAAAGATGTTGTGGACCAAATCCATGAATCCCTGAGATAATTCAGATTTCCCTCTGCTAATGCAATGATGTATGACCTTAAGGACTTTGTTAGAGGAGCATTGAGAGAAATGATGAATCACAATATAGCTCAAAATCAGCCAATGCCAGATGAGGATGTTATTAGAAATATGCTCAGTCTACATATATGTGACGAGAGAAGCCTTAAATGGAAAAATATTGTAAGGGTAGAGGAAGAATTGAAAAAGGTAGACACTACCTTCCCCAATTTCTTTCCTGATGTCCTATACATGCCGAGAATTGACATGTGTATAGAGAAATACAAAGATATTATGTCTAAATTTCCAGACATCCTTGAGGAGGAGGACATAATAAACCTTGAGGAAGTTGAACCTGATGTGGTGTTTATGGTAGAAACAGAACAAGTTGAGTCATCCACATCCGAGCAAAGCCCATCAAAGAAACAAAAGTTGATGAATGTACTAGAAAAGGCAAGGTAGAAGGCACTACAAATCCTGCCAGGTAATAGCCATTACTTTGTTGAATTAAGAAAAAAAATTTGACATCACAGGCAAATGAGGGAGAAAAGGCCCTAGATGAGTTAGAGAATTGGTTGCAGCTAGATTAGATGATAGGGTCATCCAAGCTAAAGAGTTTATAGATGATGATGAATTCATCGAGTCTGATGAATTTAAAAGTTTTCTCTTTATAGTTAAGCAGAATGAATTAACACTCTCTTTGAAACTAGGGGAATCATAGGAAAAGACTGTTGAAATGATTGAAAAATTATAGGCCTATGATCCCAACAGTGAAACATTAACTTTGGAGGAGGCAAGAGATCTTGTGAAGAGAAGTGGCATGTTGTTGATCCTTGGATAGGACTTGGAGTCCTCATTCTTAATTGACCAAATCAAGAGGCAAGATAAAGTTATAGCTTATGGATCTTTTGGCCCTAATGGACTACAGAGGGGTTTTGGATTTAATATGGACACTAAGACACTAGTAGTATGGTGTGTGGCCCCAGAATATAATAAGCCTAGATTGGTTGACATCCAAGACACAACACAGGGTAGCCAATTAATATGGAGGTTGCAGGACACTATAGGGTCAGAGATAGAAAATATCCTACATCATGCATCATCCATGAATAAAGAAGTGGTTGAGGACTTAGAGAACAGGCTAGCCAAGACATTAAGAGATTATGTGTCAACTAGAAAAAAGTTTGAAGATGAACTGAAGAAGAATTTTCTCATGGATAAGACTGTGAAGGAGCTAAAAGATGAAATAAATAGTCTAAAAAATTAGTCCAGGGCAATTACAGAGGTCTGTGATGCAGGGGTCCAAATTGAATATGAGGGGGGCTTAGCTCTAGAATGTGAAATAGAAAAGATAATAATGGATGTTGATCAACCTGCTGATACTGCAATTACTGAAAAATGAGACTTTGAAAAAGGTGATACTGTATAGAGTAAATATTTTAAAAGGGAATTCACAAATCATTAATAGTAATTTTATTTCTTTGCAAGGGGATGTAATGTTCCCGACTCCCGGAGGCATTTATCTCCCGGAGGCAAATTTTGTATCTCCTGGAGGCAATTTCTGTATCTCCTAGAGGTGTTTATCTCCCGAAGGCATTTTATCTCCCGGAGGCAAATTCTGTATCTCCCAGAGGTGTTTATCTCCTAGAGGCAAATTCTGTATCTCCCAGAGGTGTTTATCTCCCGAAGGCATTTTATCTCCCGGAGGCAAATTTTGTATCTCCCAGAGGTGTGTACAAGGAGCAACAATGGCATACGGTAACATGCCGTACAGTGGGGAGTGAAGCAGGCCGTGCGGGTGAAATGAGCAGGCCATATGGATGGGATGAGCAGGTCGTATGGTTGTACGGGGTGGCAAGTTGAATGGGTTTCAAGGTGAAAATGCAATTACAGTATCCTCTGTCCTTCGGTTGTAATAAAATATAGTTCCCGTGAATTAGAATACTCACAAACCACAAGATGTTTTTCCAGAAGAATGTTTATTGAATTAATTGATAAAGCCTCAGATTTGCCAGATCCAATACAAGCAGAATAGGGTGAGGGTTGAATCCCACTGAAACTGCGAAATACCAAATAGGGAGGGTCTTTCACCTCCGAAATGGCAAAGAGCAGAATCCCAATAGGAATTCACAAACATAAATAAAATATCAAATCTCAATATATGAAAACTATCCTACACGCCGAGCATAAATACCCGTCGGGGAAAACTCCTGAGAGTGCACAAAAGAGCCGATGGCGTCAACTAAAACTATGCCAAAAGAAATAATGGGCCCGAGATAAGCTAAATCAATCGGGACCCACATATACAATAGTTTTAATAGTCATTTAATGACAGGAACATTACAGGGGAAAAATATCAATGTTCTAATGCCTTGTTTGTACTAACCCCATTATTTAATTCTTGGGGCCCATACTTGCAATTCTTTGATAGGTTAATTTTACTAATGGGAAAAAAGTTGGAGTTACCTGACCAAATAATTGATGTTAAGGAAATGGTGTTATTTGTAAAGGATTTGTATGCATTTTTCATTGGCAAGTTACAAAACATTTAGGCAAAGCTAAAGGATTTTTCTAAAGAGTCTGAAGGATATATCCCTACTATTGTGGATACAGAGGGACACTTGAAGGACTGGCAGGAGTGGGTTGATTCTTTCAACCAAATTTTGGATGCTAGCAAGGTGGCTTCTTATTTTGTTGGTGATGTTGACATTTCAAATTTTTATGAAGTTGTGGATGAATTGTACAAGTAGGAGATTGACATGAATAAGTTTTTTGCCAAATCTTGAGCCATAACAGATTCCAAGTGTAACAAATTCCTTGAAGACTTGGATACAGTGAGAGTGATAACTTGGCTATCAAAGAGGGAAATTGTGGTGTGGGAAACTATTGGAGAGATTCAAGCCTTGCCACATGGATGATGGAAGTAGTTGAGACAATTCTGGTATTAGATGAAGAGCCAATAGAGGGAGGTCAATTAATTCAAATAGGGTATCTTATCTTTGCAGTTCACTTGCTGTGGATACACATTTGGTGAAAACCAAGATAGATTCTAAAGAATTTGGGCTGCCAGTTGTCGCTCTTGTAACTGTTTCCAAACTTGTTTGCCAATGTTAGTTTTTCTTTTCTAATAGAAGTCTCTGGTACTATGATCATTGATCATTGATGTATAAATTTCAAGGAAGTTAATACAAGGATATTTTCTAATTTTTTGTGCCTTATGAACAAAGAGCTCAAGATCGCAGTTGTAATTTGTTTAAAGTTGAATGTATAATGTCATATTATTATATTAATAATTATTATTATACTTTGAGTTTGCTTTTGATTCAAGGAATTAAGTAAATTCTTAGTATTAGGAATTTAGGAAATTAGGAATGAGTATGAAAAATTGATAATTTATAGGAAATTAGGAATATTTGACCATCGACAATGTTCTGAAGTAACGTCGGGCTATTTCATAACTTCTCAGCAGTTAAGTGGTTAGGATTGTGATGGGTTCCAAACTTTTGAGGTCCCGACTAACGGTGTGCATAACTTTGGAATTAAAGTGTCAGTTAGTTAAAAGTGACAATGTGTAATGGTGTTGAAAGTGACAGTTAGTTGCATGCCACATGGAAAGCATAGAGGAATGGACTGTGTCAATGGTCAGATTAATATTTGTCAGGAACAATTCTAAACCTACAATAGTAATATTCAAGTGGTTTGTGGAGCTTCAAGAGGGTTTCTTGGTCATTAGTGTTGGTGGTTACGAAGTTACGATGAAGCATTTTTGCGGATAGGTGTAACTTTAGAAAGGTTAACAAGTTACAAAACTAAACATTTTAGAGGTTGCAGAAGGTTTTGTGCAGGACTTTGCAAGGTTATATGAGAGAGAAGATGTTAAGAAGACCGTCACCGTAACTTTGGAAGGGTTCCAAAGGCCTCTAAATTGCATGTAGCGAAGTTGAGATAGGGTTAGATGAACTGTTTGCGTAACTTTGGAACCAGGCCAACTTAAGTTTTGAATCTTGATTCTTGAAATAGCATGGCTACATGAGGCATTGAGGGCTGAGGTGTTTACACTTTACAGTGAGGAAAAAGGACATTATATGATTATACTTCAAATTTCATGAACATTATACATTAATATTATACTTCAAAATTAAAATTACAAAAATCATGAACAATACTTGTAACATGAGTCAAATTATCAATATTCAAGTCCAACAAGTACACTAATAAGTATATAGTGTATAAATACCTATTAACCAAATGCTAAACCACTTTACTGACTCAGTGGGTAGTCTATCGCTTCTATATCCCACATGGAATCCAACTTCTAAAATTGACTAGTAGAAAGAGGTTCCTCTTCATTCTGAGATGGGTATTCAAAATCAAAAAATTCTTCATCTTCATTCTGAGTCTGGGACCAAGATCCATCATTTGTCTCAGAACTAGCAATAGCACCACCAGGTTTTGAAGTGTTCAAAATCCCTCCTCTTTCACACATGGAGTTCCAAATTGCTAATGCCCTATCATAAGGAAATTTTCTAACATTGTACTTAGTTACAAACAACCTCAAGCGATTTTCCAAATTTATGTCTAGTTTGTTTCTGATCTTTGATTTCAAAAACCCCAATGCATTGAAAACTCTTTCATCTTCCACCGACCCAATATCATTGTTTAACATTAATCAACATGTTTGAAATATTCTGATATTAAATCACACAATACTTCACTATGCTCTATCCTTTTCTAAAGCATGGTTATTGGACCAAGTTCAAATGGATTCTCCAAGCTTTTCAACTGCAATTTCATACATGATACAAATTGTCTACATTATTTTTTAAGATTAGCTAAATCTAAAATTCCTTCAATTGGTTCTCCATTACGATGTACATGTTTTGAAAACTCTCTCATTAATTCATCATTTTTTTATGAAAGATATGTGCATCAATTTGTTTAACTCTGATGTTTTTCCAAAAATGAGGAAACACACAACCCATGGCTTCAAGAATTTCATCTCGAGGGAATATTTCATGAATCTTAGTTGGAAGTTGGTAGGAAATTGACTTCAAATTATCACTAACAAATTTAACAATTCTATCAAAATCAACCCTTTTAACTAGAAGTAGTCTTCCTCACTTGCCCATCTTAGATTGGTGAACTGGTATTTCATATCGTTTCACAAACACACATAAATAATTTTTTGCATCAAATTGTAAAAAATTCTCAGCATGATTCAAATCTGTAATTGTCTGCCACCTGAAAAAATTTGGGCTTTGAAGTGAACTGTCATATTTGAGTACAGAGAATCTAGGGCAATGCATATCATTCTACGTAAACTGTTATACTCATGGATATACATAGTTTTGTCTTGGGATTTCTTAACAAGTTTGTTCATTAAATCTAGCATGGGGAGAAGACTAGCTAAAGTTAACAAAGTCCATATATCACTTAACTTATGTAACAAATTAGGAGCTTTGTCTACTGTGAGGCGTTGCTCATATATTAGTCCGATCAAGGATCGATATTCTATTAGAACTCTTTCTACTGGTCCATGCAAAGAGATCCATCTAGTCTCAACATCCTTGAGAAGCTTGTTTCCTAGTGTTACTCCCTCTGAAAAAATCTTAAATTTTGCAAAACATTTAGGACTTCTGCAGAAGTAAGAGTATAGCTCGCAGACTAGATCTTCAACTTTTGACAATGTAGGAAAATCACATACAATTGTATATGCTAAATTCATTCAATGGGTCATGCAATGTATGCCAAGAATGTAAGGTACAATACTAGTTTGTAATCTTTCACAAAGACCATTCTTTTACTGTATGCACATGCATACAAACCCAAGCAGTGTTATCTATTGTAATAAATTCATCTATGGATAACGAAATGAATCTAGACTGTTTTACTTTCTCCTGTAAATTTTGTTTTTCCACCTCAGAAAGACAGTTTGTCATTTCCCATCCAATGTTTGTTGACCAATGTGACATAGTATAGTGAGGAACTCTCAAAAAGGATAATAAATTACCATATTTTGAGAAGTCTCTCATAGGATGCCCTTTGGACAAAATATGAAAAACAACACTCATCTGAATGGTCTTTGCCAGGTTTGCTTCATTGGCTGCATGTTTAAACCCAACCTTGATTGTATTTTCACTACTAGCAATTACTGCCATTCTCTTGTTATGCTCTTCATATTCTATGGCATAGTTAATATGAAGACATTCTTCCTTTGATTTCCATCTCACTGCTGATATTTCTTGTCCGTCTATGGTCTATTTTTCATAAACCTTACCAATATGCTTTTCTATAGTGTCAAGCTTTACCTACAACTTCTTCTCTCTTTTAGTTTTTTAGGTACAAATCTTACACCTACATTTTGTTGGTTGTCCATCATTGTTTAGGACTGGTTCAATGAACCAATACTTTGTTATCTAATCAACCCTAAAATTTGTTGTCATTTCCCACTTCCGCCCCATTTTTACTTCCCTTTTTCTTTTCTTCTTACCAACATCAATATTATCTTCATTTCTAGCATTTTCTTCCAACTATTTATGTGTATCCCTTATAACATCTTCTGTTGTACCACCATTGTTATCCTCATTTGATGTATTTTGATTTAACTCAATGACAACCCCAGTTTGTGGTAGTGGTACTGGTGAGCTATACTGTGAATGGATTTTGCACTTGCAATTGCAGAAGTTGATGGAGCAGAAACATTTCCAACTCCAAAGAAAGCCTTTATGGTAGTATCTTTAAGTTTTGGGCATTTTGATGGCCTCCCAGACCCTTCACTGCCCTGAGGAGTCTTACCCTTGTCTAGATTTCCAATCCATACACTACCCTGAGTTTGAGTTTGAGTCTCAACCTCCCCTGACATCTCAATCCCTTCAACAACCCGAGGATACTCAAGATAGTCACCCTTGTATGGCATCTTGACCTCTCACTAGTCACCAGGATTCTAGGAATTAAAATTAATACCAATGTACTGTGAAGTGTGGAAAAATAATTGCTTACCTTGGCCCTGCTTTCTTCAAATTCTACTTATTTGAAATGTTGAATCCTCAGTTTACTGTTGCAAGATTGTTATTTATAAATCTAGCCCTCCAAAATTTTGTAACAAGACACAAAAAGACTAACAAATTTGATTTGAATTTATATCAATCCATGATTCCAATTTCCTTTTTTTTTTGAATTTCCAGGCTTTTCAAAGTACATTAACATTTTGATTTAAGTGTGGCAAAAATGTGCCAACCTGTGCAATGCACAATGTATAAATTAACAAACGGTTGGTGAAATAGGTCCTAGTCAATATAATAATTAATAAATGGTTGGCGAAATAGGACCAATGTAAAGACCAATTGACTATATTTACATTTTATTTTCAATTCATAATTAATAACCCTTGGCAAATAAGAGGCCATTACAAGAACCATGTTAGATTGGTTAAAGGAAAATATACCAGTCAACCACGTCAAATGGAAAATCTTTATGGTGATTCAAAATAATATTGACTAGTTACTGTGTAGTGATTGGGTGATTTGGGCCACCGCATATCGTGCACGATTTGCCAATCCTGGCAACTTGATTTCCCAGAATTTGCCAAAAGGTGAATATTCACCACTAAAAATTACCCTTCCTAGGACCCATGATGATACTAATATTTTCCCTCAAGATCTCAATCCCATAATGGATCATAATTCTTCTCATTCCTCCCATAATGAAGATAAAGCCTTAAGAATTCCTCCTTCCCAAGTGGATAATCTCTCTCACGAGTTTGATAAATTGGAAAATTGGCTTGTGCAAGAGAACCCAAATCCTGATAGTGTTGTCTCTATTGAGTCTATTAAGAAGCTTATTACTCATGATGACAATAACATATCCATTTTGTGTGGTATCTCACACCTTAGTAATTCTCATGTTAAGCCTTTGATGAAATGTGCTCAAGAGTTAGGATACACTCCTCCTTCCACAACCATTGAACCTTCTATCATGATTTCCACTACCATTCCTAGTATTCCTACTTATGTGCCACCTCTCACGAAAACTTATATACAAGTTTCCAGTCCTTTAAGTGTTGGTCTTCCTAATCCTTCTCTTCTTTCACGTGTTCCTCCTACCTCCATACCTTCTTCAGTACCCTCATACAATGTTGTCCCTTTCACATATTCCAATCCTCTTCCCATTCCTTCTAATCCTCCACCAACATCCTTGCATTTTCCTTTGGCTTCCTACAACTTTCCTAGTACATACAATATGTTTATTCCTACTATTGGGTCTTCTAATCCTACCATTAGTAGCTTAGTTGAAATTGTCACTTATTTACAACAACAAGTAGCTCAATTCACTCAATCCAAGTACAACATCCCTACATGTGATATTTCCAATCCCCTTTCCTTAGATATCCTTCATGTTGTTATCCCACAACATATGGAGATACCTCTTCTTGAGACTTATAATGGTAAGGATGATCTTATTATTCATGTTAGGACTTTCCAAACTATATGTAGTGATTTTTATCATGACTTTAGGCTCATGGATAAGTTGTTCACACATACTTTTAGGCATAAATATTTGCAATGGTATTTCTCTTTACCTCCTTACTCTATTAATTCCTTTCAAATGCTCGCTAATGCCTTCATTCAACAATTTCAAAATAATATTGGTCCTCAAATTTTTTTGACTAATTTAATGCATTGTAAGAAAAATATTAAAGAAAAAGTTAGTGACTTTATCGATAGATTTAAACATTTGTATGCTCAAATTTCTTATCCTGTGCCTGATCATGATATTCAATGTATTTTTATTTCTAATTTGCAAAATGACATTAGAGATAAGATTATCCTTACTGAGTATACTTCCTTTTCACATCTTTGTGTAGTGCTTCACAACTATCAATTACAAGTGAGCCATCTTGAGAGTTCTACTCCAATGGCTCCAATTACTATGGATAAGAGTGATGTCATCATTAATCAAAATAAATTCTCTAAGCCTAACAACTACATAAAGATTCACAAGTCAACAAAAATAGTTGATGATTAAGTGGCTTCTACATCCAAAGGTACAAATACTTTTTCTCTGTGTATCATCCTAATCATAAGTATACTACTTTATCTGAACCTTTTCATTTGGTGATGATAAATTTAATTAATGCTAACATTCTTAAACTTCCTCCTCTCCATCCTATTGACACTATAAAACTAATGCCTAAGTCATTTGATCAAAATGCTTTTTGTCAATACCATCGTCAACCTGGTCATGATACTCAAAGGTGTTATGCTTTGAAGAATGTTATTTAAGACCTTATTGATTCTAATGCTATATATTTTGATACTGAGGTTAATAGTATGAATAATTCTATAGCACGTCCTAACCAAAATTTGCAAATTTACACCAACCCTTTGCCTTCACATTCAACAAATGTCATTAATCAACCTTCTTCTCTAGTTAACAAAATCAGTTATGATGATAATGTAGAAGAAGCTAATCATGTGGTTAATCATGTTGAGTTTCAACCTATACCTTTGCCTAAACCTTCATCTCCTATCACCTTTGATGACTCTGATATGTTTAAAGTACCTAATGGTCCTCTTTACATTACTGCTAGGGTTACTCATATCCCTTCCCGTGGTATTTTTATTGATCCCTCTTACGTCTTAAATGTTATCACTAAAGAACATCTTTTTAGTAAAGGATCACATATGGATACATATGATAAATCTAGTGTTTGGATTCAAACTTGTAATGTTTTTATTTATCACCCTCAAGGATATATTAATCTTCCTGTGACTATTATTGATAATGTTTTTTACACTACCTTTGTTGTCATTCCTGCTTTGGACCAATTTTAGGTTAGGCTTGGAATTTTGTGGATTTCCTCCATGCAAGCTATAGCCTCTCTTATTCATAAGTGCATAAAATTTCCCCACAAAGGAGAAGTAATCACCATTAATCATTCCCTTTGCAAACCTTCACATCCTCGAGATTGTGTTGATATAGATTTCTTTTGTCCATCTCTTCCGCAAAAATCGCCTAGCCCTCCTGATCTTCTCTTTCAATCCTATCAACAATACAAAGTAGAAAAGATTATTGAGCTTATCCTTCCTAAGGATGCTACTCATGCAACTATATTACTTAACCCACCTATTCCTCTGCCTATCATTCCTCAAATCGTAGTCATTCCCTCCTCAAAACCTATAATTGTGGAACCTAATCCTTCAAGTTTATCTTCTAAAACCATTCGTAACCAACATGCTCATCAGTGTTGCAAAAATAGTCAAGCTAAGGCTAAGGCTCGTGCCCTTTCTTCTCACACTACATCTCCCTCTCAACCTTTTCCTTCCTTTTATCAACCCATGCTTGAGCCTTCAAAGGAAGTTAATCAAAATAACAATTTGAAAAAGGATAAACATGATGATTATGTTTGTATTTTAGATTCAATCAACATTTATATGGAAAATAATGTTGATGATGATTCTAATGCACATGTTAGTGATAATGAATATCACAATATCGATATGGATTATGATTTGCCTAATATACTTTCTATGTATCTTACAATCACTCCTATTAAAGAGCGCAGTGACTCCCATTAGAGTCCTTGCTTGGGTCTAGTGGTGGTTCCTACTGTGTTGGATGTTGTTCCTCTTGTGAGTTTCTCACCCTTCCCTAACATTTTAGACAGAGATGGGGGGTCCTATGGCACACTTGATGTGGACTTCTCTAGCATGGTAGTCTTTATGTGTTCGTGTTATGTTTCCCTTGTGTTGTGCTTTTTGTTATATGTTTTGTCTAGATTTCTTTAGATGATTCTTGACTGCTTCATTGGCACAAGATGATAAAGTAGTCGAACATGTGAAATTATTATATTTTTATCTCTCCTTATATTTTATTGTTACATGTTGTGTTGTATATGTTCTATTGTTCGTAAATGTGCCCTTGTGTAGTCTACTTGGATGCTTGTGACATAGTAGCATTGATTCTTTTTTATCTCCATGTTTTCAGCCCAAAAAGACTCTTCTTCGTGTATCTTACATGTTTTTCCTCCATTGTGTTGTAGTTCTAATTCCTCTGGGGAATTATGACATTTCATACTTGATATAATATTACATATTATCATATGATCATACTAAACCCAAAGTCAGTGGATCCCTTCGTGTTCTCTCTTTTATTATGTGTTCATTTCCCTTGGAATGTTCTCTCCTAGGGGCATTTCACAATGGAATGGTTCTTTGTGGATGCATGTATGCTTCCGTTAAATCCATTTCTCTTGTTGAGGCATTTGCAATTACTTTAATGTGGGGGCATACACTCTGCTCACTTTTTGCACATGCCCACATTGGAAGCTTTATCTCCTCTATTGAACTATTGACAGTTCATAGGGGATCTTTGATCTTTTGGATCTCTCTTTAGATTACTAATAGTTTGAGAGGCTTGATCCTTGTTTTTGATACTTCTTGGGACTATTGAAAGTCTAGAAGTCTTGATTGCCTTTTGATCCCTTAAGGACACACACATCCTTATGCCTAGTTTATCTTTCAATTCTTCTTTTTGGGACATGGAGTTCCCTTAAAGTTGATCCTTTGATGAGTTGACTAACATGCCACACACACTTGGTAGACATTAAATTCATCTTAGATGGGTTAACTAGCACGCCACACACACTTTCTATACCATTCAATGTCAACTTTTGTTGCACCCCATTTTTCCTTTTCTTTTGTTTCATGTAGTTCACAATAAGGAACACAAACCTTATTGGGCAAGTTGGATACACTTTCTTGTTAGTGACATATCTCTTATTTATTGTCTTTGTATGTGATGAAGACTCAATTCTCTTGGGGGCTTGATGATTTCTTTGTCTCCTTAGCCATGATAAGATCATCTCTTGCTTTTCGATCTACTTTATCACGAGTTTGAGGCAACTCATACTCTCGCTAAAGTGGGGGCTAAATATATCATCTTAAAATGGATTAAATCCTCATTTAAGACCTTTTAGCTCCTATCCTTTATCAAATTTTTGGACCATGGATGGATTCGTGCTCAGTTATCTTTTTCTCTTGTTCATCCTTGTTTTCTCCCTTTTCAACTGTGCAGTCTTCGAGACCTTAGAGCCGGCTCCCTGTGGGCCAACCCTAGAATAGGTTGACCAAGTCAACCTATTCCCGAAGGGTTGTGAACCTCGGGCTTGATGTTGTCTCATGGATTTAATTTGCAAAATTTGGTGACCCCATTGGCTTGCTTTGTTTTCCTGCCTGGAAACTAGTATAAAAGGAAACCTAGGCACTTCATTTTAAGAGACACATACAATATAAAAATATAAATCTCAAGAATTCAAGTATTCAAGAAATCATATTTTTCATCAAGCATTAAAGGCATTCAAAGGTTCAAGCATCCTTTGTGAGCATTTCCTCTTCAAGATCTAGCATATTGTTGGCCATAAAGGGAGGAGATTTACATTGAGGCATTCATCATATTCTTCATTCTATGCACATTACATCCATGGATCTATGAAGTTATTTTGGTAGATCCTTAGCATTTTTGGAGATGTCCTACATCCGTTATTGCAAATTCAACATCTACAACATACAGACACCATAAAATACTTATTGACAAGGGTTTCTTCAAGCAAAGTGAATATTTATATTTGTCTTGTTTCATTTATACATTTACATTTCAACTCAAGGTTGATTCCTCAATCTAGGGCTTGACCAAGGCAAGCCATTATCTACCCCAACCCCAAAACCTAGTTTTTTGTGTGTAGGAGCAAGATCTCAAAATTGTAGGTACATATCTAGAAGTTGCAGATAGAGATCTAACAAAAATATCTAGGTTGATTTCATTAAAGTGCCTCAGGAACATAATGACTTGGTCTAACCATTCTGAAACACGGTGACAAGGTCAATATGTTCTTGGAAACCTAATATTTTTAGCATTTTGTGGGTTTTTAGCCGTAATCACAGATTCCTAGTTAGAAATTCAATTACAGGTCTAGAAAAATAGCTTTTAGAGTAGAAAAGCATATTCCTCTTCATACTTCAAGGTGAGTACCTCATTATCTATTTCATATATTAGTTTAGATATGTTTTCACATCTTAATTAGGTTAATTTCTTACATTTAGCACCTAGATCTCTACTTCTTATCTTGCTAAATTAATTAGTTCAATTTTACAAGTGCATTTACACAACCTTAATCAAATCTTACATTGCATGAAAGAGGACTTTCTTTTGTACTTCCTTATTATAATTTGGGTTTAGCATTGCCATCCCTTTATCTCCTTGGTTTTTTCTAATCTAACTTAGGTTATATTAAGAGTTGCACCTGGAAGCCCCTCTTTCTCTTGTATTTCTAATGTTAGTGTGGAAATGGTTAATTAATGAACACATCTCACATATTTTACATTACTAAATTAATTGACACCATTTTCCACCTAAACACCAATAAATTCATGTCAGGATACTAAATTCCTCCCATTCACCTTGGGGCACCCTCAGATCATGTTGTGGCAAGCCAACCCAGCTGTAGGTAGTAGGGACTCCATAACCCTCTACTATTCTAAGTATTGGGTTAGATCAGGATTATTACCAAAACCATTGAGAAAAAAATTCTTCTATCTGAACTCTTATTTATTAATAGGGTTGATCATTGGAATAATTCTGATCAAGATGACAATATCTCCCCACCCACCCAGGGTAGACGTGGGCAGTGAAGTAGAGGAATAGGGAGGGTTGGGGGTTGGTAAGCAAACAGTTCCATAGGACTTGTTTCTCTCTAGTAGAAGGGGTGATGTTTTGATGGGTGGGCCCTCTATCCATTATTTTTTCATTGTCTCAATATCATCCATACCAATCAAAATCCCTTCATCGTCCATATAATTGAACAAATAAACCAACTAGGATCTATTACAATGACAGAATGTCATTTGGCAATAAATCATCTAGGATCATTGAAAGTGAAAATGCTAAGTTGTCCAGTTTACAATGTTGAAGGAAATTGATTACTTCATTCTAATAACCAAAATAAACATTTTGCAATGCAAATATTCATTGAAATTGAAAAACAATTATTGTCAAACAAGTTGAAGGGAAGTTGTAGGAAATGCATAAATGATTAATATTATTGTAAACCTTCAAAAATATATTGTTTTTGTATTTAATTTATAAGTAAGTTTGAAAATAGTAAATAATCTTCAATATTACCTAGGCATGTTATAAACAATCCATATGATATACAATTCTATGAGAGAAGTGTGATGAGAGTCATTCATGCTCTATTTTACGTCATATTTTAGCCTATTTCATATGTCTTCATACTCATTCACATGTTCCATTTTCATACCATATCGTACCATTTTACCACTTTATGCTACATATGATTAAATATAAATAAGTAATATTTGATTTAGTTTTTACATAAAATAACTAAACAATAATTATTTGATTGTATTTACTAACATTTGCTTCCATTATGTTAAAAAAATGTATCATGCAAGATGTTGATTGAAGGAGAAAAATGCAGGCTTCATGTTGCCCATATTATACTTCTTGTTGCCCTGTCACCAGTCATAGACTTCCTGTCATCTTGTTGCTAATGATAGACCTCCTATTAATAGTGGGTGCACACGACAAATTAATTCCCTCCATAAAATGATTTTCTCATAAAATAATTTTGTTTCATTGTTATAAACAATCAATAATTAGTTTTAATTTGATGGAGGATATGTCCTCACATCAAAAACAAAATTCTATTTTATTATAACCATGATCTAAATAAGCTCCTACATTTTGGAGAGAGTTATTTTCAACAAATAAAACAACTAAATATGCACCATAAAGTAATAGAAAAGTATTCTAAATATAGGAAACAACTTACACTCATAGCTATTATAAATATGAGTTATGCAATAAGAAAATGATATATAAACTTTGTATTGTTTTTTATAAATAAAACAACATCTTGATGTGAGAAAACTAGTGTAAATAAATTCCATTTCAACACCAAACATATTGAAAGGGAAGGGTGCCCACTTCTTGGAATGTCCGACGACTTTTGTATTTTTTTATAGTGTTCATGTTTATTCCCAACAACATGTTTATTTACAATAGTGTGTTTATTTATGACAACTTATTTATTTGTGTTATTATTTGAATCTATTTATGTTTATTGTTTATTTCTTATGATTTAATTGTTGGATCAGACTTATCTTTGTTAATGGTTGTTTACATTATTTATAGTTGTGAGTTTAATTTTTAAAATTAACGATGTTGTTATTCCTAGTATAGATTGTTATTGATACTTTTCTTTTAAAAGTTATCGTAGCAATTCTTGTCATAATTACTATAGCAGTTCCTATCACAATTGATGTAGTAATTACTATAGCAGTTCCTATCACAATCTTATTATTGTCATATAATATTATTGTTCCTATTAAAATTACTATAATTGTTTCTATCATAGTTTCTATCATAGTTTATGTCATAAAAGAAAAACATAAACATTAATTTTATTTTCATTTAGGTAGTTGATTGAGTTTAGGAATGCATTTTCATCCTTATTCACCTTCGTACTTTCATCCCTTGTGCATATAGCCACAACACCTTTCACAAGTTTACACCCCTGAATTGACATCGAAACCAAAGTTGAACCTTGTTATTACACATTAAAATCTATATCACTTTTTACCCCATTTTTGTCGTATCGTTTTGGTGTCATTGTCGAGGAAAGGTGTTAAAGGCATGTTACCTTAATGAGTTGAGTTGGGACCAATGTGTTTGTGTAATTTTTGACCTTGCCTAAGTGATTAGTCCTAATTTGTGTTTCTTTAAATTATATAGATATGTTACTAGATATTAGAAAGTTAAGCCATTTAGATCTTGATAGCGCTTGTTGTGAGTTAGCTAAGGAGTAAGAAGGAAGTTAAAAAGAAACAACATAAAAATGTTGCATTTTTAAGGTAGTTTAAACACACCATTTTTCAAGGAAAAATTCTTCAAAAATGTTTCCCCAAGACCTTGTAAGGGGCAATACCACTTGCCCCCGCTAGAGGTTTTTTATCCCCACTTTAAATTAAGAAACCATATATAAATTGGAGGGGAAATTGTGTTGAATCAAGGTAATGATTTTATATCCCCTCTACCTAATGAATGCAATTTAGGTTATCCTAATTTCCCATTGTCATTGTCTCATGAATCTACAAATTTATTTTTATAGATGAGAAAGAACAGATAATTGATGGATTTTTAGAGGGATAATGGATTTTTAAAATTGAATCAATAGATGAAGATTTGACCATTTAGTTTTCTAATTGTTGAAAGGAACACACTATGTGCATATGCCAAGATGTTTAGGAAAAAGAAGAAGGAATGATTAAGGAGATACAAGCTATAAGTGAACCTCAACAAAGAAAAGGTAGAATTGAATAATTATTCTTTGCAACTAAAAAAAAAATTCATGCATAAAATTGGTAAGATCTAGGTATTCATGATGATTTTAAAATGTCTTGTAATTATATTGGATCCAGAAGGTAACACATTTTGTCATAAAATGCTTCTTCACCTGGTATGTACAGTGAATGGAAAAATGAATGCTCATAAAAACCACAATATCCATCATATATAATATTGTATACCCCATTATCCTACTTAATTCCACCCAATTTATATCTCATTCATATCATAAGTCATCCACTTCAACATATCCACCAAGGGCAAACTTAGTGCCTAATGAAATATTACATAATAAAGAGGTTCAAAATGCATATATGGTGTAGGAGAACCAAACCTTAATCCTTAAGGGCTATTTTTTTTTCTTTGATTGGGATTTTAAGTATATTTTGGGACCCTATGGGTCTTTATTGTGATAAGGCATCATTATAAGCCTTTGTAGGGAGTCAAGTGTTGGGTCAAAATGACCTTTAGGGCATTTGGGCCCAATAGGCTCAAAAGTTGTAATATTGGCCTAGAAGGCTTGGAATTGATTATAATGGCTATAATAGGGCCTATAGATGTTAAAATTACTTTAATTAGTCATTAGGAGGGTCTCTAAGGAGTTAGAGACATTTTGGGACAAAGTTTTCTAGTCTTGTAATAGTTCTTATGCAACTTTTGCATCTTTTGAGCAACTTTTTCAAAAGTGACCCCAACGGTCTAGAAGTTTGAAATTCAGTCGGGGATGGTTTTTTTGGGGTCTTTTAAGCCTTTTTGTCCAAGGATTTATAGATTAGACACATGGATAAATTTTTTGTGGTTAGACAATAAAGAATTCTATGTTTTTCCTGCTTATTTTTTACTATTTTTATGTTGGCACGTGTGATGGTACATTAGATCTGCAAATGTAATTTCATATTTGAGTAGGAAGGTGAGTTATAAGGTTAATAAAATTGGTTTGAAGAATTTTGGTGGATTTTTATGTATTTCACAGATAGATTACTAAGACTGGTCTAAATTTGAACCCTCAATCAGGATTTCGCATCAAAATATCTCTAACTTGAGATTTTACCGTGGAGACTCAATGAACCTTGGTGAAATCCAAGTTAAGAAAATATATTTTATTAATCTTTTGGCTCAGAGCAGGAAAGATAAGGGAGTTGACAGAATTTTGATGCCCTAGTCGAGCATCTCTATGTGTTCAACAAGACTATGACTGTTAATTGTGTTGTAGAGTCAATG
This sequence comes from Chamaecyparis obtusa, assembly GCA_027943335.1. NCBI lineage: Eukaryota > Viridiplantae > Streptophyta > Pinopsida > Cupressales > Cupressaceae > Chamaecyparis > Chamaecyparis obtusa. Next base: position 1,362,923 of record BSBK01003598.1, read on the forward strand.
GTGGAGTGGATGGAGATGAACCAATGGTGGATTGTGTAGTTTTGGGTTTCCCTAAAACTAATTGGATGGTTGAGAGGGCAGGGAGGATTCATTTCCAAGGTTTTGATTTGTAAAAGCAACCTAATTAGGACTTTTAGCCCTATTAGCCCTATATGGGACAATACCCTCATTTTCGGAGTCACAAACCAGGGGTTGGGGTGTTGATAGAAGTCCATAAAGGGTGTCAGAAAATGTGATATATTAAGGGGTTCCTTTGGGAGATTGCAAGGTTAAGTCCTAAAAACTCAATGATTAGACCTACTAGCGATTAGGCCTTGCACACTAGGTCTAATTGGCTTCTTGTGTTTCCAAGTCTTTTCAAAGGGGTTGAGTGACCATTTTGGGTTGTGTTAAGTCCAATTAGAGCATGGGATTCCATTACACCCATTCATAAGTCAAGATCCCATGATTAACAAATTGTCACCCATTTACAAGGGAGTTGGTGAATGGGTTATGAGGAGTTGAAGAGTTTTAATTCTTGGAGAGAGGTCATGGTAGAGAGAAGGGTGTGTTGTAGGGTCTTATAGGATTCTTAGGGCCTATCTCAAGGCTATCAAAGATACACTCTTGGGGTAGAGATCCCTTTACAAGTGAAGCTTGTGGATTGTGTTCTCTATTCCACAAGGATTTGATACCCTAACCTTGCCTCTCCCCATCAATATAATAATGAAATTTCAAGGATCCCTTTACATTCTATTAGAATAACTGAGAGGGGAGGTGAATTAGTTAGATCAATTATCCAATAGTCCCAATTACAAAATATTTACTTAAAACAAATTCAGTAAATATCTGCAACTCGGTAACATAAAATACTAAACTGTCTATGCCTTTACCAATTATCAAGAGTGAGAGTACTGCCAGGTGCAGACCTCATTTCATGTATTGAAAATATTCTTATTGCATAAGAAAGCAATAAGGTCCTTAGAATTTTACTTACCATTGTATCTTCATCAATGACACCACCAGATCCTCTAATAGCATTGAATACCTCCTTTATTCAGTTTGTATATTGCACTATGTTTTCTCCTTCTTTCATTTTCATATCATCAAATCTCCCTCTTAAACTTTCAGATCTAGCTCTCTTGAAATTTGCATCACCACTATAAACTTGAGCAAGTTTATCCCACATTTCCTTTGAGGTAAGGCAATCCTTGACATCTAATAGAGCAGCATCAATCTCCATCATAGTAACATTATGCTCATGTCTATCTCTCAATTGATTAAAAGTCAAAGGTCTAGTGGGCGGTGCTATGTAGCCATTATCCAATAGGGTGAGGGAAAAATTCCCAATTCAAGATATATGAAGTCTCATTCGGCTTTTCCATATTGTAAAGTTGTCCTTATTTAGCTTTGGCACTTCCCTCTTATACATTTTGTGATCTTTCTCTTGAAGTCCTTAAAACTTTGTTTCGAGCAACCAATACGCTCTGATACCAATTTTTAGAATAAACTAGAGGGGGGGTGAATCAGTTAGATTAGTTATCCAATAGTCCCAATTACAAAATGTATCACTTAAAACAAATTCAACAAATATCTGCAGCTCGGTAACATAAAATACTAAACTGTATGTGCCTTTACCAATTACCAGTTAACTACTCACTGTGATTACCGACCAAATAAAAAATGCAATATGTAAAGTATGATAACCAAACATTCATCACAGAAACACATAACACAATGATTTAATGTGGAAACCCTATAAAGGGAAAAACCACCTGGGACCGGTAACCCAAAATATTTTTCACTCTTCTGAAGTGAGCTTGGTGAAGAGCCAACCTTGTTAAAGGTTACAAAACACACTGTAAGGTGTGACCTTGTTAGAGGATTTAAGACTAACATTTATCGTCCAACCAACATTCACTATGGGGTTGATAGGATAACAATGTACATTCTATGAATGACATAGGGCAATCAAAAGACTTTCAAGTCCACTCGGTTAAGATATTTTTCTATTACAATGGTTAAACTAAAATAGTAGGTGATCTAATTACAATACAACTTGATTTTGTAGATGTTCAGATGTATTCTAAGCCCATAAAATCCTCTAATCAATATTTCAATTCATTTCTTCAATATTCAATAACTTATTGTCCCTCGGTAAAAACTCTCTGACGCTCGGTACTGTTCTACAGTTTGGTTCTTTTTAAGCTAGTCTGATCAGGCATGCATGAAGCTGTGTTCACACGATGTCTCTGCAGTCTCCTTCTTCCAGCATAGTTTCAACAATGCAACCAATGTCTCTTATATAGACAAGTAAACCGTTTTCTTTTCATCCACTAGATTTTGCCACTTAATCTCCTTCATTGATTTTACCGCTTAAATCTTCCTCGGTAGATGTGTCAATAAATCATTTCAATTCCATCCTTTAGATCTTCTTCAAATTTTTTTAGCCATTGATCTCATAAGAAACTTTATTTACCACCTCAAAATCATACACTTTCTAGCTCATCAATTTCTATTGGCTAAACTAAACATTTAGTTCTGTCATACATACTCGGTTAGTGAAGAAATGTGTCAGCGAACACAAGCTTGGTTAATACTGTCACTCGTGATGAACTACAACTGATTTAGAACCTGATTGAAGAATCTATGATTTAAGATCACTAAGCTGATTGATTAGATATGTAATATGATTGAATCAGTATTATGTTGTCATTGATGTCAACTAGTTTGACAACACTTATCTTGTAAGTTACTATATTGAAACATCTATGGAAAAGGAATGAAAGAGATGAAGAACATAAATATCTACATAAGGAAGATGGATATGACAGATGAGGATAAAGAATACATTGAGTAACTTGTTGATGAGTCTATGACCTTATGATATTGACTTGATTATGTTTCATTCGTTTATGATGAGGAAAAGAGCTGAAAGACACAAAGCAGTGTTATCGATTGATGAAGCATTTCAGTATACACTGACAGAGTGTAGTGTATACCGAGCATAGTGTAAACCGAGCTTGTGTTCACCGATGCATTTCTTTGTTAACTAAGAAGAATAGAATGAACTAAATGATTAGTTTAGCTGATAAGATTGATGAGCTAGAAAGTGTATGATTTCGAGGTAACATATAAAGTTAGTTACAAAGATCGATGACTAAAAAAATTCAAGAAAGATCTAATGGAAAACATGTTATTGACACAAGTGTTGAGGTATTTTTAAGAGGCAAAATCAATGAAGATTATTAAGTAGCAAAATCTAATGGAGTAGAAGAAAATAGTTTACTTGTCTATATAAGAGACTAGAGATTTCACAATGAGTGTGATGTCGGAAGAGAAGGAAACTGCAGAATCATCATGTGAACAAGTTTTCATGCATTCTGATCATACTAGTTAAGGAGAACCCTACTAAAGAGCATTACTGAGTGATAGAAAGTGATTGCCGATGGACAGTAAGTTGACATATTGTTGAATCAGAAATGTTACATTGATAGGAAAGATTTGTATGAGCTGAACATTGATATGTATATTTGCAATTGAAGTTGTATTAAGATAGATCACCTACTATTACATATTTAACCATTGTACATAGTCAAATCTCTTAACCGAGTGGACTAAGAAAGTCTTATTATGTATCATTCATATTGTGAACATTGTTATCTTGTTAACCCCAGAGTGACTGCTGGTTGGATGATAACGGTTGGTCTTAAATCCTCTAACAAGGTCACACCTAACAGTGTGTTTGTAACCTTTAACAGGGTTGGGTCTTCACCGACCTCACTTTAGAAGAGTGAATATTTTTGGGTTGTCAGTCCCAGGTGGGTTTTCCCTTCACAGGGTTTCCACGTTAAATCTCTTGTGTTATGTGTTGATTGTGATGTTTGTTTTGATGTCATATTTACATATTGCATATTTGATTTGATCAATAACTACTATATGTTTTAGAATGATAATTGGTAAATGCACAGATAGTAAAAGTATTTTAAGTTACTGAGCAGCATAAATTGAAGTATTTGTTTTTGGATTATACATTTTGTATTGGGACAGTGATTAATTGATTCACCCCCCTCTCATTTATTCTAACAATTGGTATTAGAGCATTGGTTGCTTTGAATAGAGTTTTAAGGACTTTAGTACAAATATCTCAAAATGTATAAGAGGGAAGTGCCAAGACTAAACAAAGAGAACTTTGCAATATGGAAAAGCCAGATGAAGTTGCACATATCTAGAATTGGGAATGCTGCACTAGAATTGATGGAGAATGGCTATATAGAACCGACACCAGGTCCCTTGACACTTGATCAACTAAAAGACATGCACGAACATAATGTTACTATGTTGGAAATTGCTACTGCCTGTACCGATGCTGAATTTGAAGATATCAAAAGTTGCACTACTGCAAAAGCCATGTTGGATAAACTTTCTCAAGTTTACAATGGAGATGCGAATGTCAAAAGAGCTAGAGCAGAGAGCTTAAGAGGCAGATTCGATGATATGAATATGAAAGAAGGTGAGAATATTGTGCAATACACAAATAGATTGAAAGAGGTAGTACATGCTATTAGAGCATCTGATGAAGTCATTGGTGAGGAAACAGTTATAAGCAAAGTACTCAGAACCTTATTGCCGGTTTACACAATCAAAATATCTGTATCCATGAGACAAGGTCTGCATCTGGTAATGTACTTACACTTGACAATCTGATTGGTAAACTTACAACCTTTGAGTTAAATAACTTTGATAACTGTGTTGTTCCATTTGTTGAGTCCACTTTCATGTCTTCTCTGAAGATTAATTAGTAAGTCTAGCAAGAATAGTAAAAATGATGATAGTGATAGTAATACCAATGATGAGCTTGATGAACTTGAAGCTCTTATGGCTAGAAGATTACCCAAAGGTAAAGGAAGGTATAGAGGTAAGCTACCTTTGGCATGCTTTAACTATAAAGAGATTGGCCACATCACTGCTAGATGTCCACATAAGAAAGATGATGAAAGAACCAAAAACTGATCTAAAGGAAGCTATGGGAGAAGATTCAACAGAGGCTACCGACACAGCAAAGATAGCTGAGACAACAATGACAAAGGGAAAAAGGTATGTTTCATAGTTGAAGATAATGAATCTAAATTTGATTTTGATGATGATGTAGAAGTTGTATTTGTTGCTATGAAAGATGACTTGGAGGAAGAAGAAGAAAAACATGAAGAAACAACACTGATCTCTAAAGTTAACAAAAATAATACATGGATCATAGACAATGGCTATACACATCACATGACAGGTGATGAGGAGAAATTTGATCAACTTGAAGAATACAATGGAGGATCAGTTAAGATGGGTAATGACACACCCTGTATGGTAAGAGGTAAAGGAACCTTGATGATAAATGATATGATAAAATGTGACAATGCTTATTGGATAGATGGACTGAACTATAACTTGTTAAGTGTGGCACAACTGAATAATTTAGGTCACCGAGTTGCTTTTGAGAGCAAGAAAGTGAAAATCTTTGATGATGGAGGAAGACTAGTTGGAATTGGAGCATAATCAAGAGGTAATTTGTTTTATCTTGATACTGATGAGTCTTCTTGCTTGATGATGAAAAATGAAGATGCTTGGTTGTGGCATAAAAGGTTATGCTATGTGAACTTTGATAACATGATTAAGATCAGTAAAAGGAAAAGAGTTAGAGGGATGCCTAACTTGTCAAAACCTGATCATGTTATGTGTCATGAAAATTAGAAAGGGAAAATGACTAAATCTAGTTTCAAAAGTAAGGATTACTCAACAAAGAAGATACTTGAGTTGGTTCATACCGACCTATGTGGTCCTATGAGAACTCAGAGTTATTATGGTGATAAATACTTTATTTTTTTTGTTGATGACTATACTAGATTGATGACTGTTATGTTCTTAAAAGAAAAATCTGAAGCATTTAAGATGTTCAAGTGGTATAAAGATAAGGTACAAAAAGAGACTGGTAAGGAATTAAAATGCCTAAGATTTGATAGAAGGAGGTGAATTTATCTCTGATGAATTTACTAATTTCTATAATGAGCATGGTATTAAAAGATAGGTCTCTACACCAAGGACACCTCAGCAGAATGACATTGCTAAAAGAAGGAATAGGTCAATAGTTGACTATGCTAGGACACTGATGCTACAAATGAATGTTGCTCAGACATACTGGAGGGAAGCTGTCAGTACAGTTGTTTATGGTTTGAACCAAGTTCAACTGAAGAAGGACACCAACAAGACACCCTATGAGTTGTGGTTTGGACACAAACCTACTGTAAGTTATTTCAAAATTTTTGGAAGTAAATGTTTTATTCTAAAAGATGAGAGAAATGGTAAATTTGACTCAAAAGGTGATGAAGGGATATTTCTAGGATATTCTAGTAAAAGCAAAGCATATAAATGTCTGAATAAAACTACTAATAAAATGATTGAAAGCACTAACTTCCGAGTTGATGAGTTTGATGAAAAGAACATAGAGGAAAGTACAAAGGAACTAGAATACTATAGTAGATTCACTTACATTGAACAACCAAAGTATCTACTGAAGCCGCAACCTATGATAACCAGTCAATAGGAAAACTATACCGAACAACAGGAAAGAGAAATTAACGAGCAGGATGGCCCTACCGAGCAAGCAAATGAACCTGCATAGGATGAACAAGAAAGAAGAAATAGGATACTGTCAAGTTTTGTCATAAGACATCATCTTGAAACACAAATGATTGGAGACAAACAAGTTGGCATGCAAACAAAGAGCAAAGCAAGACAAGGTACATGTCTAATTTGTGATTATGAACTGAAAAATGTAAAAGTTGCATTAGAAAATGATGAATGGGTTAATGCAATGAAAGAGGAAATAGAATAGATAGAGAAGAACAAAACCTGGACCTTAGTACCTTGACCTAAATATAAGAATGTTATTGGTACTAAGTGGATATTCAGGAACAAGCAGAATGAGAATGGAGAAGTAACAAGAAATAAAGCTAGATTGGTATGCAAGGATATGCATAGGAGGAAGGAATAGATTATGGTGAAACATTTGCACCTATTGCTAGATTAGAAGGAGTCAGAATGCTACTTGCATATGCTACACACAAGAAATTCAAGGTTTATCAAATGCATGTCAAGTCAACATTTTTGAATGGAATACTTGAAGAAGAAGTCTACACAGAACAACCTGAAGGGTTCGTTGATCCAGAAAAGAAAGATATGGTATGTAGATTACATAAAGCTTTATATGGTTTGAAGCAAGCACTGAGAGCCTGGTATGAGAGGCTGCATACTTATTTGTTAAGTATAGGATTTGTAAGAACAAGTGAGAACAACAATCTGTATATGAAAGGAGATACTGATGATACAATTCTTATTGGTAAAATATTTGTGGATGACATTATATTTGGAGGTCAAGATCAAATATGTAAAGCCTTTGCTGATGAAATGAGGAATAAATTTGAAATGTCTATGTTCAGAGAGATTAAGTTCTTTTTAGGACTACAAGTGATTTAACGGAGTGATGGGATATTCATCTCACAATCAAAATATATCAAGGAAGTATTGAAAACATCTGGCATGGAAGATGCTAAACCTGTGGGAACACTGATGGCTACTAGATGTAAACTGACTAAAGAAGATAAAACTATAGAGGTGAACTAGACACTGTACTGATCAATGATTGGTAAGTTGATGAATGTAGTACACAGTAGACTAGACATAGCACATGCTATGGGAATAGTTGCTAGATTTTTTGCTAATCCTAGAGAATCACACATGATTTCTACTAAAATAATCTTAAGATACCTGAAGAAAATAGAGGATTATGGATTATGGTATCCTAAGGAAGGCAAGTTTGAACTTAGAGTCTATATCGACGCTGATTGGGCTAGAAATGTGGATGACAGAAAAAGTACCACCGGAGGAGCATTTTTCTTTGGTGAAAGACTTGTTACATGGACAAGTAAGAAGCAAACTTGCATTTCTCAATCTGCAATCGAAGTAGGGTATGTTGTTGCTGCTACAAATTGTTCAAACATTACATATATTAAGAAAGTTCTGGAAGGTATGAATGAGATAATCACTGAGCCAGTGATTATATACTATGATAACACCAATGCAATAAACATTTCAAAGAATCTAGTGATGCATTCTAAAACAAAGCATATATCAATTAAGTATCACTACTTGAGAGAACAAGTACAAGAGAAGAAAGTTAAGCTAGATTTTGTTACATCAAAAGAACAACTTGCAGATATATTTACAAAAGCTCTACCGAAGGATACATTTGAGTACTTGAGGACTAGACTAGGGGTCCTTCTCCTGTCTACCGGTCACTAAGGTGATCCAGATGTTGCATCAGCCTAATCTTATCAGAAGATCATTCATGTTGATGCAACATAGTTCACACTTTGGATCATGTCTAAGGTTGTGAAAAGTACTAGAACAGATTGGCATATCAGTATACAAAGATACAAAGAATGGGACAACATAGAGTTAATTGGCTACTGAAGAGTTGTTTGTTTATTTGTTTCTTTGGCATTGTTGTCAAAGGGAGAGATAAACAATATGAAATAATATGCACCGATGAGAACTATCTGAGGGAGAGACAAATTGAAGAAAGGGAGAGCATCAAAGATCAGTTACTGAGAATAGAAGAAGGAATCTGAGAGCTGAAAAGATCATATTTGCAAAATGTCAAAGTTGCATTTGTAATGTTGTTGAGTAACGTAGTGATTAAACATATTAAGCTAGGGAGAGCTTGTGCAACATTTTTTCACAGAGTTGTAGAATATATGTTTGGTATGTGTATGGTATATTTCATATTTCTTGAGTTGCCATCAATGCCAAAGGGAGAGATTGATGAACTACAACTGATTTAGAAGCCGATTGAAGAATCTATGATTTAAGATCACCAAGCTGATTGCTTAGATATGTAATATGATTGAATTAGTATTATGTTGTCATTAATGTCAACTAGTTTGACAACACTTATCTTGTAAGTTACTATACCGAAACATCTGTAGAAAAGGAGTGAAAGAGATGAAGAACAAAAATATCTACATGAGGAAGATGGATATGCCAGAGGAGGATAAATAATACATTGAGTAACTTGTTGATGAGTCTATGACCTTATGATATTGACTTGATTATGTTTCATTTATCTATGATGAGGAAAAGAGCTGAAAGACACAAAGCAATGTTGTTAGTTGATGAAGCATTTCAATATACACCGACGGAGTGTAGTGTATACCGAGCACAGTGTAAATCGAGCTTGTGTTCACCGACACATTTCTTTGTTAATTGAGAAGAATAGAATGAACTAAATGATTAGTTTAGCCGATAAGATCGATGAGATGGAAAGTGTATGATTTTGAGGTAACATATAAAGTTAGTTACATAGATTGACGACTAACAAAATTTAGGAAATATCTAATCGATGAGAATCAAATGTGTTATTGACACAAGTGCCAAGGTATGTTTAAGAGGCAAAATCAATGAAGATGGTTAAGCGATAAAATCTGATGGAGCATAAGAAAATAGTTTACTTGTCTATATAAGAGATAGGAGATTTCACAATGAGTGTGATGTCGAAAGAGAAGGAAACTATAGAATCATTGCGTGAACAAGTTTTTATGCATTCTAATCATACTGGTTAAGGAGAACCCTACTGCAGAGCATTACCAAGCGACAGAGAGTGATTATCGACGGACAGTAAGTTGACATATTGTTGAATCAGAAATGTTACATTGATAAAAAAGATTTGTATGAGCTAAACATTGATCTATATATTTGCAATTGAAGTTGTATTAAGACAGATCACCTACTGTTACATATTTAACTATTATACATAGTCAAATCTCTTAACCGAGTGGACTAAGAAAGTCTTATTATGTATCATTCATAGAATGAACATTGTTATCCTATCAACCCCAGAGTGACTGTTGGTTAGATGATAATGGTTGGTCTTAAATCCTCTAACAAGGTCACACCTAACAGTGTGTTTGTAACCTTTAACAGGGTTGGGTCTTCACCGACCTCACTTTAGAAGAGTGAATATTTTTGGGTTGTCGGTCCCAAGTGGTTTTTCCCTTCACAGGGTTTCCACATTAAATCTCTTGTGTTATGTGTTGATTGTGATGTTTGTTTTGATGTCATATTTACATATTGCATATTTGATTTGATCGGTAACTACTATATGTTTTAGACTGATAATCAATAAATGCATAGATAGTAAAAGTATTTTAAGTTACCGAGAATCAGAAATTGAATTATTTGTTTTTGGATTATACATTTTGTATTGGGATAATGATTAACTGATTCACCCCCCTCTTAGTTATTCTAACAGCTCGGTATACACTACACTGACTTGGTGTATACTAAAGTGCTTCATTTACCGACCACACTACTTTGTTAAGTTTTTCTCCCAACTTCATAACAGATTAATGTAACACAATCAAGTCAACAATATGAAGTCATAGACTCATCAATAAGTTACCAAAAGTATTCCTTATCCTCATCTGTCATATCCATCTTCCTCTATGTAGATATCTCAGTTCTTCATCTTTTCTCTTCTTTTACAAATGTTTAGATATTTTCAACTATCATGATAAGTACTATCAAAACTAGTTGACATCAATGACAACATAATGATTGATTTAATTATCTTACATATCATTTCAATACTCGATGATCTCAAATCAGTGATCTTCAAGTCATTCAGGTATTCAATCAATTGTAGTTCATCAATCTCTCCCATTGGCATTGATAGAAACTCAAGCAATATGAAATATACCATACACATACCAAACATGTATTTTACAACTATGTAAGAAAATGTTGAAGCTCGGTAAGCTCTCCCTAGCTTTATATTTAATATGTTTAATCACTATGTTACATGATAGCATTGCAATTGCAGACTTTCCTCTGTAGATATGATCTTTCCAGCTCTCAGATTCCTCTTGTTCTCAGCAACAAATCTTCAGAACTCTCCCTGACTTTCTTAGATTATCTCTCCCTTAGATGGATGTTCCAGTCATCTCTCAATTTTCCATATTGTTTAACTCTCCCTTTGACAATAATGCCAAAGAAAAACATAAAACATACAGCTCTATAATAGCCAAGTGACTCTCTGTTGTCCGATGCATACAATGTATCTTGGTATACTGATATGCAAATCGTTGTTCCTAAAATATTTCACAACATTAGACAGAATCCAAAGTGTGAACTATGTTGCATCAACATGAATGATCTTCTGATAAGATTAGGCTGATGCAACCTCTAGATCACATTAGTGACTGATAGACAGGGGACAGACCCCAAGTCTAGTCCTCAAGTATTCAAAAGTTTCCTTCAGTAGAAGCTTGGTCAAAATATCAACAAGTTTCTCTTTTGATGTAACATGTTCCAGTTTGACTTGCTTCTCCTATACTTGTTCTCTTAAGTAGTGATACTTCATAGAAATATGCTTGGTCTTTGAGTGCATTATAGGATTCTTAGAAATATTTATTGCACTAGTGTTCTCACAATATATAATCACCGGCTCAGTGATTACCTCATTCATCCCTTCCAACACTTGCTTGATGTAAGCAATGTTTGAATAGTTTGTAGCAACAAAAACATATTCTACTTCGACAGTAGATTGAGAAATACAAGGTTGTTTCTTACTTGTCCAAGTAACAAGTCTTTCACCAAAGAAACATGCTCCTTCGGTTGTACTCTTTCTGTCATCTATATTTCCAACCCAATCTACGTCAGTGTAGACTCTTAGTTAAAACTTGCCTTCCTTAGGATACCATAATCCATAGTCCTCTATTTTCTTCAGGTATCTTAAGATTCTTTTTACTGCAACCATGCATGAATCCTTTGGATTGACAAAAAATTTGGCAACAATCCCCACTGCATGTGCAATGTTTGGTCTACTATGTACTACATACATCAGTTTACCAATCATAGATCAGTACAATGTCTGGTTTACCTCTGTAGATTCATCATCTTTAGTCAGTTTGTAGCCTATGACCATCGGTGTTCCAACTAGTTTAGCATCGTCCATGCCAAATGTTCTCAATACTTCCTTTATGTACTTTGATTGTGTGATGAAAATTCCATCACTCTGCTGAATAACCTGCAAGCCTAGAAAGAACTTAATCTCTCCAAACATAGACATTTCAAAATCTTTTTGCATCTCATCAGCAAATGATTTACAGATACGATCTTGTCCTCCAAAAATTATATCATCCACAAATATTTCAGCAATCAAAATAGTGTCATCGGACTCTCCTTTCATATACAAATTATTGTTTTTAGTAGTTCTAACAAAACCAATACTTAACAAATAAGTATGCAACCTTTCATACTAGGCTCTAGGTGCTTGCTTTAAACCATATAAAGCTTTGTGTAGTCTACATAACGTGTCTTTCTTATCTGGATCAACAAACCCTTCTGGTTGTTCTATGTAAACCTCCTCTTCTAGTATCCCATTTAGAAAAGTAGACTTAACATCCATTTGATAGACTTTAAACTTCTTATGTGCTGCATATGCAAGTAACATGGGGACTCCCTCTAGTCTAGCAATAGGTGCAAAAGTTTCTCCATAATCTATACCTTCCTCCTATGCATATCCCTTGCATACAAGTCCAGCTTTGTTTCATGTAACCTCTCCATTCTCATTTATCTTATTCATGAAAATCCATTTAGTACCGATAAAATTCTTATCTTTTGGTCTAGGTACTAAAGTCCATGTCTCTTTTTTCTCGATTTGTTCTATCTCTTCATTCATTGCATTTATCCATTCATCATTGTCTAGTGCAACCTTAACATTTTTCAGTTCAAACTCACAAACTAAGCATGTACCTTGTCTTAGCTTACTTCTTGTTAGCATGCCAGCTTGCTTGTCTGCAATGATTTTGTTCTTAGGATGATGTCTTCTGACAAATCTAGCCAGTACTTGATCTCTTCTTTGTTGTTCATCCTGTTCAGGTTCATTTTCTTGTTTGGTAGCTCCTTCCTAATCCTTAATTTCCCTTTGTTGTTCCTCGGTGTTGTTTTCCCAATGCTCGGTCAACTCAACCTGTGGCTTTGGTAGGTACTCTGGATGTTCAATGTAAGTGAATCTACCATAGTCTTCTGGAACCCTAGTGCTTTCTTCACCATTTTTATCATCAAATTCATCAACTTTGACATTGGCACTTTCAATCATCTTATTAGTAACTTTATTCAGACACTTGTAATCTTTGCTTTTAGTAGAATATCCAAGAAATATCCCTTCATCCCCTGTAGAGTCAAAATTTCCATTTCTACCATCTTTCAGAATAAAACATTTGCTACCAAAAATTCTAAAGTAACTTATAGTCAATTTGTGACCAAACCATAGCTCATAGGGTGTTTTGTTAGTGTCCTTCTTCAATTGTACTTGGTTCAGAACATATACAGTTGTGCTAACTGCCTCTCTCCCGTATGTCTGAGTAACATTCTTTTGTAACATCAGTGTCCTCGTGCAATCAACAATTGATCTATTCCTCCTTTTAGCAATCCCATTCTACTGAGGTGTTCTGAGGGTAGAAACGTGTCTTTTTATACCATGCTCATTACAATAGTTAGTAAATTCATCAGAAATAAATTCACCACCTCTGTCAGATCTCAAGCATTTCAGTTCTTTCTCAGTTTCTTTCTCTACTTTTTCTTTGTACCATTTAAACATCTTAAATGCCTCACATTTCTCTTTTAAAAACATTACAGTCATCAATCTAGTGTAATCATCAACAAAAAGAATGAAATATCTATCTCCATAGTAACTCTGAGTTCTCATGGGAGCACATAGGTCAGTGTGAACTAACTCCAAGATTCTCTTTGTTGAATAGTCTTTACTCTTAAAACTAGATTTTGTCATCTTACCTTTCTGACATTGATGACACATAACATGATCCGGTTTAGTTAGACTAGGTAGACCTCTAACTTTTTTCTTTCTACTGATTTTAATCATGTTATCAAAGTTTACATGACATAACCTTTTATGCCATAGCCATGCATCCTCATTTTTCATCATTAAATAGGAAGACTCAACATTGTCAAGATAAAATAAGTTACCTTTGGTTTGTGCTCCCGTTCCAACAAGTTTTCCTCCATCATCAAATATTTTTACCTTCTTGCTCTCAAAAGCTAATCGGTGACTTGAGTTGTTAAGCTGTACCACACTTATCAAATTGTAATTTAGTTCTTCTAGCCAATAAGCATTATCACATTTGATTTTATCATTTATTAGTAAAGATCCTTTTCCTCTAACCATACATGGTGTATCATTGTTGGAGTGAGAAAGTAGATGTTTCAATGTATTCAATAATCAAGAAGAGGAGTGTTTATATATAATGTGGACAGTTATAAACTATCAAACGGTTGGATAGTTAAACTACCCAAATATCCAAACAATGTATTACGCCAACATTCCCCCCCTTAATACATTGATCTTGAAAACATCAAATTAACTTTTCCCTAGGGATCCCCCCCTTAAGCCTTATGATGAGAGCCATTTATGACCCATTCTATGCCATATTTTAATCCATTTCATTGAGTTTGATGAAGGGTGCTCCCCTTAATACCACAAACACATAACAGAAATAGAGAAACAACAACAGTAATAGCAAGAACAGAAAATTGGCTTCTTATTATCTCCACAAATGTGGAATTACAAACTTTCAGAATTACAATATGCAAAGCCACATGGGCATTCCCTTACAATATTCTGTAGGACAAAGCCTCGAGCTATTACCCAGATCTACTACCCAGAACTATTCTGAACTGCCTAAGACAATAATACAGCCTTCCTTATATAAGCAATTTTTCACCGCCTGGGAAGGTTCCAGAATTTTAGCCAATAAGGCCGACCAAACTTAGAATTAATTTATTTTACATTTCATTACATCATAGTCGGCTCAAGATAACCTTTGAAACCCGAACAGAAATTTTGAAGAAAATTATTTTTCGCCATTTCAGGTGGCCCAACTTCCGAAGACCATAAGTCATCACCAGTTGACCCGATCGGCTATTATAACCCCATTTTGGAAACGCCACAAAGCGCTCTACAGGCCTAACAGGCACAAGCGCCCGTCACCCAAATTTTTGACCTCATCCGGGGCCTCTAAAGCCTTCAAAACTGAGTTTAAAGTTTCTGTACCCTGCTGCCAATACCGAAAATCTTCAATATCTTCCAATATACACTTGATCTGGCAATGAAACTTTACTGGCAGACTTATATGACCAAAATGAACCTCCAAGAAAGAAATCAGATCATTCTGAGCACATACAAAAATTACCAAAAATAGTAACTTTCCATAAATAGCAGCTCTGCACAAAATAACCCTTATTGAATATAAAAACAGAAATATTTTTGGGTGATGCAAGATTGCTCTTACACCCAGGATGCTCCTGCATCAGAGTTTCATACTCACTTCCCTATTCCATTTATATTCTATTTCATCCCATTTTACTGTTTCATGTTGCATATGACTTTATATATATATATATATATATATATATATATATATAAGTAGTATTTAATGAGGTTTTGGGATTAAAATATGAAAAAAATCATTATAATTGTAGCATGTTGATTTGTGGCACAGATCTTCCTGTCGCCTACTTTATGGGAGCTTCTCGTCACATTTGGGAAGAAACTATTATACATGATTGGCTAATTATTTCTTTCATTTCTATATCAGAAGATATTACAAGCATGCCGACAAGAAATATCAAACACAAAACAAATAGTATTGGTGAATCAAAATCAGATATGGCACATTTGTTATGAAGGTTGTAGCTTGTTATATATACTACAGTTGTAATAGAACCATATTTCCTATATTGCCAATGGATAGAAATGGGGCTTGAATCAATATCCACCATTATAGCTGCTATGCGTGGTGTATATGATCCACATAAAAGACTTATCTCCTTTAATAACTGTTACAACTGCTATCACTATGTATATTTGATCTATATCATTTCCAAGCCTCACGTGTAGATAAACTCCATTAATCTGATTCTTCCAAAACTATTTCAAATCCATATTGGATGCTAAAAACATTGCTTGCTGGAATGGTAACAATGCTGGCTATTCTTGGCACATAACTGCAAGATGGCATTTAATTTCTGGTGTATTGTTATACCAACTATTATTTGTATGGTCCATATCATCAAAATAGTTGTATAATTGTTACAGCTGCGTATATATAAGCAGCCCAATGCAAATTGAAATGTACTGTTCTCCCTTTGCAAAATTTGAGGAATAAAATAACAGTTCTACTGATTAACCCAACGTAGAACATCACAGTTTCTTCACTCACCTTGCAGACTAGAGAAAGGGCCCACTCTTGGAATGTTTGGTGAGGTTATTATTATTGTGAAATATTATAGATTGTGTGTTGATGATTTCTGTAGCTTAAGTTTGGTTTATTTGATTGTTAATAGAATAAGGCTTCTCTCAAAATTCAATAGTTAGTTTGTATAAATAGTTCTGCAGTTAGATTAATATCATAGCTGAGTAAGATAGCTTATGAAATTATCATTCATTTAATAGTAAGCAGATTATTAGTAACTCTTTTCATGTTTTGAAGTTGATATCATCCTTTCATAAAGAGTTAAAACATTAAAGCTATATCAAATTTGCATTAGTAGATTACTGTAGTTATATGCATAGTGTTATATTATTTTTTTTAGATTAATTGGATTTATGAACAGTTATTAGTATTGCTGCTTTTATTATTTTAATGTTTGCTTTCTTTCTAGTGTTCCTGATGTCAGGAAGTGACAGTTCCTATTGCTGGGATTTCTTTAGTTTTTCATAGATTCAATTTCGTGTGCTATAGCTGCATTCATAATCTCTCATTTCACAACTATCATCCCTTGATGGCATACTGCTCGAACACCTTTCACAAGCTTACACTCTTGGATTGACATGATTAGACCAAGCTAAAACTCATTTAAAGTATTAATTAGTTCTTAATTATTTGCCCCAGTGTTGGCCTACCATTTTGGCGCTATTGCCGGGGAAAGGTGTCAAAGGCATGTTAGTTTGATGAGTTGAGTTAGGAACAATGCGTTAGGATGAAAACTTTTGCAATTGCTAGCCTTGCTTAAGTAATTAATCTTAATTTGTGTTGCTTAAATCATATAGATGCATTGCTTTAGAGTTTTGTTTAAGAGTTTGTAAGTAGGCCTTAGAAATTAGATTCATTAGTTGCTTTAGAAATTAGATTCAATTTTACATTATCACTAGTGTTGTGAGTTATTAGAAAAGAAGCTATTTTGAAGAAAAATATTAAAAATGATGCATTTTCAAGGTTATTCAAGTACATCAATTTTGGTTGAAAATTGCTTCAAAAATGAAAGATTTGAAGGGAACATAAGAGGCAAAATGTCCTTGGTGTTGGGGGCGTTGCCCCTCGACCCTGCCCTGTACTGCGAGCCCCAGGACCCCACCAGTGGCTACTGCCCCCAGACCCCTGCCTTCAAATTTAAAAACAAAAGATGAAATTGGTGGGGAAATCGCACCGACCAAAGGTGATATTTTTATATCTTCTCTACCTAATGAATGCAACTTAAATGATCTTGATCTTCCATTATCATAGGTATGCAAGAATTCTATCTCTATGTTTGAACATGAGCAAATCATTGATGAATTCTTAGAGCAATGTGATTTTGAGGTTGAAAATTTAACCACTTGTTGTTCTAATTGCTACAAGAAAGATGACCAATGCATATGCCTGAACAACCAAATGCACATGGTGAATGAGGTACAAGCTATTTGTGATCCTTACCATGATAAGGGTAGAAGTGAACAAGTATTCCTTATACTAGATGAACCATTTAAAATGCCAACTCAAGAAGATCAAGGTATGAATTGTGTTGGTAACATGTATTGTCACTCTATTTCATTACATTGCCAACATGTTTCTTCAAAACACACTTCTTTACATAATATGCATGATAAATGGAATCAAGAATACTCACAACAACTACTATACCCATCTTTACCATCTTCATTCCACCCATCCGACTTATTCCCATCTACTTTATCTCCTTCACACTTCTTACCATATTTATTTTCTCATTCACATCATATTCTACCCACTCCACCATATCCACCAAAGGCAACTATATTGCCTCATACAACACTTTATAATAAGGTGGTTAATAGTACATATAAACTTTCACGGATCCCTTTACCACCTAATAATGTGCTTGAATTTAGTGAATCAATATTGGAATGCATTGACACACATATGGGATGTGATTTTGGTTTAATTAAATTAGAAGAACAATATCATTAATTGAATCAACTTTGTTCTTCTTTTCTACTTAGTGAATCACAAATGCCCACAAATGAGCCCATACTTCAAATTGCACCAATTCTAATTATTGGACTCATAAATATGTGTGTAAACATTAATCATTCACTAAGTAATATTAAATCATATGCTTTCCTCATTCCACAAATGTGTTGTCAAATTCTCCAAGATCTATATTTTATTACTTTTGTACTTATACATATTGATCTTTGGAGGCCTATGGTTAAAATACGTATTCCTCATATACTTGTTGATTTGGGACCAATAATTGATTAAGCACAATTATAAGGGATTATATGCATTAATGACCAATATGTTACAACTGGATGATCATTATTCCTCATTGTTGATTCTTTCCATTATCCTAAGATGACCAAATACACTATGGATGATTCATTTATTTAGCAAGGATCAAGGTATTACTATCTATATATTTTTCATTCTTGGTTCTTGTCTCTTAAGATGATCATTCATTGATTACAAGCACTAAATCCATTTCTTGATTCCTTGGATGATTCAAATTCCCCATGCTTTTACAACCTATAGTTAATTTGGGAGTACATTCATTGAATTATTGAAATATTTGATTTATCTATCATTCAAAAAGGCTCACAAAATTCTAAAGATGTGTTACTCTCTTTGGGTTACCTAATTTCTTTGGTTATCCTAATGTTCTCATGACGTTATCACATGAAATTAAGTTGGGGGGAATCATTGCAAATTTGTGATTCTTGGATGATTTCCAATCAAGCTTCATTGATTATTTTGATTGGTCCTTTTAGCAAACCTCGACATGTGACATATCGACCATTTAAGGTATGTATTCCTATGTTGATTGAATCACATTTGTTGTAATCACATTCTTTTGTTTTTATCACATGTTTATTCATCTTAATAGCTCTACTTATCATTTGTAAAAAAATGCATTACTCACTTAATGATAGTGTTATTGAATGGATGATATTTCTTTACTATGCTTGATATGCTTGGTTTTGAGAATATGGTTACAGGTTCCTTGTTGTAGTGAGATGATCTTAGAAATAATACCAGTTGATGATTCTTCTCTACACAAGCATTGCATAACACACCATGTTTTCTTTGTTAACATTGTGTGGGCTTGCTAGCTATCTGGTGCATATTTGATTCACTTGTGCTTTACTATTGGAGATCACATGCAGATTTATGCATAGGGTGTTCCCCACCTTACGATCAGATTTCCTTTCTTTGGTGATTTATCACATGGAGG